>NW_011627209.1:626833-868125 GCF_000204515.1 Acromyrmex echinatior
AGATAAGGATCGCCTAGGCATTGTTCCACTTTATATTTTTGAATATGGATAAGAGACTGATTTTCGATATATTGCCGTCGATTGTTTACCGATTTTTTTTTAATTTCAGTGATATCGCTAATATTTTAATAAAGCCATGATTAATTACTTAGCTTAATAATAAAAGTGTCAGCAAATATATTTTTAACATTGTATTCATATATATAAAAAAGTTGAAATGTTGATTTCAATTTGCTGTATTTTTAATTTAAAAATGTATCTCTCTTTTATTCTTATATCTCCACTCTGTTGTCCTCTTTTGGTTTTCTCTTGACTTTTACGTGAAAGACTTTTACAAACAATTAAAAATAAATTTACCTCTAATATTAATATTTAAAAATTATCTATAATATTACGTCCAAAAAATATTATAAGATATCGGCGTAATTGTCCAGGTTTTATAAAGAATGCTTAATGAAGAGGAGACAGAAAATGAAAACTATCAAACAAAAGAAAAGTTCATGAAAAAAAGCCATACGGAAGTGTGGACATAAATAGCTCAAAAAGGGAGAGACAGCGCAAATCCCGCTCGCAAGGAATATTCAATCGTTAAGGGAACGCAGCAAAAAGAAAAAAAAGAGATAAAGAAAAAAGTGGAGAAATAATCTAGCGAAGAGTAGTTCTCGGCGTCAGCCCTCTCCGTTCTCACAGGACTTCGTCGGGAAACCCGCAATCAAGGTCCCTCCTCCCCGCGATAAAAGCTTCGCGGACAGAGATTCTAAATATACGTGCGTTTTTCTGCGTATCGCTGTGATGCGGCTTCCCACCGAGACCAACCCTTTCAATAATTCGCGCGACGTTTATAAAGTTTTCGCGCGAGGGTAACGACA
This sequence comes from Acromyrmex echinatior, assembly GCF_000204515.1. Next base: position 627,703 of record NW_011627209.1, read on the forward strand.
GGGTAATGCTCGATCGGCTTGATAGTCATCCGTTCCTCGATGGTCGATTAAATATGAAAATTGCTCGGCCGCTCTTCAATCTAATGGGCATCAACGCCTCGCGGTGAAGACAAATTCTCATTTGGCTGCTTCTCCTCGACGAGTCAAGATCTCATCGCTCGGGAACGACTATAGACAGGTCTATAGACTGTCTATAGACTGTCTCTAGACAAGCACGAGCGGCCAGATGAAGAATGACAGTCGAGACCGACAAGTTGCTCATTTAAAATATGCGGATATGCAGCACGCGATTGCTGTGTGCATTTCGGGCTAATCAGAAAATGTCAGGTAAGAAAAAGGTGCTAATTGGTTACGCACTATACGTGTTTAAGTAAAATCAAAGTGGGAAAATCGATAGCACGACGCACCACGTCAGCTCAGAGCCCCTGAAGAGTGTAAAGTTACCCCACAATAAACTTTCTATTATTTCCCTACGAACGATAGCAATTTCCGATCTGCAAAGCGTCGAATGCGAGAGTTATAGTTCGTCTGTGCAATCAGAAGAAGTGTCTAGTTAATCAGAAGTTTGGAACGTGTTCGAACGCGATGTCACTCTTTTGTCTTATTCACTTTGCTGTTGTTCCCCTCGGTTAATCGTTGTCTCTCCAACGTGCTCGTACTTATATACTCTCTATAGTTCGAGCGATAATTCAGAGCTGAACGCAATTGTCGGAGTTGTCACGCACAGCAATTATTCTGATTGAATTATCGGTGGGAGCAGTGTTTCGTGAAAAGTTATGATGTTTGACTGTACTAAAGGCTAAATACTGTAGGCTAAAAGTGAGCACATTGCACCAAGTTAAATGCTAAATCAGTTTGCGTTTATGTTTATCAACTTGTTGATGGAACGAATTGAATTTTCGCACCGCTTTCGTGCAAAATTTTTGGCTCATTGTCGTATGTGTGCGTGTTGATTTCTTCTATTTTTATACAGAAATGAATGTAAGATAAAATAATAATTGTCACACTCGTTCATTCACCGTTACTTTTTCTATAGGAGATTAATATTGCGAAGTGACTCGCGATGAATCGATAGCAGGATAACCGCTGTTCTGTTGCAAGAGGCTTTTTTCTTAGTCGTCTACCTGAACGTAAACGAACTTTTCTACCCTTTCTATGGTTTACGTTCGCCGAACAATTAAAAAAACGAATATAAACCCTACGTACGTTTCGTCTCAATGTACAATTTTCTTTTTATAAATTAGCAGTTGTCTTTTCAGAGTAAAAGAAATCGAATATGCGATATTTTCTACTGACCATAAATTTCTCTCCCTAATTCCATATTTGATCACGACAATATTCGCAAGCGATCAGTTATGATGACTCAAAAGATATTTGTATAGCAAGTCAGTAATTGTCAACGCGGTAAAATTTAATTTATTTCACAAATTTATGACGTTTGCAATGAATTTGAATTTTATTTAAAAATAAGCAAATTTTATTAAGGATGAATATTTAATATTATTATGGATGGATAAAAAAATTTTAGAAAATAATAGAACTAATAATTTTTTTCAGAATGAAATTATTATTACATCTTAAAATATTGTTGTATATATATATATATATATATATATATATATATGCATATACATTATTTAAAGGGCATGATAAAACTTGCAGCGATATCGCTTATTTATGAATGTTTTTTCCGTAAAGAGTAAAAAGCTTTATCCTGCTTTTTCACAAAATATACTCATTACAGAAACTTTGATATGGACGCCTTATCGCAGATTTCTGTTTCTGATGCATCGAGTGAATATATCGATCTCACTGGTCATTGATCGATGATCAGTGTCACAATAATCCTCTCTTTAAATGTCATTGTATCTGCAATTTTCGTAGTGACTTGATAGAGTTAAAATATGAAATACTTTTGCAAAACAGCTAAAAAATTATAATTAAAACATACCTTTAAATTAAAATATTAATTTCGAAAAATGTAAAAAAAAAATATAATTTAGAATAATTAATATCCAATTGTCACACAATCTATTTTCATACAAGAAGAGACATGATATAATAAAATTTTCGATATAATATACGGACATATGTAAAAGAGATGAATGCACTAAAAATAAGATGCAAGTGGCTTGAACTGGTAGTATATTAGGATATAAAATTATTATTATTTCTGATATAATTTTTATGCATTTATAATTTTATTTTTCTGAAGGATATTGTAAATTTACTTTCTCTTAAGTCGCAAAATATTCTCCAATGTATCTTCAATACGTAGTAAACGTACATATGTACGTATACATAGTTTCTAAAACAGCCAAGAGTTTGCAATAATTTGCAGTGATAATTCGGTAATTATTCTTTAAGATCGATCTTTATTAATTTGAAATGTGTGTATATAAAATTGCTAATTTCATTGTTATTGTCAAATTTTTGACATACACAGGTTAGAGAATAGTACGATCCAGCTATTAATTTGTGAAATGAAAGACCAAATTCCGTATGATAAAACCGTAAAAAATGTGGAAGTATCTCCACGTGCGCGTCGTCGAATGAAAATTTACAAACTACTTGAATCGGTATATCTAGATAAAGAAGAACCGGTATGTAACCAGCATTGATATCGATGCATTAATATTAAGTCTCTGATTAGATTTGGTCAAATAAAAGAATTACTCATGGTAAACATGCATCAATTATGAAAAAAAAGAACTGATGAATCTCTTTAATCACAAATTTATTTTATTCAGCTTCTCGAACTACTTTTTTCTTCTGTTTACAGAAAGGACCTCAAGATTTTAGTAATTATTTATTGACAACCAACGTTCCTAGTATTGTAAAAGTAAGTATCGCAACGTTCGATTTGTGATGAAATTATAAAAAACATGCAATTTTTTGGAAACATTTTTGGCATCACTAATGCACTAGTTCTGTTTTCAATACTTCTGTCAAACTTCTTCATTGTGCAGATATTATTAGTCTTTAGCAAAGATGATCAACAAATGGACATACTTACTAATACCGCGAGAAGATTGGGATGGAGTGTATCGATAGCAAAAGATGCGGAAAAAGCATTAGAACTTTTTCAAAATCGTGCTCATGAATTAGTGATTATCGATCATAGAGCACATCACGCCGACGATGGTGATGCTATTTGTAGGTATGGCAGGTCATTTAAATAAAATGTAATAAATCCATCTGTGAAAAAGATTTTTGTTCAAAATGTGAATTTATTTAAAAAATTTTCTATTATATATAATTTTTACAATGTGATAAATTATCTACACACGTGCACATTCTTTTTATATACTATTTGAAATGTTAAAAATATTAAATTTCAGAACGATTAGATCAAGTCCGGTTTATCACAGTTCTGTCATTATCGCGCTCGTAAAGAAATCGTAAGTTTATCAATTAAAAAAATTTAATTTACTTTTATTTTTATTTTAATATTTGAATGTCACGTGTCACGTCTTTTAGGTACTTCATGCTTGATGAAAAAGACCGTATTGTTGCATTAGACTTGCTAAAAAGAGGTTTTGATAGAGTGAGTGCTTATTCAAACATAAGAAGCAACTTTAGAAGTACATAAACGAGGTTTTTAGACAGATTTTCTATTGGATTCTTTATTTAGTTTCACTTATATTTCAGGCACTGATGGAATGTTCTCATGAAGGTATATTAATAAACGAATTAGTAGGGATATATACTAGCTCATTATTGCCGAAAACTCAACTAGCAGCAGCGCATGCATTATATTTGGCACTCGACAGATGCCGCGACATGGTGCATGTGACCAATGATAAAAACATTGTACAGGTATCGCGAATAATGTATTTGTATCCAATTTTTACATCTTATGTAGCCTTTTTCAACATTTTCCACTAAAATGAGAAAAATATATTTTGCACACATAAATATGCATTATTGTGTGTTATTTTTTAATTTATATATATAAATCATAATTTTATATTGTTTTTAGTTTTTAAATAAAGTCAGCGAAAAATTATTAGGATACAATGTAGAAGAGATGATGGGAAGAAACCTTTCGGAAATAGTAAGCTACGAAAATTTTTCTCTCATGGAACAACAACTGAATAAAGGCCGAGAATTCGAAGGAAATATGAATTGCAAGAGAAAAAACAATCAAATGATTACGATCAATTGCAGGATAATTCCATTCTGTATCACATTAAAGTATGTTTCCTTGATGTAATCTAAAAATATTTAATATATTTTTTATAGAATTTTATTACTTTGATGAAATTTTTCGTACGTTCAACATTTTCCAATTATTAAAAAAAACAAGCAACTTTTTTATTATATGGTATCACTATTAAATTAAAATATGCCCTGTTTATTATATTTTATAATAGCTGTTCTATTATAACTTTATCAATTATTATATTTATCTTTAGAAAACCAAGTCATTATATATACGTATACGATACTACGTATTTATCGGAAAATTCAGCACCAATAAGCCCAATTAGCAGCCCGTTGCATCCTCCTCTTAAAACGAATACGACGAATGCGCGAAAATCCTCGGATGTTAGATCTGGTTCTATAAATGAAGACAAAGGTATTTCTACAATATCAGATAAATATTATTGCTAATCTTAACAAACTAATATTAACAAACTGTATATATATATATATATATATAATAAAAAAAATTTCGTCTTCTTAGCTTATGCTTTGGTATAAAAATGAACACATTGAAAGGCGCGAATTAGGTCACCGGCAATTTTATGACACACTTTGCGGCACGTATTTTTACGTTAAAGAGTTATCGCGCCAATATCAACCCTACATATTGTCGTTGTAAACATGTCAAGAAATTTAATAGCACAAAACTGGGACACACCTGCTATAGCCTGGTTAATACGAAGGCTTTACGTGTCTATTAATTACTGATATATTTTCGAAGATAGAAATTATGTATAGTATTCCGTAGTATTTACATAGTGTATGTAATTTCTAAATTTTTATAACATTAAATTGCATAGTTAATTTTAAAAATTATTATTCTTATCATTGTAATCTTAATCTAATTTAATATAAGAATCCTTAGTACGAGAAAGATTATATTTTTGTAACAGGCCGTAGACGGTCCAGCTTGCAAAAATTGCATACCTTACAACTGGAAGCTCCTATCACTAAAGTCATTACGTTACTTTCGAATGCGGTCACGGATACAACTAATCCGGAAACAGCAGCACAGATCGATAAAGTACGTGATTAATCGAGATGTTTGTCGTTCTATCCAATTAAATAGGTATATGTTGTTTGCTGTTATCTTCTACGTCTTTCACAGGCAATCGATATCCTAAAGACGACGGAACTCTATATTCCACATCTTAAGGAAGATAGAGCAATGTGTAGCGATCCAGTTGCTACGGATCTCGTTGGCGCATTACTTGCTGTAAGAATTTTAGCATTCTTCGTTTCAAATGAAAAAAATTACAAACTTGAAAAAATAACAATATAAATTATGCATTTATAAGATTTTTTTTCTTTTTATTGATATTTTGTTTATTTGATTAACAGTCTCCGCGCACAACATGGGAATCTAGAAGGTCGTCGTCGGATTCTGCGAGACTATCCGCTATCAAGGCTATCACCAGTCCGAACAATTCGCGTGTGCAAGTAAAAAATTTCCGGGGGCCGCAAGAAATTATGGAGATACTGGACAAAAGTCTCGACTGGGACTTCGAGATATTTAAGCTTGAAGTATTGACGGAGAGAAGGTGGGTCATGTGAACTATCAACATCATTTTGCGCAATGTTTTGTAACAGTTTTATAATTATTAATTTAAAACAGATGTCCTACATTTTTTTCGTATCTGCATTTTAATCGATTCATTATGTTTATTATCTAAATTGTTTGCGTTTTTGATTTCTTACAGACCGCTCGTTTTTTTGGGATTGACAATCATGAATTTATATCGAGTGCCCGCTACAATACATTGCGATGAGAGAACGTTACAGAACTGGCTAGCCATTATCGAACACAATTATAATGCGGAGAATAGCTATCACAACTCAACGCACGCGGCCGATGTCTTGCAAGCCACTGCGAGATTTATGCAATCAAAGAGACTCAAAGAAATTTTAGAACCTTTAGACGAGGTTGCTGCTCTATTAGCCGCCGCTGCGCACGACATTGATCATCCTGGACGATCTAGGTAAGATGATTTACTTTTGATATTGAAAAATAAGATAAGATATATTAACAAAAGTAGCTTTTTAATGATATGCTTAAGTTACATATATAGATTTTTATTTTAATCACAAAATATTAAAAAGAAAACTTGACAAAATTTTCTAATTATTTTTGAAGTAAATTATTTAATTACTTATCATGCAAAAATATCTAAACTCTTGATATATGTTGATAATCTGGTATTGAATTTAAATTCATTTCCAGTCAATTTCTTTGCAATGCCAACAGTCGTTTGGCAATACTCTACAATGATTTATCGGTTCTCGAATCGCATCATGCAGCCTTAACATTTAAACTATCATTGTCCGACGATAGTGTGAATATTTTTAAAGTAAGTTTTTTTCGTTGAATCGCTAATTTAAAAGTGAATGTGTAAACTATGCTGAAGTTGTAACACTGGATTGAATGTCTGCTTTAGAATATGGAGCGAGATGCATACAAACTGTTACGACAAAATGTCATTGACATGATTCTGGCGACCGAAATGACGAAGCACTTCGAGCATCTGGCGAAGTTCATGAATGTTTGCAGCGCAAGAATTGGCGACGGTCAAGAGGTACTGTATATTATTTTCATGTTAAAATTGTTAGTAATTTTATATTTAATTTAAGTATCTAATTAATTATCATTATTAATTTTCTACTATAGATTAAAGTTTGTATCATCCTCATTATTACCTTCTTAATTAATAGTTATATGGATTATCAATAATATAAAAAATCTAATTACTCTTCAACAATAATTCTTTATATTTTTATGATCCAAACATAAATGATAAAAATCAGTTTTGCAATATTAAAAAAATTATTTTAGAAATGTTTAACATAGATATATCTAATGTAGATGAGATTATAATTTTATATAAATTTATTGAATATTTTACTATAAATTGTTCTAATACGTTCATAATGAATGAAAATTTAAATTAAAAAAAAATCTTTCAGACATATTCAGATTCTCTGGATATGACTGTGATATTACAGCCAGATAATGTAATACTAATTAAAAGAATGATGATCAAATGCGCGGACGTATCTAATCCAACACGGCCATTGAAATGTTGCGTCGAATGGGCGAAACGAATCGCGGAAGAATATTTTAATCAGGTGATTTTGATAATTAGTAACTAAAAAAATTCATATAAGGAAGATAATTCACTACTCTTACGTTCAAATATTTATTGATAATTTTCAGACCGATGAGGAAAAAAAGTTGAAAATGCCAGTCGTAATGCCAATGTTCGATAGACTGACGTGTTCAATACCGAAATCGCAAATCGGTTTCGTCGATTATATCATTAACGATATGATTGAGGCTTGGGATGGTTCGTTCTCTTCATTACTTTAGACTCATTAAATATTAATATTCGAATTATTATTTTGCCATTTGTTATTTTCATAGTGTTTATCGACATACCGGAAATAGTGGGTTATATGCGATACAATTACGAGAAATGGAAAGAATATAATGTAAGTTTTTTTAATTTAATTCGCAATTTAATTACTTCGAAATAATTAACGCGAAATCACTGTACAGTTATATAACAATATTCATAGTAATATTATTTTCATAGTTAATTTCATAGTAATATTATTCCAAAATTTAGAGATAGACAAAACATCAGATATTTAGACATCATAATCTGGATGTTTAAGTTCTAAGTTTGTTTATTGACATGCTTCGTTTTAAATTATGTTTTACAGGAACAAGGTATATCTACTTTACAAGATATCGAGAAGCTACAACAACATCCCGAGCTGCAAATATTGCGATTATCTTGAAAAGCGTGTCTCGTTTTGCATCTCATTTCATACCTCGTTATGTAATATTTACGCTGCGATTATCGCAAAAACATGTATAGTATTTATGTATTTAAGGATAGAGCAACGATGTCGTGTCTTCTCGAATCGTTTTTAAGAAAATACATATAATTTGCCGTTTTGCGTGCCACTAGCATTTTCATTATTTATATATAACTCCATTCCTCTCAATGACATTCGCTGTATTATTATTTTAAACATGTGTGTGACACATTAATAAAATACTTGTAGTCTAATGAAAGAAATATCTTTGTGTATGCAACTCCGAAGAATGTTATTTCGAACAAAATCTTCGCTGCGTTCGCGCATGCTGATCGTTAAATTTGTACGAGACCAACAAATAAATAAGAAGAATTGCATTTGAAATTGTTTCTTATTTCTTATAGCCAGAAATTAATCCTTTACCTAATTTTGCCATTAAGTTTCAACGGTATAACTAATATTTGGAATAGAGAGGAGAATTGGTATAACTCAAGTCGAAAGAAAACACTCGCACTATGTAGGTCAGATTTCACTTTATTGTTTCTTTCAGCCAAGAAATGGCGTAGGGCCTATTTCTATGCGCTGCATAAAAAAAATACAGAATTAAATAAAATCAGATATAAAATGTAAGCCGTATCCAGATGAAATTTTGCACAGTTTTTATCAACAGAGCGTATACAATTTCAGTTATGCAAATTACAAATTTTTCGTTTTTTTGTTAATACAGAAAAACACGCATTCGCTTTTTCAATCTAAAACTGTCCTGATATAATGTTGTTGCATCTAAGAACGATAATTATACATTTATGTACGTTATAAATGAAAAAGGATGAGAATAATAACATCAATAATCCATCGAGTTACAAGTATCAGCCTAACAGATGGTTACTAATGTAAGTCACATTCATTGTAAAGATTCTTACGTATGCTGACATATGCTTACAGTATATATGCATTACACCATAATACGTCTACGGGACGCACGGATGATCATGGCCGTTTTATCCAGTATCAACGAGACATTGATCTTTTTTACCTCGAAAGACAATCAGAGAGTATTGAATCATTTTTAGAGTTTATTCGAAGTATGACACGTAAACACACGGAATACTTCACAATAATATATTTTGGAGTAAAGATGAAGATAACGATAAGATTCTTTTAAGGTAAGCCTCCTGCTCCTTAGTAGCGGGTCATAATACCGAAGATGTCCGCCAACAGTGCCAACAGTTGGCACACAGTTGGCGGACATAAAATAACTTAATTATCTTAGATAGCTTATTATTATTATTATAATGCCACATAGTATGATTCATCGAAAGGTCATCTAGGAATTATGCTTAATGCTAAATGCTCGCTGCTTTTTGAACGTACCCACAAGTGCATTGCTAGAATTAAGAATTTGCTTTAAGAAGAAGTCTTTCCCTTTCAAAATATGTCTTTTAATCAAACAAAAGAAATTCGCTTCCAGTGAAAATTGGAATTTGCCATCGACAATCGTTTTTTTTTTAATTTCTAAAACTATACTTTTCGCTTTTGGTCACTGAGATATTTCGATAATGGTTATCCAATCCAGTTTAAACATCACAGATAAATCTCCTTTTTTTGGTTGCGTGAAATAAAAAAATTTATTCATTTTAGAAATAACTATAATAATACACTGTTAAATCTGTAGAGTCAAATTTAATCTAATGTTAGTTGCTGCTCCTACTAAATATATCATTATTTTTTACCAAAATGATAATTAAATTTGACACTATATCATGACACTATATTGTCAAGTTGACATTATATAGTGTCAAATATAATCATTGTTTCAGCATAAAATAACAATAAGATTGAATAGGAGCAATGGCGACGTTAAGTTAAATTTGCTCTAGATTTAATAGTGTAAAATTGTTTATCAATTGTTCATTGTTGTAATCAGTAGCGTATTTTTAGACAAAACATGAATCCAGGATCTATTTCGAGATTGTTTTATTAGCAGCACTTGTGTCGTTAGTAATCAGAATTCCAAGAATAAAGAATTAGCATAGTTCATTGTTAATATGACACTTATAGTTTTATTGGCATATAGCCTTTCCTTAAATATTATTCTTAGCATTATTATAATAGTACACATATATATCTAAGCTTTCTCTTTTTTTTGGTGACGTGCACGTCATTTTTCGTTATTGTTTTATACTGTCGCTTATTATCTTTCTAATGACATACCTTTCCCCAATAAGGGCAAGCATTACAATTCAAATTATGTAATCCGGTGAATCGCCGTCTTCATCGATTGTGGTGCATTGCTGCTAAAATTATTTTCGCGCGAAGCTAACGCAAAAACTGATCAAACTATGACCTATCTTTCGTGCAAATAAATATCGTGCTCACGCAATCATCGCGATCAAAATTATTAAATCCCAAAAAGAAACTCAAAGGTGCCATAACGACTCGATGAAAATCTATGTCGCGCAAAGCTAACATAACCGGCGTTAATATATCATAACTTAATTTCTTATGTATATTAAACGAGAAAGAAGCAAATCGAAGGAAACTTATTCTAAGAAAAACGCGTATAATCCAATATCCTAAAATAACACGTACGTAGGCGTAGCCCGTATTAAGAATGTGCTCTTAGCATTCTCCGTGTCTTCTAAAAATATTTGGTAACTCTTGTCGATTTAATATTCCTCCGTGGGATCAAAGTGATTTACTTTAAGCTTATAAATATGATTTTTAACTCGACAAGTAAGTAAAGTGTCTTTGATATTTGTAGCGATTTCTGAATAAACCGACATTCAATTTTCATCACGACTGATCGAAGATCGCTGTTTCTATTTCGGTCAATTTCTCTATTTTTAGTGGTTTGCTCAGCGAAGTACGGCCGGAGCGAGAAAAGCTTTAGAGAAACTCTTGATTGAAGTGCTTTTTGGTGTGATACAATGATCGGATGATTTTAAGTTTTTTGAATAGTTATAATACAGAGGATTATTTATAACGAAATTACGCGTTTTGATACACTTTTAGAATTTCCGTCTTTAAATACGATGTCTAAAGTAACAGGCTGATAAGCAAAGTGCATTAGATAGCCTACTATTTCGCCACTCCACGATTTCGATGGAGGCAGCGTTCAAACAAAGAAAGGCTCGATAATAAATCGATGTTTGCTTGAATAGTCAAACGGCGTTGTTTTTACAGAGGAATTCGAACGTATCGAATCTGTTTTATTTTTACACAATATCGTCCGTTATCAGCCCCAAATTCGGTTCGTAAGGCGCTACGTCTTGCGACAATCGCGGGATGACGAACCGGTGAGAATTCCGATCGTATAGATCGTAGTTTCACAAAGTAGTAAGAATATTCGAAATGCCGTCGCGAGGAAGAACGGCGGAGTCAATTTTCATAAAGATCCCTGTATTCAAAGTCAATGTATTCTTGGACAGGATAGTCAGTGAAACGTCACGTGACATTGTAGGAGAGCACCTCCTCCTCATCGCGGCTATTTAAGATGAACCCGCGATTCGCGCCGAATCAGAAGTCAACTCGGATGATATCGGAATCGTCTGGTGATCTACGAGTAATTAATCGAAGTCCACGTTCCACATAAAATACGGTATTCCCGCGTTGTGAATTTTTTGTGTGAACTCCGGGATTTCTCCGGTCGGGAGTGCAATCTTTGCGTCCTCATTTATAGCTTACTAATAGCTTACCTTAAATGGGCTTTCAGTACAAGTTTTTAGCTATAAGGAGATTGTAATGTATCGATAATCTTAAGATTATTTAACAGTAATTATTTGCCTTATCAAGCATCGTTTTTTGGATCTAGACCCAAATGTATGCTTATTAGTACGAAATATTTTGTGCGATTCTATGTATTCGAGCAAGATTGATTCGAGATAATCTTAAGCTAACGGTCCTTATGTCCTCGCACCCACCCATCCAACTACCGACAAGAGTGGTCATTGAAAACGCGTGCTCTTAATTCTGGAAGAAGGGAAGAATAAGGAATTTTACCGCGAGTCACTTGCGATATCCGGATCTTTAATAGTCGTATTGCATTTGAGTAAATCGCGCGTTTCGAACGCGTATGAGGTACAAGGCTTTGCAGTTGCGGTGGGCGTATGATTCTAAACTAGTCCCTGCGCTATCTGATTGATCCTGCGCTATCGTTGTTCCATCGCCTAAGTTGGTCGATACTCAATTTCCGACGGTCTGTCGGCCCAAGATTGAGCTTTCACTTAAACTCCCTGCGTGAGCTTACGCAAACGGACTAGCTTCTTAGCGGTTCCGCGCTGCTGCTTATAACTTACGACTAGCCTTAACTTTATTATCGTGTTTTCGTTATCTTTTCGAGTGTTGAGTCGCGAAACCGATTTGTGTACGAGCTATCAGTAATCTCCCCGATATCTATGTACCTCGCGCACATATTACTTTGCTCATCCACCTTGTGGAATTATACGAATTAGGTGACGTTATTTGAATCTTTGAATCTGCTTACGCGAAATTTTTCTATCGTTCCGCAAAGGAAGTTGTGATTATAATTGTGTTCAAAATCGCCTCATCTACATTACGTGATCCAAAATTAAGATCCGCGTTAAGATCTATTTTTTTATATACAGATTTACCCAGTCTGTCGAATGGAAGAATTCAAGTGTGTGTGAAAAAGAGCTTCTCGCTTATATTAGATTTTAACGGAGGGGAGTTTTTAAATCTACAGCACAGTGTGAATTCACAGTGTGAATTAATGGATTCTCGATTGACGCATTCTTACGTTGTCCTAAAAACTATTGATTAATCGGTATATTTAGGTAGACGATTTACCACTTAGACTTCGTGTAAATAACTCTTGACGAGTCGAGAGAAGATGTGCGATATTTGATGTGCGCTTATTGTAGCCTTTTATAAATGCGTTTTGTCGGCGAAAACTCATCCATTCCGGAATGGATGACTTAGATTTTGGTAAGCCTTTTGTAATTGCAATGTATTTATTGTAGAGTCAAGTGGTAAGTTGTTATTCGAGGGGTTCTTGCGTATATAAGTGCATGTATGTTAATCTCTCGGATTCGAGAAATTAATTGTACGCTTAACGTAATAATGATAATTATGATAATATCGCCCGATCAATAATACTAACGAGAGAACGAGTACCTCCTTATTCAGTCTAGCTTACAATAGAACTTAGAGTTAATCTCTGTAGATGTAAGTTACGATTACTATTCGATAACGATAAAATTCTTTCGCTCTTGCTTCAGTTTTCATTCGCTCTCGTTTTTAGCCATCTATATGCTATTGTTCACACCTCGAAGATTTTCTTTTCTCCTTTTTTTTTTGGATTTTTGGATTCTTTTTTTTTCTTTGTTTTCCTGCAGCTTGTGCTTGTTACCGACAAGTGTCAACATTCTGTCAAGACTGTTAATGAGCTGATAAGCTCCCGTCATTTATTATAGAGATCTCTTTTTCATATGCATCTAAATACACGTGTTACACGTGTAATCAACATATCCGTGTTTTAATCCGTGTAATTTTTAGTATATGGGTACACGGACATTGAAATACACGAGTACACGGGTATCTTTAATACACATTCAAAATCATGATCCTTACTTTATAGATGTCCATTGTGCCCCTTGTTTTCCGCAATTGGTGGGACGACTTCGATCGTCCCGTTTCGCGGCTATTGGACCAGCACTTTGGCATCGGCCTCCATCGAGATGATCTCATCTCGAGCCTCTCCGGACTTGGCCTCGATCGGCCGTCCGTACGCTTCGGGAATAGATACTATCGACCATGGGGGAACGTGACGCGTCAAAACTCGAGCGGGACCAGCACGATCCAGTTGGACAATGATAATTTTCAGGTATTAGTATTTGTAGATTGACTTTAAAATATCAAACAATAAAACGGGACGCTGCGCGATTAAATCAAATATGAATTTGTAAATCTTTTTTTTCTCTTTGTAAATCTTTTGATTTGAACGATAATTTTGAATTGAGTCTAAACGTGGACTTTTGTAAATAGGATAAAGTTTTTAATTTATACCTGTACGTCGTCTACAATGGAGCTTGAAATGTTAGAAAACTTGGTGTTTCTATTTTAATTTATTTGCAAATATTTCAATGTTCAAGTAATTTTATATCTGATTTTATATCTTTTCAAGCGATTTTACTGAAAAATAATTTTACTTGATTAAAACGCTGTTAGTAATTTATATTCAAATATCTTATAAAAAAGCGAAATAGTAATTTCATATTTTATTTTTTCCATTTGAATATGCAGGTTTAGAGGAGATTGCCAAACTATTTTTGTTTTCTTCGATATTTAAACTAGTGCGTTTGAGTGTCTCTATGTTTGTTTCCGTAAATTTGTTCCCGTTTATTAGATAACATTAGAAATTTATTCTATTTATTGCATCGACAGATCGAACGGTAGAATGTGTTGTACGGAATCTTTTATATAGATCAGATGATCAGAAAATACGTCCCTTTTCGCGATCGTGCATGCTCATCTATGTTACGTGACGTTACACTATAAAAGTAATCTTTGTTATTTTGATTCATCAAATGATTCACCTTTTTGTGGCGAAAAACGATCTTATTATAAGGATTTTGCTTTAGCCAGTACTTCACTTGCCGTTATTTTTAGTCACTTTGATGTCAATGAGTATTTTCTCACAAGACGTACGTTTAATCGGTTTAGTAATTATTAGCATCTAGTTGCGCGCAAGTGTTGCGATCAGACGGACTTGTTGAATTCGAAGTTTTTTGTCGAAATGAATTTTATTTTGCAAACTATATAACTCATGTATCCTAGCTGGAGTATTTAATTTGTCAGACGTTGGCTGATTTTGATTAACTTTTTTTCACAAAATCATTAATGCGTTTTTATCGGGAAAGTGTTAAAAGCTTACTTAAGATATATTATAGGGCGGAAGTACTGCTGTGTAAACGGTCCAATTCCTTCTTTCGCAGGATCCTGGATAAAGTTAGCAGGATCCTGCGAAAGATAGGAATTGGCCGGAAATGATTTAGAATTAATAGAAGTTTATAGGGAAGATTTAATATCTCTCTTACGTAATGATCGACTCAACAGTAATAATCGATAACGCAAATGGACGATAAAACTATTATCACTTCTCGATTGATCTGCAATTCAAATCGTACCGCTAATTTCGCCTCAGAAGAATCGTCGTTATACTAAATTGCTTATATATAATTTTTGCAAGCCGCTTTTACACTGTGTGCTCTTATAATTTTTATAGGAAGAAGCTCTCCTCCAATCTCAAAATAACATAAAATGGAAAAATTATTCGTAATACTTTCCTGCCAAATGTGCGTTCGTCTGGTTTGATTTCGTGGTATGGCAAGAAAGCGTAAACAAGAAGCGATGCGCGTTAAAATTACCACAGAAAGTCCCGAACGCGAGTGTGATGCAACGTGTTATTTTTAAACGGTTTTTCGCGTATTTTTAGTATAACTTTGTAACGCTGCGAACGATGCTGTCTACAGCTGGCTGGACATACTGGCTTTCTCGAATTACGGGAAAATTATAGCCGTCGCGTTTCCGACACGGAGCGATCAAAGAAATGCAGCTTCACGGCAGAAATATCAGAAAAATCCACACAAGACTCGCGATTCGGGATGATATGCACGCGATTAATGCTTAGGATTAACACGCGCTGCGGAATATATCGATTATCTTACGCTGCAGTTATCCTAAAACGTATAGCAGACAAGTCGAGAATCAAGAATCAATCGAATGCCCTGCTGTCGTGTCCGAGAGTATGAATTCAGATCGATTTAGATAGAATTTACACAAAGTATTCCTGTTTTTCTTTCTTTCTCTCTCTTAGAAAGATTCTTTAAACGCAGATAAAGATTATTGTTATCCCTTTAAGATAGATATTTCATCGTTCGTTAGATACTTCACTTTTCGTCGATAGATATTCAACTTTTGATTTCGCACTGGATAAAACGTCCGCGAGGTCGCTACCTTCCGATCTTTAAGATCGTTCAGTTACCACACCTCGAATCTAGCATAGTTACTTAGTTACTTAGTAACTCGATAGTAATATCGATTAATTTACATTTGTTGCAATCAGTCGCTGTTGCGTATAATAGTTTCAATTTTGCTTTATGTATGCAAGCTGCAGATACGTATTTATTGGTCGCGAGAGCGTGTTGCGACACGCCTAAGATTCAAATTTGCAGAAGCAATCGGTTATGCTGAAATGATTATTTATCTTATCTCTCTGAAAGTTTAATGATACAACCGCGAGTGGAATATAACTGGTTTATTCTGTGCAACAACTTAATCACGGTCTGAAGCGATAGCCTTTTTCTTTTTATAATGATTTTTTTTACATCGAATACAAATATGCAACTTGCCTAAAAGCTCCTAAACTCACGAATTCGTCTGCGGTTCATCAAATCACATTCGCATTTTATCACGGATGTAACACAATTAACCTAACAGCTCTCTAAATTCGAAATCGCTCTGTCTCAATGCGCTATTATATTTCCTCAGAGAAAGTGTCAATGATGCAACAGCGAACGGAATGTGTTCGATTATGTGTGATACAACTTAGGCTAAGACACGACTTAAACTCTTTAGCGATTCAAATTTCCTTATTTTGATACTTGTATAATTCGAGCGCGATTTGTATTGGACGCATAACAAATTTTGTGTCGAATACAAAAAGCTTCGAATGATATCCTATGAAAAAAAAAGTACAATATGTAATAAGTATATTATAGGGGAAGATACTTTCTTTTACATTATCTTCTAGCGAAAAAACGAGTAGCGAATCGTAATTAGATTTCGAAATATAGAAAAGTCGCAGGAGATAAATGATCGAAGGTGGCGGGAGTAACGTGAGAGGGAAGGACGAAAGAGCGCATTCGTAAGAAGGAAAATAAAAAAAGTAGGAAGAGGAGAGGGAAGGGATCAAGAGGGGAGGAAAGGGAAGGAAGAAATGGGATAGAAAAAAAGACGTTAACGGAAAAGATTGAAATGGAGACTGTCTATTTGAACGGATTCGAACGTTACTTTCGAAGGGGACGAATCAGCCGCGCGGCCGTTAAAAAGAAAAAAAGAAACCCCGTCCCTTGACGCCGATCCCCTTGGATGAAACTAAATATAAAGGAGTTAAGAGACGGGGTGAAACTTAACGCTTGACAGGGGCGGTTAAAAGCAACGAACGAAAAAGAATCCGGAACACCAGAAGGCCCGAAAAACTGATGACTGCATCTGCTGCAGCTATCGCTGTCTCTATCGTCATACACGCATATATTATGTATTTACGCGTTATAATTACGCTTTCATAATCGCGCAATCGCGAAGTCGACCAGGAGGGCAGCTAGATTTTCAACGGGTCAGAATGGTGAAACGAATGTTTGATCGGAACTATTTTCGGGGGCTAGGGGACGTGTTTTTGCACCCCCCTCTGGGGGAGGGAGAGCGAATAAATTGGAAACGACTTTTCCTTTTTGTTTGCGAATTTCGTCTTTACTTTCTTTTTTAGTTTTCTCTTCCCCGCAAAGATTCAAATAATTTAATGCTCGTCAGAAAAAACATTCACGGTGTTGTCCTTCTTTTACTATGATTTTGTTTGTGCCGAAAAGAATCTAACGTCTCCTACAGCATGTAGTAGTTCATTCAATCGCCCTATTCACTTCAAATTCTTGGTACAAATCGAGGGTTAGCAGATCCCATATTATTATTATTATTATTATTATTATTATCGTTATTAGCAGATTCTATTCTATTCCTTCTAGTTTTTCTTCTCGTTTGCCGAAAATCATCTAGAGATATGTGTATAACGAAAGAAGGACGCTCCATAATTTCCGGTTAGTCACATCAGTTACAGAATCTCTATGAAATCACAGTTTTACCACAGTTTTCGTTTTACCTCCCCCTTATTTAATCTTATTGTACATGTATGTGTGAATGTGTATATATTTTTCTCTTTTATTTTCACTCTTCCTTCTCTCTGTCTAGTTCTGCAATATTTTTTCCTTCGCGCAATCGCGCTCACGGTTTGCCGCAGGTTCGAGGTGACTGTATCTAATTCCGTTCGTAAGGTCTTGTAATTTTTCGTTCAGAGTCGCGAGAAATCACGCGCAGCAGCCACGGAATAAAATATGCAACCGAAAGAGTGGATGTATCGCGTCAGTCTTGTTCGAATGGAAGAACCGAAACTCGTGTCGTCCTGACAAACGCACCCCCCAACGAAAAGGGTGCGTCGCGGACGGGACCCGCGGGCCCCGATTCTCCGTTTATAATTATACAAAAATAAATGCTTTTTGAATTACCCACAACAATAGAGTCGTACAAAATGACTTTTGTGCTTTATTTCTTTCTTATACGGAACTCGTTTCGTATCTTTATTTTTTATTTGTACAAAATATGTCGCTCTGCGCGCAGCACTCGAGTCGACCATTCGCGGAGCGATCGCTCCACAAATTTCTTTCTCCTCTCTTCTATTCTTTTTTTTTTGGTACTATTTTCGAAATGCACAGCCAATTATCCTAATCTCTTCGCGTTCGTGTTTCACCGAACTCCAGGATCACGTAAGATCACCCGGAGGGACTCGGGTACGTTTGCCTCACTATCGTCGGTTGTTAAAGCTTCCTCGTTCTATGACAGAGTGTTATTCATCTTTTCTCTCTCTCTCTCTCTTTCTTTTACTTCCTCTTTTACTTTATCTTTTTTTTGTTTTTTTTTGTTTGTTTATTTTTTTAATGGTTCGTAAAATTTGTCTTCCTCGCCGAAGCGAGCCGCCGGCCGCAAAGGGACCAGCCCCTGCGAGACCGCGCAAAGGGATTGCTCCCTGCACGACCGCGCACTCACTACAGATAAAGAAGATTCACCTACTTGTATGTATGCTCGTTTTTTTTTCCTTATCCAAAAAAAAGGAACAATCTCCACACAAGTAGGTGCGCCCGACAACTACATCTTCCCGATTTGTTTTTGTATCATAACGCGCGATAATCTAAAGAAATGTGAAAGATTACATATATGAGAGAGAGTCAAGGAAAAAAAATATTAATTTTACAACGCGCTTATTTGATGGTCAGAATAGGATCTAAAACGTTGGCCGAATTGTCATTTTCCTCGCTCGTCGCGGAAACTCCAACAACCGTGTCTGATCGGCGGCTCCTTGTAGAAGCGTGAAAAGACGAATGTGAGATCGAACGAAGCGCTTGCTCTGGTAAATGGTAAGCCGGAACTATTGTGCGTGAGATAGCGCGCCTAAGGCGTACGGTGTTTTTAGAATACGATTTAGTATATGCGCTAGAGAGTATGCACGGCGGCGTTCAAAATCCTCTTCGAAATGAAAATTCAGAGAAAGAACGAAACACCAAAGTAAAAAAAAAAAATGCTAATCCGCGCGATGTAAAAAAAGGATGACGAGTCCAATTTTTCAAAAATCGACCATTAGTTTTGAAGTAAGCTCGTTCAGAAGTGATCGATACTTAACTTTCGCTTTACTGATACATGGCGGCTGTTTACAATGGTTCACGGAAGAATGCGAGATTTTTATCCTCGATGGCGGACGAGAAAGGATCTTGAGCAGCTAAATAACAAGTACCCGGGGCCTCTCTGCGGGGCCGCGTTCTCTGATCCGTAGGTGATACTGGACGTGCAACAATTCTCACCGGACGAGATCACGGTGAAGACAATTGACAATCACGTCGTTGTTGAGGCCAAGCATGAGGAGAAGCAGGACGAGCACGGCTACATCAGCAGACACTTCGTACGCAGATACGTCCTGCCTCCGTCTCACGACCTCGTCAACATCACCTCGACCCTCTCTTCGGATGGTGTACTAACTGTCACGGCGCCCAAAAAGGTACGCTCAATCGAGCCGAGACAATTTGCGTTAACATTCGACCCGCTCCTTCATTCGCGGATTCAACCGCGAACGAACGAAGCCTTCTCTCTCCCTCTCCCTCTCCCTCCTTTTCTCTCTCTCTCTCTCTTTCTCTCTCTATCCCCTTCTCTCGCTCTTTCTCCCCTCTCTCGTCTTTGATATAACTGGTGCAGCTTACGTTACATATTTGACTTTTGCTTTTCAATTCCGACGTTCCCAATGCTGCGCCTCAGTGTGCAGTACTAGAGGAGGCAAATGGTGCCGACGGTTTTGGATCAAACACTACGAGTCTGTTCTAAACTACAAAACAGAATATGTCTCGTTAACATACAGAATTCAAAATTTAGTCTTTGTGCGTGGACGAGGTACATTCGTGATATCAGATCAGCGTGCGTCGATTTTAAAGGAAATTCCTGAAACTCGGCGATACCAATGCAAGAGCGAATAACAAATAATCGTGAAAAAATGATGATGACACGTTAAACAGCTCTCATCTCGATACTTAATGTCTTCAGATTTAAAAGCAATTGCATTTTCGGTGAGTTTCAAAAATAGAATTCTGTTAAAATCGATGACACAATTAGCCGACAATCGAGTGTTCCTCATCAGACACGTAATACAGTTTTAATCTATTATATTGATTAGAATTTATTGATTATAGAATTGATCGATTTATCAATATCGATCGATATCGATCACTATTGATAAAATAGTTTATTGATCTCTTTTTTTTTCTATTTATATCATCTTTCTTATATTCTAGACGCTGTCAAGTACCATCAAAATGAATATGATTGTAAACATTAGAATATGATTGTACATTAGAACGTAGAATTATTTTAAACAGCTTCATCAAAATTTTGACTGTAAACTTATAATTGTTTTGCGATAATTCTATGACGTGTAAAAATTAATTTTATGTTATCGAAGCAAAGACTTATTTTTCACTGTTGACTAAGAATAGTTCAAAGCATTTGTTATTCACGTTACGCCTCGCACTTTGACCTTAACGTATTTTTAACTCATCGTCCACAGACATAATAATCCTATTATCTTAATGTATAATATATTATCGTGTCTAGACACCTTATGCGCTTACCTATATCTCGAAGTTCTCTTCTCATATTTGTTCAAAGCGTGAAGGAATTTCAAATTCTAATCACAGCTATTATCGTCGTGTACGGATTGTTCAAGCACCGACCCCGTAGGGTGCACTAAAAAACACAAACACATAGCTTTTATAATTCGTTTATCGAGTAACGTGACCAACGTTTATTTTACATTTTCAGAACGTGACGCCGGCTGGCACGGAAAGAGTCATCAGCGTTGTTCAAACGGGAATACCAGCTGCCAAGCCGGTTCCCGTCGAAACAACTGCTACTACTACTACTACAAACACCACTACCACCAACTGAAGAATTTATTATCCGAAACTTTCATTCCGACATTCACTTCATTCTTTTACTTTCTCGATTCTAGTAATGGTAAAACATTTTTGTAGTATAACAGAATTGTGCCACATCTAATAATTTTCTAATATTTATTTCATGAAGATATAATTTTTTATGTATAATCTAAATATATTTCGTTACATCATTTGATATCAATTGCAAAAGTTTTTGTTTGTTTTCAATTTATAATATATCAAAATTATCTGATAGCTTTATTAAGAGAATTTCGATTTAACTGATTCTCTCTCTTTGTCTCTTTCCGATATTAGTTCGAACAAAGAAGTAACTAATAGATCTCCAAGAGACAAACCTGAATTATCTTAATAAAAGAAACCAAGTCTAATAACAAATAATACAATTTATGCGTGTATAACTAGGATTTAGAGATTGTCAATTAAAAAGAAGAAATATCAAAGCATTAAGCGTCATAGTTTGGTACGCTCTCATCTTTTTTGATATTACTGCTTTCCAATTGTATCAATATTAGCAAAATAATTTTCTCCTTTCCATTTCTTCAATTAAAATTATTTTAATGAAAGAAACCAAGTTTAATGATGAATAATATAATTTATAATATGTGTGTATAACTGAAATTTAGAGGCTGCCAATTAAAAAGAAGAAATACCAAAGCATTAAGCGTCACAATTTTGTACGCTCATCTTCCTTGATATTACTACTTTTCAATTGCACTATTTATATAGCAAAATGAATTATTTTCCTCCTCTCTACACATTCATTCTAATTGTAATAAAACTACCGTGATAAAATATAATGCACTAAATCTAGTTAAATCAATGGATTAAACAATCGTATTGAAGTTTCACGAAATAAAAAAGAAAAAAACCCGAAATCGGGAAATACCTACGGTAAACTGTCGCGCTCCGCACGTAGTGCCCGCTCGCCTACATTTTCTCGTGCCGGCGGTCTCGACGAAGTAAGAAGCCGAAGTGTGTTACACTGATGATGGAGGGTGAAGGGGGTCTTCGGGTGTTCGCAGCGTCCGAACTGAACCAGGGTTTGTTTACGAATGCGCCGCGGCTGGCCGGCCGGCCGGTTTATATAGGTACGCGCCGCGTCGCCGCAAAGCGGAGGAAGCTTCGAGATCACCGCGTCCTTACTCCGCGTCGTCATATAATGCGCAATTCCTTATGACCGATTGTTTCAGGTCTTAGCGATACTTGGTTCCATCCGGGGTCGCAATAATCGGTTTCGTCGTGACGAAATCTGTCGATTGATACGTCGCCCGATGGATTTTTTTCACGTTATAGACGAGAAATTCGCAAATGCCAAGTATTGATCGATCCCCGGCCGGCAGGGACGACGGGATTTCTGGCACGTTCGCTCAGCTCAGCCGAAGAGGCCCCACCATATCATTCAACCCACACAGGAGAACGCCGTCATTTCCCCTGTTTACCCCCGCACCATTAGCACGGTCAACCGGTGTGTGATATAATACCGCTTGTATAATGTAGCGTTGCCTTCTCGGCTGCTTCGTGCGGCTGTATGGTACGCGTCGATTTGTTTTATACTTTGACGGCAAAATGTGCGGGAGGACCAAATTAAAAAAACGATCATGCAACCTACTGCGTAGCAAAATTATTACGAAGACCTAATTTGCGTGGAATAACCTTGGGACAAACCTATTACTCTGGAAGGAATTATGTTCGCAGAATGATTGATTTATGTTAACCAGAGGCGGCGTTCTAGGTGTGACGAAATTCATATTCTATAACGTACGATAATGAGGATTGTTATCGCTAGCAAAGAAGGGAGAGAGGGGGGTGAGAGAGAGAGAGACTTGTTGTCGTCAGTGGATAGATTAGAAGATTGTTTTCGAGAATATTTTGTAAACGTTAATTTGTGTGTGTGTGTGTGTACCACGCCGAACATTGAAACGTAGTTTCTTCGGCCAGAAAGCGTTCGTGGTGGGATTTCCGTACTGCGCAGGCAGCTCCGAGTGACCTTGCTGCCATTCCGACGTAGTTTTTTTTATCAGCTCTTAAGGCGAACGACAGCTATTTTTATGAGATTTTGAGGCGCGGTCGGGACCCGGCTGGCGACGCGTATTATATTTGCAAACACACGACCGGGTTGATTCATTGCATGGCACAGCCGATAGCGTGAGAATGAGCAATTTCGACGCAGACACGAAATCGCCGACGACAATCAGAGACGCAAATATTACGCAACATAACGCCAGTAATATATAACTCGCCTCGTTATGTTTGGCGAATATAGGTCGCAGAGACGATCTTCGTCTCTGAAGATGCATTATTATGGAAGAGAAAAAAAGATAAGAAGATAAATGAATCTTTACACTCGCATTAGAGATTGCAACGGCTTCGACGATGCGCGACCGTCGGGCAACGGCGCATAATAGCGACGTTACAACCGGGTTGCATAATATTACGTTCGTTCCTCTTTCGGTGTATCATGTACCGCTCTATCGATTTCCTTTTCATATCGCTCGTTAGCCCGGCCCGAACGTATCACAAAGGACGCTCCTTTTTAAGTAGACGCAATTAATGCAATTTTATTCAGAAATATATGAGGGTCGTGCGCGCATCAGATACTTATCTTTCTCCCTGCGAGATCGTCTTTTTGTCGGCCGTTAACAACGGCCAGCGGATTAGGTTCGAATGGAAGGGTGAACGGAACTACTTGTATACTTCATAGAAATATGCACAATGTGCTGTGCGATACCTCGTTACATTCAGGTGTCATTCAGAACGGTGTAATGAAATGCGCGAAGGTAGACGGTTGCCAACTATGTTGCATTAAATGGGAACGGCGTGATGATCTGTGGGAACTTTCTCAACGACATGTTTTTCTTTTTATCAATCTTGTCGGAACGAAAATGGTATACAGTTAGTGAACATTGCTAATGAACATACTCTCAATTAGTACATCTTCCCACCGATGTATCTTCTTTTCCATTCTTGATAGACACTGAAACAAATCGACTTGTTAGAAAATCCAAACTGTAGTTAGGAAATTGAAAGCATGCTTTTTCTAATCTTAAGAAATTATTTTTATTATAAATCGTTTTCAAGACAACGATTAATTAAAAATGAATGGATTTATAGTTGAGAAATTTTGTATAATTTGATGTATATACTACGAATATTTTAGATTAAATTTATTATTCACCGCGTTTTTCTCGCAAGTAAATTTAGAACGAGCGATATGGTTTATATTAAGAAATCATGTGGTTTTTATGTGGTTTTACATTCTGATTGCGAGTGATTCCCCGGAGGTGATATAGCTCTGCAAATAATTCAAACAATAAATACAAAGTATATAGAATACGTTAAATTTCAAGTAAATATAAAATGTATATACATTCTGTATATTAGCCCAGCAAAGTTACATGTAATAACGTATGGTTAATTATAATTTCCCGTTTAATAATTACAATCTAACACGTGTGTTATATTATAGTTATATTGTTAAGCGAGAAATTACAAACTAAAGGACCTATTCTGTAACTCTTAACGATTGTAATTGTAGCGTTATAGTGTCGTTGAGCAAATTTTATATATGGTAAAAACAAATGGTACTTACAGTTACAGTTACAGTCGTTAAGAGTTACAAAATAGGTCCCAAAGACCCCTATTCTATAATGTTGTAATGACAATAACGATATCGTTATATGTCGTTACGCAAGTTTTGTACATAGTAAGCACAACAACCATATAACGATATCGTTAGAGTCGAGTTACAGAATAGGGATCTAACGAAAGATACGTGATTTTGTGCTTGTTGGCAATTCTTTTAATGTCTAACGATATATTGTACTGTGTAATTTTACGCATTTCTTACACTCCTATAATCTTCTCTTTGAATGCTTTTTGTTATTTTAGATTTTTTAATGTTTTAGACATATTTTTTTAAGATTTGACATTAGCAATTAATAATATGTAGCTTTTTGCCTTAAAAAGATTTTAGTAAAAAAGAAAGAAGTTTATCAGACATTTCAACAAATCGTTATAAACGCAGTTTAGGTGTTTCCATCGTATTCCAGAACATTCGAGGTTCAGCTGCAGCAGCTAATCGATAGATGCACGAAGTGAGTTATAGATATAACGTATAGAAAGTGCGCAAATGTTCGCTGTCTCCGACTCAGCAAAATAAACACATCGATTACACATTTCATCCATTATTTCCCTTTCCACGATTGTATTGTCAGCGAAAAAAAATAGGAATTACACAATAAAGATTAATATAATCTTTATCACTATCTTTGTTTTAAGTTATAAAAAAATTCTACATTACAATTCTTGCGACTGATATTAATATCTTAGTGTAAAATAGCAGCCTTATGATATAATAATCGTATAGATAAGTTTCTTTTCAGCTAAAATATAGCTTACAATGTGGCAGAATAAATAATAGCTTTGTGTAAAGTTAGACAGTTTCCCTCGCATCCTCATCTATATTAAACATAATAAGTTGTTTAGACTTCACTGCGCAGTCAGGATAATGCGTCTTCGTGCAAGGGTGAATATCTATTACGCAACATGGAACAAAAATTGCCCCACCCTAATCGTGCCGCGCAGAACTTCGATCTGCCGAGAGGGAAAGGAAAAGAGACGCTGCGTCGCAATATTCTCTCCCTCGAAGCTCTCGCTGTAGAGTTTTCTACTCGTCGCGGCACCGCGGTTTACCCTCATCAACTCGCTACATAAATAACGAACTCTTGTCCGCGGCGTTGTGCTTCTCCGAGCGCGTAGGTAACCTGCCCGCTGGACTAATTTTAGTTGCTTCGCCGGTACTGCGCGACCTTGAACTCGGCAGTCATGTCGAGGATGATGTTGCAGCCGGGTCGGGACATCGACGGGCTTGGATCTCAAAATTTTGAATTCCGGTCGCGCGAAGTCGGCTAACCGGTCGAATGGATAGCCGGTTTGCAACGATCTGTCCTGACACTTGTGGCACGACAATACTGCAAGTAGACATACCTTTTCCACGGGGGCTAGATGGGCGTTTTCGAGCCCCGGGGTGCACGCAGGTGTGTGTGCAGCCTGGAGCGCGAGTTTCTCGAAACGTCGACGAAACGCCCTGTTATCGATCGCATCCGTGACCAAGTCCCAGCCGGCGAGAGTGTGTCGCTGGGTGAAGGTTGATGAACCTTACACGTACGTTGTTTTGCCCGGCCGGTGCGAATTCGATGTACCCATAGAATACATTATAGCGAAATTACGCAATCTTACGAACTGCCATGCGGAATTGCGCATCAGGATTGTTGCGAATTATCGGAGACCTTTATTCGCAGAATATATTATCATATAATATTAGGTGTTGGAATTAATTCCTAGCGTTTTTAATGAAAGAATGTTATTTATTTCACATGAGCATTAAAAAATACATTAATGAAAGTACTTCCCATCACTTGTAAAACGCTACGAATTAATTCCAACACCTAATATAAACTATATTACTTTTATTAAAGTCGAATTACGTTAATAATTTAGACTATATATTATTTTAATTGATAAGAATTTTTATATACTGAGAGAGAGAGAGAGATTTTTATGTATGTGTTACGAATGCATTTGCATCTCAAGAAAAGAACAGATACAAATAACAATAAATAGATTCGAGAGAGATTCGGATTCTTTATTATCACTTTGTGATATTATTATAGAATTTATAAAACTAATAATAAAAATATATATTAATACAATGTATTGTATTCTTATTTATCTTAAAATAGAAAATCAAACATCACACAAAGAAAATCGAGAATATTATATTACTTGTATATACATATAAGCTTTAAGATTCAGCTTTTAAATCTCCGCTTTGAGAAAAGAAACATAATTCTAAAAGTAAATGTATAAAAATAATTTAGAACTCAGCGTGAGATCTATAATATTCTAAAAGTATCCAATCTGCACTTCGGTCATATTAGATTTCATCTACTAGGATAATATTTTCTATTTTTAAATGGCAAAAAGAATTATATCTTCAAATATGATAAATGTATTATTGAAAAAAATTAGAAAAATCGTGTTAAAAATTTATATATTTATCAATGTTTTCCTATCTGACTAAATAATAGAAACTGCAACTATACATGGCGCAGATCTTCTTTGTCTACAGCTGATTCATATACTACAACTGATATTAAACAGTCATTGAAAATAATTTATTTATTTAATAGACTTCTTTCTTGAAAAAAAAATTATATTATATTATTAACTTCTTCGTATACTTATCAATTAATATTAATAGGAAATTCTTTTTACAAATACTAAAAATATAAAACTAATTATATTATATTAGATTGAATGATTATTCAACAATTTTTAATTTTTAGTTCAATTTAATAATAAATAAATGAAAAAGTTTGATTGTATTTAAATTATCGTTGAGTTACATCCGCCATCTAGTAAAACTTGAAGTTACTTTGAAGAAACATGACCAATAGATGATAATTAAAAAAAAGTGAGAGCATAATTTACAATAAAATAATAAATAATTATAATTATTTACAAACAATTAAAATTGTGTATTTCAAGTATAATATTATAAATTTGGATATTATAGTACAATTTCATTTATAAAAACGGCATATAATAAATTGTTAAATCTTCATTTTATTTATATTACATAATAACATTATTCGATTATGACAATACGGTAACAGGCTTTATATCAGTTAAACAAATAGATTTTTTTCTGTTTGGTTGTGTTTCTGTAAACAGCAATTGATAAGCAAACGTTCCAAGTAAGGCTCCCAAAATAGGACCAACCCAATAAATCTAATTAAACAAACAAAAATTAAATGATAGAAGTTTAAGAAAAAATTATTAGGTGTTGGAATTAATTCGTAGCGTTTTACAAGTGATGGGAAGTACTTTCATTAATGTATTTTTTAATGCTCATGTGAAATAAATAACATTCTTTCATTAAAAAACGCTACGAATTAATTCCAACACCTAATAAATTAATGATAAAAAACCATTTTTATAACTTAAATTAACTACTGTTTGGAAATACATTTCACTCTTGTATGATAAATCGTATTATGTATAGTTTTTAATCTCAAAATGTTATTACTAGAGATGTAAAAATTATTTTTTACTTCGCAGAAAAGTATCAAGTAAAAAACTAGGTTTTAATTGTAAATAACGGTATTTTTGACCAAATTATATAAAATTCATGAAAAAACATATATAGTTATTTCAATATAATTATTTGAACGACAGATATTTTATATTTACAAGTTAAATAAATGATGTTATTAATATAGGTAATATTTTACAATCATAATAGACACTATTTTGTTGCACATATTAGTTATAATTGTACTCCATATTTTAATTATTTTGTATTTTTTTTAATTATTTTGAAACAACATCCCAATAATATTGATATAATATTGATTTAAGAGTAATTAGAGATTTAATAAACGTTGTTTCACTAATTTAAATTTAGAATATGTATAATTACAATCATAATATACAACAAAAACAGTGTCAATTAGTCTAATAAAGTATTATTTGTATTAGTAACAGTGTAGAACACTTACTTAACTTTTAAAATTGAAGTACAGCATAAAATATAATAGTGAAAGGTAAAGTATATTTATAGTCACATCGCCATTAGATGGGGTGAAAAGTAACCTCCTTGACCGCCAGAATGCGCCACTACTGCAAAAAAGTTTATGGTGCCTTGTAGTCCGTTCATATTTAGGCAGACATGCCAAGTGGCAGTGCGATACTGCCCTTAGTTTTGTTTTGAGAGCTGATTGTTGTTGACGTGTTTGCGAAAACGATTTTCGTTCTCTCATAAAACATTATTTTTTGAGAGGCAAAACGGCGAAGGAAACAAAAAAAAAGTTGGATAAATATTATGTGGCTAATACTCCGTCAGATTACACCGTCAAATATTGTTTTCGAGAGTTTCGTGGTGGCCGCAACTCCACTACCGATGAAGTCCGCAGCGGCAGGCCCTCCGATGCGGTTACCGAGGAAAATGTCAAAAAAATACATGAAATGGTGTTGGCTGACCGGAAAGTGAAGGTGCGCGAGCTAGCAGATGCTACAAAGATTAGTACTGAGCGAACACGCCATATTTTGGGCGAGATTCTGCATAAGAAAAAAATTTTTTTCATTCCCAAGGAGGTTACTTTTCACCCCACCTAGTACTATATTAATCAATATACAATATTTTAACTTTTGTAACTATTTCTACACAAAAATCTTATGGATAAGTACAAAAACTAAATTCTGGAACAATAGTACGTTGAAATTATAAAATGCTAAAAAACAAAAAAATATCCGAATAAAATACCGTCAAATTTGAAGGAAAAAAACCATTATTTCTCGAGTTTTTTACGCTAAAATTCTAGAATTTTTCCATTGTTTACATCTCTAGTTACTGCTACTAAATTAAAAAAAATTTTCGATATGTGATGTTTAAATAAGCTGATATATCATTAAAGATAATTTTGTTATGTGTGCTACAGTTGAGTAATTTACACAGTTCTTATCGCGCAGAGTATATCAGGTATGTAATACGTAGTTTTGTAGAAATTCTTAATTAATTAAACGCCTATTAACGGTAATCGTGCTTCTGCATCTCGTGCACATAAAGAATGAATAGATAAAGAATGAAAGATAAAGACACTATTGTAATAAATTTTGAAATATAATCAATATTTTCATAATATGAAATTGAAACTTAACATTCTTACTGGAAATAAATTTTTGTTCTTATATTCATCTATACTATATAAAACAAATTTTTATTTTCAACTTACCCAGTGATCCTTCCAATTACCATTCCAAAGTGCAGGTGCAAATGATCGCACTGGATTCATACCACATCCGGTATAAGGACCCTAGAGAGATTGAAAAAAATAGATTATTTCAATTTTATATTTAATTATAAAAATATTATTGGTTATTTTTATGTATATTTTGTTCTTTCTTCGTTTATAAAATTATATTTTCTATTTTTTATAAAATTATATCTATATATGATGATAAATTTTGTTAAAATTATCAGACTACACAGGATATATTTCTAAGCAGTAATAAAAATGTAAGACAGAAGAATAATTAATGTTATGAAATACTTAATAATAATTTTAATAATGGAAAAACATAAGAATTGTGCGTTGTTTTAAAAATAATTTTACCGCTGTAAAAGAAAGGAGAGTGACTGAAAAGCCGAATTTGAGGGCGACCGAATCCGTAAGATGAGAACACCGAGGATCCCATGTTGCACAAGCTGCGCAAATTAGGAAACACGTGCAAAATATCTCAATTAATAAACCTTGCACGTTACTAAGTCCCGGATAAACAACAGTGACGCAAAGGCTCTCAGTCGAGTTTGATTTTCCGTCGTTAAACAATTCCACTGGTGTTATCCACTACAGGAATACAGATCATTGTTCATGATAAATATACTAACAATAACAAAATATAATAAAATTTATAATTTAAATTTATAATAAAACACAAATAATAATAAAATAATACTTTTAAAATTCCATATCCCACGATGGCACCAATCAACTGTCCCAAGATGTAAACCATGCCGGTAGGAATTGATTTCAGGCCCAAAATGACAGCACCGATAGTGATAGCCGGATTAAGATGAGCGCCACTTATGTGACCTATCGTCTAAGAAATCAATAAATGAAATTTTGAACACAAAAACATGATAAACCAAATGTTTTTTAAAAAAATACGCTTCATAAAAATATATATGTCTCATAAAATCTGATCAAGATTTAACTATATTGATATTGCAAGTTATAGTTTATAAGATATAATTTGTAATTTATATAAAATAATGAATATATATAAGGATTACGAACCAAGCAAGATATTTATTGCTAATTGCTTATTTAAAATTTATATAAACAAAACGGCAAACACTTAGACCTTTATCAGGTCATTATCAATGTGACAATAATACTATAATTACAAGGTATAATCCGTTGCCATAGTAAATTCGACAGTTGCAATAAATGGAAAGAAAAATGATCTTACAATGTTCGCATATCTTTAGAGAATCCCAAAATTTTTTGTTTATAGTATAAGTTTGTTATAACTTATTTATACCCTCTATAAGTTGGGAACACCTTGCGTTACAGGTTTATAAATAATTATTTAATTAAAAAAATACGAAATAAAAGTACATACATACATACATACATATATTATCTATAACGTATATACTTTTATTTTGTCTTTTTCTAATTCAAGATTTAATAACATGCTATTAAAACAAATGGAATTTTATTTAAAATGCGATTCATATGAAATCTAATTCTTCGGGGCCATTTTATAATTTTTACGGAGTCTGAAATCAATTTACGACTCAAATATTTTATCATTTTTATAGAAACCGTTTAACTATAATACAATTAAATGACCTGTGTATATATACAACGAATACAAGTACAACATTGCAAAACAAGTAACAATATACATATAAACAATAGACCAAAGCGCAAAATTCAATCTTGAGCGCTTCGATGCTGTGAAATGATTGTCCAACATATTTTCGGCATGTACAAGCTTATAGATGTACAAGCTTCTAGATAAATGTTTATCGTCATTTAAACATCGAAATATTTAAATCAAAAACATGTATAAATCGCTGTCATGTAAGGGCTTACCTGTAAAACGTAGGGTGTTCTCAAATTTAGGGAGGGTACTGTAGCTTGTGAAATTCATATCGCGTATAAATGAAAAATACATACCATATCATGTTTTTAACACAAAGAAAATATTTATAAAATAATTTTGAAGACAATTAAGTCATATGACACGTACCATAATTATGAAGTTCACCGATAGACCGAAGGCAAGTGCCGTTTGTAGCGCCGGAGGTGCGAATCCCATAGAGCCAACACTCCCCATACAACCGATATACAGGAGCATTGCTGTGCCGATGATTTCCGCCGCTAACATCGTCATCGTATTCTCCTGTAACTTCCATATTCCGCCTATAAAAATTCATACAAACAGATTTCGATATCTATATAAATCTCAATAGTGATGAACTCATTACCTCGTTTGTGCTGCATGGTGAAATCACTGTCGCGTCTGAATTTGCTATGATTATTACTTTAACAATCTGTGCAAACTATCACGAATCGCATTGCATCGTTATTTTTTGTAAGGATATAAAAAAGAATGCGATGTCTTATCGATAGATACGTTAAGTGTTTCGTAATTAAATCACTGGTTGATGTATTGCATATACGAAGACTGCACGTGTCCATGATATCACATCATTTCTTTAAACTTTGGTAGAGATATAGCGGAGATTTCAAATATAATATTATTATCAAATAATCCCTTTGACGCCAAAAGCATATTTTAGTTGCACGAATCTACTCACATTCACCCTCTGAAAATAACTCTTTACTCCTTCAGACGACATGGAAGAATAAAGCTCCGACTTGGAGAGTTCAAAGCTACCACCATCACAGCGCATGCGTTGCCGCTGAAATTGCATGCGTTTTCCTCAACATTAAAACTTTCCATAATTCTCACAGATTGGTCGCAAAGAGATCATCGCAAAAAAACGCGAATTATGCACGCAAGCGCTCACGGTTGATTCTCGCAGGTCATTCTCGTGTCCATCAGTCATTGAAAATACTTGTACAGTTAATATATATATATTCTACATAAAAACGAATTAAAAATTCCTAAATCGATGTCGATGGAAGACTTTACGCTATTTCGAAATCACAATTATAAAGCCGACACTGATTACGTGGTGAAGGTGGCCAAGACTTTGTTAACACCTGTGGGTATTTGGCCACTCTACCGAGGTAACTCCAAATCGGACAAAATCAAAAATTACCTCCAGACAGGCGTAATATTCGGATTGATGTGCTACCTGCTTATCCCACATGTCATATACACCTTCTTCGATGCAGAGGATCTGACAAAATACATGAAAGTTGTAGCCGCTCAAGTGTTCAGCCTACTTGCCATTATTAAATTCTGGACAATGATTATTAATAGAGAAGAGATCAGATACTGCCTGCAGCAAATGGAAATGCAGTATAGAGATGTGGAGTGCGAGGAAGATCGGTTGGTGATGATGAAGAGCGCCAAGATTGGCAGACTCTTCACGGTGACGTACTTGGGATTATCATACGGCGGCGCGTTGCCTTATCACATAATTATGCCACTGCTGGAGGATAGAATTGTCAAAGAAGACAACACGACACAAATACCTCTACCCTACCTTAGTGACTACGTTCTTTTTATAGTGGAAGACTCGCCGTTCTATGAGATTACCTTTGTTTCGCAAATTCTGATCAGCAGCATTATCCTCTCCACGAACTGCGGTGTTTACAGCTTGATTGCTACCTGTGTGATGCATAGTTGCTGTTTGTTTGAAGTCGTGCGCAGACAGATGGAAACAGTCCTCGACGATGGAATCAATAATCTTCACAAGCGATTTGGGAGAGTAATCGAGCATCATATGAAGGCCATTAAGTGAGAAAATTTTAATTTACGTCTTATATTAGTATTTCTGTAAATGTCCTCATTATATCCTCATTAAATCACATGCAATAGACAATTACGTATTAAAACAAAGAGAAAAAAACGTGTTTTCATAATTTATATACAGTTTTTATGTTTACTGGATTTGGATAATAAAATACGTTATAGATTTGCAGAGATGATTGAGAAATCATTAAACATTGTTTTTTTATGTGAAATGGTTGGTTGCACTATTATTATATGCTTTTTGGAATTCGGCGTTCTTAAGGTATTTCTGAAATTATTAATTTTCTTAATAGAAATTATTAGAATAAAACACAGGAAAAATGAAATTTTATAATGTATTATACATTTACGCAAATTTATTTCAGGAATGGGAAGATGGAAAAATTTTAAATATGGGTACATATTTTGTTTTAATGACGTCAATATTTGTAAATGTTTTTATTATATCAGCTATCGGTGATCGCCTTAAAGAAGAGGTACTTCCCATAAATTTGCACTAAATAATTAATGAATTAGAAAATATCTTGTAATATATATCCATTGCAATTACAAATAAATGAAAAATTTATATAAAACTCGATTGAGATTAAATGATAAAATAACAACAACAATAATAATAATAATAATAATAATAATATGATAAACATAATATAATAAATTAATTGATTAATATTTATTTGTTTTTATTTTGAAGAGCGAAAAGATAGGAGAATCGTCGTATTCTATCAAATGGTATGATTTGCCATCACAAATTGTAAAAGATTTAATTCTGATGATGCTTAGATCAAATCGCCCGTCAACTTTGACAGCCGCAAAAATATTCGATCTCTCTCTTCAAGGATTCTGTGAGGTAATTGTTTATAATGTTCATCTAAAAATTGATAGAAATATAACATTTGCTAGATATACTATGCGCGTTTTAGGTTTGCAAAACATCAGCGGCGTACTTTAATTTTATACGAGCCATGACTACATAAATTTTTAACTATTATCGCATCGAGTACTTATATAAGAAATATAATACTGTTACCGTCACTTTATGAAAGATTACATCTCACTTCTTATATGACGTCAGCGAAAAACAATCACTTCTCTGTCAAACAATAAATCATATATTGACAATAATTTGAATAGTACATGTTATGTATTATAATTCCCATATATAATGTTTTCCACGATTCCGTTCTTTTCTGCAAAAAAAATTTATGTGAATTGTCGGCTTTCTGAGTTATACGACTAACTTCCCAATTGCGTAATGCATATTCTTTGTTTAGAACTTTTATTGTATATCATTATTTTTCCCTTCCCGAAACTTTTTCCTTTTCTCAAATTTTATAAATCGTAAGTAATAGACTGCATGTTCTACAATCATTCTAAATTGCCAAGTAAAGTTTGCTTGCAAAGAACATTTTAGTAAATAACTTACCAAGATAAAATGACCTGGCGCTGTTGAAAATATTGTGGAGAAAAACTTCAGTTGAATTAAAAACTTATATAAATATATATCTACAGATATCAACATCGTTTTATGTATCTCGTGATATCACTTATTATTATTATATATATATAATACATATTATATAATGTGTGTACTTACATAATTTTAAAGATGCATACAGAATTGCATTCCTACTACAAAAATATTATTTGATACTATTTGGTTTGAATAGTTTTAAAAATTTACTAATTTTTTAAAATAAATTCATATATTACAACTAAATTTTTTTATAATACAATAAATAATAATAAAGTTCTTATTATATCTAAAAAACTCGATCGATATTTTTATATTCAATGCGTTAGAGAATGTCCAAATATTGTCAATTTATATCTAATATCATCTCTCAGCATTGAACTTAAAAACGCACAGTAAATATTTCGATTTCACTTTGTAAAACACAGAAATGTATTCACCATTCTGAACACCGTACTCTTTTGCTCAACAGCTCAACGAAGCAAATCTCTGTCTTCGCAGCTACCTCTTGACAACGCCTGCGTAGAATCATCATTGAAATAATGTATTTTTTTTTTCCAAAGAAAGTTGCGAAGTTCTTAGAAGAATAACCCTTATTGACAGTTTCTTGAGAGAGGTGAACTTTTTGCACGCAAGCGCCTACGTTAACTTGTGTGCTATCCTATCGACGATCCCTCTTCCACCACTTTGTTGTTGTCAGTCGAGAATCAAACTTTGCGAAGCAAATAATTGTAGGGCAATGATCGCGAGCATGTCGCCGGTCGACAATCGCGCGCTATTCCAAAACTTCAATTACAGGTCCGATGCGGAGTACGTGTTAAGAGTCGCCAAAATCCTGTTGACGCCTATTGGCATTTGGCCACTTTACGGGGACGATTCTACAATGTATAAAATTAAATACTATCTCCAGACGAGTATCGTGTTTTGCTTAATGTGTTTTCTGCTCGTCCCGCACATCATATATACCTTCTTTGACGCGGAAGACCTGACAAGATACATGAAAGTCATAGCCGCTCAGGTGTTCAGCCTGTTAGGTATCATCAAGTTTTGGACAATGATCATCAACAAAAACGACATCAAGTGCTGCCTGAAAGAAATGGAAATTCAGTACAGAGATGTGGAGAGCGAAGAGGATCGACTGGTGATGGTAAAAAACGCCAAGGTCGGCAGGCAGTTCACGATGATGTATTTGGTATTATTGTATGGTGGCGCATTACCTTATCATATAATTATGCCATTGGTGGCAGACAAAGTCATCAAGGAGGACAATACGACTCATTTACCTCTGCCTTATCTCAGCGATTACGTCTTCTTCGTAGTGGAAGACTCACCATTCTACGAGATTCTTTTCGTCGTTCAGATTGTGTTTAGCACTATGATCCTCTCTACGAACTGTGGTGTTTACAGTTTAATTGCCAGTTGTGTGATGCATGCCTGCTGCTTGTTCGAGATCGCTCGCAGACATATGGAAACATTATTGGTTGGTGGAATTGATGATCTTCATGAACGATTCAATTGGATCATCACGAATCACATGCGAGCTCTCAGGTCGGAAAAAGAATTGTCAATTTTTCAACAAATGTATCATCAACAATATACGTTTATAGGTGTAAAAAGAATCTAGATTTTATTTTTGCTAAATATTGTTCTGAAGCATAAATTCTATAGCATAAATAACTTTTATTAAATTGCAATGTAATTATTTGCGATTATTCCAATTTATAATAATTACATTTATTTCATAATAATTTTTTGTTCCATAATAATATCTATTACAGGTATGTTGAAATGATCGAAAATTCATTAAATATCGTTTTTCTATCAGAGATGATTCTATGCACTATTGTTATATGTTTTCTTGAATATGGAGTTCTCAAGGTACTTAAACATATTTTTCCATAATTGAAAAGATAATTTCTCAAAATCAAATTATATTTTTTTACACAAATTTCTTTCAGGAATGGGAAGACAATAAATTTTTTGGTGTGATTATATATTTTATATTAGTCATTTCAATTTTTGTAAATGTTTTTACTTTATCGACTATCGGCGATCGACTTAAAGAAGAGGTAAATTTAATAACTATTACTAAAAACGAATAATTAATTAATTTAATTAATTTGAATTGAGTTAATAATTAATTTAAGCCAAATAGTATACAATTAAATTTAATTAATTGATTTGAATTGAACTCTATTTATATTTTACTTTTTTTCTTAAATGCAATTTTCTATTTTCAAAAGAGTGGAAAAATTGGAGAAGTATCATATTCCATTGATTGGTACACGGTACCAACGAAGAACGTGAACAGCTTAATTATGGTGATGGTTAGATCAAACCGCCCGTCAACTTTGACAGCTGCTAAAATGTTCGATATTTCTCTTCAAAGTTTTTGCGAGGTAAGTATAATTTCCTCTATTGTATTAATTTGACAATTAAATATATTGTCCGATTAACATTCGCAAATATTAAATATTCATAGGTATGCAAGACATCAATGGCGTATCTGAATTTTATACGAATGCTTACAAAGTAAAACAATTGTTTGTTTTCCAAATGGTTATTATAAGTGCCATTCACTGAAATAATTTCTTATCCTGCTCAAAATATATTAACTTCTTTACCTGTACTAAATTATAAATATAAAATATTATATTTAACCCTTTTTATTGCTCGTATTTATCATTTAGCGTCATTTATTAAAATCACATTTATGAATGAAACAACGCGCAATAGGTTAATTGCGTTACTAATTTACTAATAATTAAAGTAACATTAGTGTCATTTCTGAGTCATTATAACTCATTTATTATTATGCTCATCATTTAATATATCTTTACAATAATATTGATTATATTAATTTATTGTATACGCAGTAAAATATTTAATGCTATTATTATTGAACAATATACAAACACTTGGCCACAATTCTCTCTTTTCGCAGAAAGAAACGCGCTCAAACTACAAACTACGATTTTACAATAGAATTAGTTTTACTTAGAAATCGTATCCCCTATGTTTTAAAGTTTCTCGCATTATAAAGTATCCCCTTGCTTTGTTTTCTGTCACATCAGAGTTCTACAAAATATAAGACACAAATGTTTCTATTTTAATCATCATGATAATTACTTAGCGATAATAAAATTTATTTGTAGAAGTAATTAATAATAAGAAAATTGAACATCGTAGGAAGTAATTAATATTTTTTTAAATGTATATGGAATCACCTGACTTTTTATACATAAATGATTTGAGATATTTTTATACCTTAATTAAAATCGTTATGATTAACAATATACAGTATATTATTGATTGTTTTCTGATTTATTAATATTTGGGAACATTATGAATTGGAAATTTAATCACGACAAAAGTTTATGACAAAAGTAATATTAAACAGAATAAGCATAGTATATAGTTTATTATGACAGTATTTAAAAAAAAATTTTTAATATAATGCTTTTTTATTGCGGGTTTGATGAAATTTTTTGATGAAATTGTATATTTAAAAGTTTGCAAAGAATAACTAAAAAAGCAAAAGTATAAAAAAAAAATTAAAAAATATTTCTTAAAAAAGAAAAAAATATCTTAAACAATATCTGTACAAAACAGCATTTTACAACAATTTTTTTGCAATAACAATATTCCAGGTAACTATTCCCAAGTAAATATAAAAGATCGAAGCATATATGTAAGAATGAAGCGAGGCATAAAGTGTCTCAAAGTTATGTAAAAAAAACTTTATGTTCAACATGTACAGTTTTTCGAGAAAAAAAATCAGAATTACGTATTATCAGAATTACGTAATTTTATAGTTATCCTCGGACAGAAGTTTTCACCACATCATGGTTATGACAAGTCACTGACCACCATCGTCTCCGCTTTCCCCTTTCCGATTTGTTCCAACTGCACATGTTGTTTTCTCTTCGTAAAATTTAACCGGTACATTAGAAAATGCAAATTACGAGTTATCAAAGTTACTTTTATGCAGCTTGGACCGGAGGAGAGTTCATCGAACGGGACGCGCATGCTTCGTGATAGAAAAACGCGTAAACCTGATATCATGATCGGGACAGTGAAGATAGAGCCGGCGGTGACGTTATATCGTCGGAGATGGTTGATCGGAAACAAGAAAAGACGCTAAACACGCTCGCTGCCAATATAACAAAGAAGAACGAATTGCATGTTTCGGACTTTTATTACGCCATTCAGATAAGCGTCTGTCTATTAAAACCATTTGGTGCTTGGCCGCTGGCCAATGATGAAACGTCGAAATTCAAGATCGTCCTGCACAGGGCATCGATGGTGATCGCCACGTTCCTCTTGATCTTCATCATAGTGTCGATGATGTTGCACATGATGAAGGAAAAGGACGTCTTCCTAATAATTCATTTAATGTGTGAGTTACTCTTTACTCTAATGGCTTTCGCGAAATATGTTTTGCTACTCTGGCATCAGGATCGGCTCAGGTTCTGCATTGATTATGTAGCCAACGACTGGCGGTACGCAATAATTGCTGAGGATCGCGATATCATGTTGGCGAACGCTAGAGTCGGCCGCACTTTTGGCATCACTTCCGTGGTTTTTATGTTCAGCTGCGGCACACTGTACTACTTACAACCTATAGTTACACCAAACTTAGTTAATGAAGACAACGTTACCGTAAGATCGCATCCATCGGCCTGCGAGTTTCTTGTGTTTGATTCTAAGGTAAAACTTTCAATTCCGACTTGCAAGCTAAGAATTGGCAGCGTTGATTCAGTTAATCCTAATCAGTATTTTTTCGTTTAAAGATTCTTTATATGTTTATCATCTTAAGTATTGTCTCTTTTTTATAACATGCATTTAAGTTTCAATTATACGTATATCTAGATATGCACATATCTTAGATCGGCACGTATAAATTAATTTATCGTCAAACAGGTTAGTCCTGTGTATGAGATCGTGTACTTCTTGCAAGTTCTGTCCGGTATCACTGCCTACAGTGCATTCTGCGGTATTTGCAGCTTGATGGCCAATTTTGTTGCACATGTATGCGGTCAGTGTGACGTGTTAATATCGCTTTTAGAGGAACTCGTAGACGGTGGTAAACTCAATAGCGGATCCATCGACAATCGAATTGCTCTTATAATAACCCGACATTTGCATCTACTAAGGTGTGTGTATGTGTATGTGTGTGTATTTGTATGTGTGTGTAATTTCAAATACTTATACACGGAAAGAATTTTGTAGTGTCTAAAAATTTAAGTGTCTAGATAATTTGAAAATAATCTTGTTGAGCCATTAAAATATTCATGTAGGATGCTTAAACAAATTGAAAACTTTTTGCAGCATTGCTTGTCATGATTGATATTCCTACGTAATTATTTTGATGGACCAATAAAATTATTTTCAGATCTGTATCCAGCTCAATTTTTAGATACTTTAATTTTAGATACTTTAACAAAATCATTTTTTCTGTGTAGTACCTTTATTACAACAATTGCATTTGATAGTAGTTATATATAATATTAAATAAAATAACTAAATTGATAAATAAATTATCCAAAAATTGATACATTGGTGATGAATAAACTGTAATAAAACTTTTCGAAATTTTATTAGATATAATTTTCTAGATTCGTGTCTCGCATAAGGAACTTATTTACCGAGATATGTCTCGTAGAGTTCATGAATGCTTCATGTAACATATGTCTACTGGGCTATATCATTATAACCGTATGTTCGATTTTGGTTCTAATTCTTATGAAAACTTCAGAATAATTTTAAACAAATGTTGATACCTCGCAATTATTAATCTCTTCCTAAATTTCAGGATATGAATAATAATGAATCGTTCCTGCAGATTTTTACGTATTTCTTTGGACTTGTGTCGGTCATTTTCAACGTGTTTATGTTTTGCTACATTGGAGATTTGCTCAAAGAGCGTTGCCAGCAGATAGGAACTATTTGCTACACGATCGAGTGGTATCGAATGCCATCCAGGAAGGCGATTGATTTGTTAATGCCGATCGCAATATCTCGATACTCCGCGACTCTCACTGCTGGAAAGATGTTGACGATGACACTTACTACGTTCTCTGATGTGAGTAATACCCCTTCATGCTCTAAATGCTTAGTCAATTAAGACTGCTTAATATGCTTGTAACAATGTGTTTATACATGTTACATCTATTACTTGCTTAAAGATTGAATTTAATTGATATTAAATATTGTGATTTGTCACTAAGTTTTAATAAATCCAAATAAAATATGTATCTCTTAAAATGTTCTCTTAATATGTTCTAATCTCTATACTGACAATAAAAATAGAATATTATATCGTAGATTTTAAAGACGTCAATGGCGTATTTCAATTTACTTCGTGAATTTTCCTCGCGAGACTGAGAATGTAAGATATGGTGTGATAAGATCACATTCGGTGGAGACCGAAAGGTGTACCATGCTAGGATTTTAGTATAGCAGAGAATTACTTTAAAAGTTTGACAAATAATGCACGTGTTAGTTGGCACTTACAATAGAATAAATTATTTCTCTTTAAAATAATATGTTATAAAGTTACTGTAAAAATAAGATATACAAAATATAAATAAGACAAGGAGTATATATGCTCACAGTAGTATTGTGTTTCAAAAATCAGAGTATTATTATATTTGTATAATGTAAGCGTTGACCGTTGGAAGACGAATAGGATAAAAGTTTTATTTACTATGTTGCTCGAAGAAGACCAAGTCCTTTGCTACTTTGAAAAATAAACGCTCTCGTGGTTCAAGTTACAAAGTCAAAGTTTCCACTGCCTACGTACTATTATGAACGCGTTGAGAAACCACATTGTATGCAAAATCAATCGTTAAACTTCTTTTCGTTCACTGTCTTGCAACCCTTTCAAGTGGCTCCTTAATTTTTAAAACACGCAGGCGCAAGTCGTCCGAGAGTTTACATCATACCTGATATGCACAAAGTTGTGATCAGTAAGATTAAATCCTACGCAAACTTGAACCTGAACATATATATCTCAATTTTTAGCACCAATAATTAATTTAAAACATTTCGATTCTCTACATTAATTTTCTTCGCCGCGATTGTAGAATTTTCAATCGTTTTGATATTATCAAAATCATTTTTAATCAGAAAAGTTATATCGTGCATAATACACTAAGATGATCCCTAATGAATATCAGGAAACAGACGTGAAATACGTTTTCGAACAAAGTCACGTTGTACTTCGCATGCTCGGGATTTGGCCATCGATTGACAGACAGCCAAACATAATCGAGAAGATCATAAATATTTTTCTCGTAATCGTCTGTTATCTACTCCTCCATTGCGACATGGTACCGGGTATTCTTTATTACGCAGTTGTTGATGATGAGCCGAGTGAGAAAGTAAAAATGATGCCACCGATTCTGTACTCAGTCATGGCGATCGCCAAATACAGTACTTTACTTATTCATGAATACGATATTAGAAGTTGCCTGCGGCACATCAAGGAAGACTGGGGAACAGTAGTCGTCGATGATGCGCGAGAAGTGATGTTGAACAAAGCTAGTAATGGAAGACGATTGTTCACCTTGTGCTGCACGTTTATGTATTGCGGTGGATTGTCTTACAATACGATAGTGCCGTTGTCGAGAGGAAGTATTGTTATCGATGAGAATATCACGATCAGACCTTTCTCCAGCCCCGGTTATTATGTTTTCTTCGATCCGCAGAATAGTCCTGCCTACGAAATCGTGTTTCTTCAGCAAGTCCTTTGTGGTTTTGTCATGTACACGATCACGGTGGCGATTTGCGGTCTCGCCGCTGTCTTCGTGATGCATGCGTGCGCGCAGATGGAGATCCTCATGCGACAGATAGAGAACCTCGTCGACGAGAGCGAGTTTGGACAACGTAATATCGGCATAAAGCTGGCAATTATAGTTGAACATCAAATAAGAATACAAAAGTAAGTATTTTGTTTATAATTTTTCTGAGTATTTTGAATAATTCTTTGTCGGCATAAATCGGATATAGAACAAATATGCTCAAAGATTTAGGCGAGTATTTATAGATCAGGCAGTCTTATTTGTAGATCATTTTAAGTAATGTCTTATGATGCTAATAGTAATCTGTGATCTTATTCATATATTCTTATATATCGATTAAAATCATCTTAAACGTAGTCTTAAAATGTCATAAATTAATTACAGAGCCGTATTAACATCTCAAGACGAGCTTAAAATAAGAATCGACTATGAATACTAGCCATAAAATTATCCTCTATAAATATCTATGTTTTATAGTTACATTTGATATTAAATATTATCATTAATAATAAATTGTCGGAAAAATTTTATATATTTATATATTTTCCAAAAAACAAATTAATATTTTTTTTGTTTTAAACTGAAACAAAAAAAATATTAATTTGTTTTTCGAGTGCTTCATAAATACATTTTAGTTTCTTGCAACTGGTGGAGAATGTTTTGCGCTACAGTAGTTTAGTCGAAATAGTCGGGTGCACCACGTTGATGTGTCTTACCGGATATTGCATAATAGGGGTACGAAAGATAATGCAAGCAAATTTATTGTATTTAAGCACAATGCGTGTCGCGAGTACAAACTAATTTTATTCTCAGGAATGGGATAATAGAAACTTACCGGCCTTTTGTACGTACATAACAGCTCTCACGTCTGTCACTATTAACATTTTTATTTTATGTTATATCGGAGAGTATATAACGGCGCAGGTAATTATTTTATATCTTTTAAGATGAGTAATACTATTTTATAATAAAAACTTACATTCACTACTTTTTATATATGAGGTACTCATAATTGTTCGCGATAGGCCGAAGAAGTGGGCTTGATTACTTGCACGCTCGACTGGTACCGTCTTCCGACAAACGTGGCGCGAGATATGATATTAGTGATAATGTCTTCGAACATTCCACCACGAATTACCGCTGGAAAATTCATCGAACTGTCCTTCAAAACATTCGGTGATGTAAGTAATATACAATAATTATCTATGATTAAGAGTTAGTTATCAGTTTGGATTTAAGAAATTGTTTCAGGTAATTAAATCGGCTGTAATTTATCTTAACATACTTCGACAACTTACCGAATAAATGGCAA
This sequence comes from Acromyrmex echinatior, assembly GCF_000204515.1. The sequence goes on from NW_011627209.1 coordinate 672,130, forward strand.
ACTGGGACTTTGGAAATAAATTTCTTTTTGAAATAAACATATCCATATTATATATTTTAATATAAAAGATTTATTATCAATGTCAATGGCAATAAGTAGTATTAATTATAAAAAAATAATTAAACATTTAAGTGCGTATAATATCATTATAACTTAGATAATATATGGATACAAATTTCCCACAGATATTTACTCTTATATGAGAAATATATATTGAATATACCAAAATAAATAATTATTACTTAGTACAAAAATACATAAAAAATGTTATAACACATCACAAACATCTATCTTTTTGCATCTCTATAATATCTCTTTATACATTTCTTACGAAAAATTGTAAAACTTACCGCACCGCTATTACAAGTAAACTTTTTTCTCGGATCTTCAACCCTTTATAATAATTTCCGGGAAATCCTTTCTGCGAATAATAAAAATAGTCTTTTCAAAGTTTCTACAATGTTAGCGATTTGTTCGACGTGGCTTTGAAAGATTGTTTCAATACGCAAGCGCACGCGAATCGCGAGTTTCCTTCAAATCGAACAGCGGATCAACCATCATCAGTGGCGAGTGAACGCGCATCGTTTCACTACCTGTGGCACACGAACTAACATGGAAAAGATATTCGCCAACAAAAATTACAAACGCAATATATATTACGTATTTAAGCTTAGTCACTTTGTCTTTCATCTGCTGGATGTCTGGCCATACGCGCGTACAAAGTCCTAGCTTTCGGAGATCTTCGAGAGAGTGTTACGGTGATCATCATCTCTTACATCCTTCTCATTTACGAGTTCATTCTGGCGATTTTCTACATGGCCATCGTACAGAGAGAGACTCGTGCCATGCTGAAAGTCGTCGCCATCGTAATATTTACGATGATAGCGATGGCCAAATATGGCCAATTCCTGACCAAAAGGAACCAAGTAAGAAACTGCCTCGCGCAGGTTGAGGACGATTGGCAAATAGTCAACTCGCACGATCGTAGTGTGATGATTGACAAGGCTAGAATAGGCAGACGTTTGCTGATAATATGCGCTATATTCATGTACTCCTTTGGGGTATCCTTTCGGACAATTATACCGTTATCAGAAAGATCGTCACTGAACAGAAATTTACAATCTATTGTACCTGATTTACTTTGTTTTATTCGATATGCAGCTTATTCGATATGCTCGCTTATGAGATCATATTCCTTATGTAATTCTTCTCCGGATATGTGAAATGCACAACAACGATATGCGGCCTTGCAGGTCTTTTTGAGATGCGCACAGCTGGACATACTGATGGATCTGACGAATAATCTGGTAAATAAATGTAAACTTAAAAATATGAATGAAAGATTGGCACATAGTAAAGCAGTAGATTAAAACGCAAAAGTAAGACTAATTTTACAAATATCTCTAACCAATCTGTTTGTTAGTATTTTAATGTTTTAATTGAAATCTATGTGTAAAATAGACATTAGAATTAATATGGGATAAATTGGTCAATAAATAAGATTCTTTTAAAATGTACTTAATTGATTATATTGATTATATTCGTTTTTATTTTTGTATAAAAATATAGAGAATCTTATTTATTGTTCAATTAACATATTTCTTGTTTTAATTAGGCAAATTTTTGAAAAACATTTATTTTGACAAAAATTTATCTTTTTTTCTACGATCATTTTAGTTTCTTTCAAGTACAGAACATCATGCAATGTACAAATCTTATGGGATGTCCCATAATTATATGTCTCTTAGGATATTTTGTTATCATGGTACGCATAAATATGTAGCGACAATAATTTCAGTGATTTAAAAGAGTATTATGAATATGTAAAATATATGAAACTCACAGACTTAGCAAGTATCACAAAAATAAATATAATTGTAATTTACAGGAATGGGAGGATAACATTGCTATATCTCTATGTTCGTATCTCTTTGGACTCACATCGATTAGTTTCAACATTTTTATCTTTTGCTTTATTGGTGAACAACTTTTGACAAAGGTACTATTATATTATTGAAGTAATAATTAGCATTTATCGATTAATGTGAGCATTATTTTTTTTATTAATAATCTATTTTGTATAATTGATTAAATTAGAGAGAAAAAGTGACATTAACAACGTGCACATTGTAGTGGTACCGTCTTCCGGATACAAAAGCGCGATTGCTATATTATTCATGCTCATGTCGAATTTTCCGACAAAGATTAAAGGAGGAAAATATTTTGATCTTTCATTCAAGACATTCGGTAACATAAGTAATAATATATTGAAAAATAAAAATCACATTTTTACAAAAATTCATTACATTTATATCTTTAAAACGGCTGTAATTAAACGTAATTAAATCTTTTTTACACTCTGTTGTTTTACACTCTGTTGTTAAATTTAAATAGTAAATGCATAAACGTAGTCTTAAAAGAAATATGTAACTTTTAAATAAAAATAGCCAAGGCATATAATTCCTAAACAATAATTCCTTCACTAGTAGAGGAGACCGAGCTAGTTGTACGGAGTTGATTGTCAAAATGCTTATAACTCATATACATGACAGAAAAATCTCTTTCTTTAACTGTAGATTACTGATATAATATTAATTTGTTGTGTAAAATTGTTTGCAAAGCATTGTATATATTATTTAAAACGACTTTAAAAAAAATAAAGTTGGTGAATAAGCAGAATCAAATTATTTTCCAAAGAATCAGAAAACTTAACCGACGTGCATAACGAAATATCTTCCATGGAAACCATTTGCCGTTTTCATTTTATGATAAATTCAAGAATAATATTTTTTTAATACCTAAAGAATATAGGTATATTATTACATATATAATATTTTCAAATCCTTTTTTCTAAAAATCACTAATAAAAAATTGTGACAACCAGCCCCAGTCTCCCCATAAATGTTTTAAAAAGAAATAAAAGCCATAGAAAAGTTACAATACGTACTAACGTTTTATATACAAACGTATAAACTTTTACTCACTATCATTAAAGCTTCGAGGAACGCAAGTTGTAACATCAGCAGAATCAAACGTAATTATTTTCCAAAGAATCAGAAAACTTAACCGACGTGCATAACGAAATATCTTCCATGGAAACCATTTGCCGTTTTCATTTTCTGTTTCTCACGCACTACAAGTTTAGCAAGTTTATTTTTTTGCCCCAAGTAGTTATCGTATAGAATATGACAAGAATGTAAATATAATTTTAGTTTTATTAAATTTATTGATGTTGTCAAAATCACAATATCAGAAATACGATGACACTATCACAGCATTAAAACAATGTTATTAGACATTGATCTCTGATTAAACCAAAGTATTCTGTCTATATAGTAGAAACTATTATTGCTAGCGGTCAACGTTCAAAGCAGCATAAGTTTTAGTACAGGAAGAAAAATTGAAATCATCAAATCGATTATTCTTAGTTTGAAAACAAATGTACACTCTGACGAATGGAAAAACTATTCATGGAAAGCAATCTCGACCCTCGGTAAGTTGACTTACTCGGAAACTCTCTTGCTTCAAACCCTCTCTTTCAAGCATATTAATTTTTAAAGTGCGCAAACGCAAACGAATAATGAATTTACTCTATAGTTTTTATTTGCTGCAATCAGTTGCCATTCAGTTTGCATAAAGATTTCATACAGGATTGACAAAAGAATGCTGCACAACGAGTATTACAAAGATGATATGATTTACATTACACAATTGACACGAAATGTTTTGAGCCTACTCGGGGTTTGGCCGAATTACAACAGGAGAAAAACTATTGGCGAAAAAATTTGGAAGTACTTCCTGATCTCGGTCTCTTACATTCTTCTCTATTGTGTTCTGATTCCCGGTGCCTTATTTTGGATGATTGAGAAGAGAACACGAGTCAGAGTCCAAACAATCCCTTTACTTTTTTACGGTTTCATGGCCAGTGGTAAATATAGCAATTTGGTATTTCGTGAGAAAAATATTAGACGCTGCTTGAAACACATCGAACAGGATTGGAGAATCGTTACCAGTGGAGAAAGGCGAGATATGATGATTGAATCCGCGAAGATAGGAAGACGCTTAGTCACACTTTGTGCAGTCTTCATGTATGGCAGCGGGCTTTCCTTTAGATCAATTCTGCCATTTGCCAAAGGAAAAATTGTCACTGCGCAAAATGTTACGATCAAGCCATTACCTTGTCCGGCTTACTTCTTTTCATTTGATATACAAGTTAGCCCTGCTTACGAGCTGATCTTTGCAATGCAATTTTTGTCCGGGATAGTGACCTATTCGATAACGATAGCTTTATGTGGCCTCGCGGCCGTTTTTGTGATGCACGCTTGTGGCCAACTAAGGATTTTAGTAGATTTGATGAGAAATCTCGTCGAGGAACAATGGCAGGAAAAACAAGAAGTGGATAAAAAACTGGCTAAAATGGTTGAACATCAAATACGAATTCGAAGGTAAGAATTATCAGTTTTAATTTTATTAAATCCACGTATGTACATCAACGCAACTTATGTAATAATTGATTATTCGTAAATTGATAATTAACATCATACATGTGCGGAATATATTTAGTACTATTTTCTCATTTTTCGAATATGATGATTCGGTGCCGTCGACAGTTTTTTGCAATTGGTAGAAAATACTCTACAACAAGCGTGTTTAATAGAATTGATGGGGTGTACGATGATAGTCTGTCTTTTGGGATATTTTATAATAATGGTTCGTAATTTTATATATCCAAAAGTTTTAATAATAAAGCGAAAGAAAAAAATATTATCTGCAATAATGTAACTTTTATAGGAATGGGAAAATAGCAATTCGATAGCTATGTGCTCTTATGTTATAACACTTACATCTCTGATGATAAATATGTTCATGTTTTGTTATACTGGTGAACAACTTACCGTTCAGGTATAACTATTCATATCTTTTGATTCTTTTCGTTTTCTCGTGATTATTATATCATGCGATGCTATTATGTACAACAATTACGTGTAATATAATAATGTGTGATAATGTTTCTACTATAATACTAATAACGCTATTTATTTATACAAAACAATATTTGGGAAAAAATTGTTAAAAATATTTTTATAATAATTTTTAAGTAATATTTAATCCTTAAAATTCGCTTAATTTTTTGCTACACATACTTGATAACGTTAATAACAGGCAGAAAGAGTAGCTAGTACATCTTGCGAGCTCGAATGGTATCGTCTTCCGGACAAGAAAGCGCGTGGGATCGTGTTAGTGATAATCATGTCGAACATGCCCACCAAGATCACTGCTGGGAAAATCATGGCTCTATCATTCAAAACATACGGTGATGTAAGAATATATATTCAAAAGCATTCACTAATTTCTTTAGGAATTAACAATTCTAACATTAACAATTAAATTTGTTATTAAGTGATTGCTATTACACTACATACTATAATAGTTAATTAAATACAATTTTTTTATAGAATCCATTAAATGAAACTATGATAAAGCAACAACTATAAAATATGCTCGTTTTTCAGGTTGTAAAGACAGCTGTAACGTATTTTAACATGCTTTTAAATGTAGCCGGTTAAATATTTTGGGCTTTATATTTCTTTTCATTAAAAAATTACAGCTACGAATTATAATGGTAATATCGTATCGTGTATAATCGTGATATTGATGTGTCAAATACAAAAGTCTACTCTAATGTACATATATCTATATAAATATTCTTGATTTAGATATATTTCTTCTATATATAAAAGTATATATAAGAAATTTTTGTTTTACAATATAATATTTTACATTAAATTTTTATAAAGCAATTTGATAATTAATTAAGTCGAATTATTATTTTATTTCTTATAAATTTTTATAGTTCAAGTGTATTTTCATTTCAAGATAAATAAGAATATCGAGTATAGAAATTAAGAAGCAAAAATTATAAAATATAATTGTGTCTACGCATGATACAGATTACTAAAGCCATCTATTGGAAAAATAATGGATTTCTTTTTACTACACCTAATATTAAAACGATGCTTTTATTTTTAGCCTCTTATGCAACTACAAGAGTTCAATAAATTGATTTTCTCGTACTAAATAGTTATCGTAGGATATAATGAGATATAATATAAATATTTTTTATTTTTATTTAATTCACTGACATTGTCATAATTATCACATTAGAAAAATCACAATTACTTTTATAAGTATTAATCTTTAAACAAATTGAAATATTACTGTACTACGTAATCGGAACTATTATTGGCGGGCAACGTCCAACGGATGTAATCGTGAGTTTTAGATTTATATTACATAGGAAAGAAAGTTAAAGCCAATTGTTATTCTTAGCTTCTTGAAAAAAATATATACTTGACGAATTGAATTCATATTCTGGGAAAACAATTCCAACCCTCGGTGAGCGAACTTAGAAAATCTCCTGCTTTCGAATCTTATTCACGCAACCCTTTAATTTTTAATGCGCGCAAGCACAAACGGACAACAAATTTATTTTATCGGCAGTTCGTATTTGCAGCGATCAGTCACCTTCCAGTTTACACAAAGGTTTCATACAGGATCAACAAAAGAACGTTCCACAATAAGTATTATAAAGATGACATGATTTACATTCAATAAATAAGATTCTTTAAAAATGTACTTAATTGATTATATTGATTATATTCGTTTTTATTTTTGTATAAAAATATAGAGAATCTTATTTATTATACAATTAACATATTTCTTGCTTTAATTAGGCAAATTTTTGAAAAACATTTATTTTGACGAAAATTTATCTTTTTTTCTACGATTATTTTAGTTTGTTTCAAGTACAGAACATCATGCAATGTACAAATCTTATGGGATGCACCATAATTATATGTCTCTTAGGATATTTTGTTATCATGCATAAAATAAATATGTAGCGACAATAATTTCAGTGATTTAAAAGAGTATTAAGAATATGTAAAATATATGAAATGCACAGACTTAGCAAGTATCACAAAAATAAATATAATTGTAATTTACAGGAATGGGAGGATAACATTGCTATAGCTCTATGTTCGTATCTCTTTGGACTCACATCGATTAGTTTCAACATTTTTATCTTTTGCTTTATTGGTGAACAACTTTTGACAAAGGTATGCTATTATTGAAGTAATAATTAGCATTTATCGATTAATGTAAGCATCATTTTTTTTATTAATAATCTACTTCGTATAATTGATTAAATTAGAGAGAAAAAGTGATTATGGTAACAACGTGCCCATTGTATTGATACCGTCTTCCGGATACAAAAGCGCGATCGCTGATATTAATCATGCTCATGTCGAATTTTCCGACAAAGATTAAAGGAGGAAAATATTTTGATCTTTCCTTCAGGACATTCGGCAACATAAATAATAATATATTGAAAAATAAAAATCACATTTTTACAAAAATTCATTACATTTTAGATCATTAAACGGCTGTAACATATTTAAATCTTTTTTACACTCTGTTGTTTTACACTCTGTTGTTAAATTTAAATAGTAAATTCATAAACGTCTTAAAAGAAATATGTAACTTTTAAATAAAAATAGCCAAGGTATATAATTCCTAAACAATAATTCCTTCACTAGTAGAAGAAACCGGGGCTAGTTGTACGGAGTTGATTGTCAAAATGCTTATAACTCAAGTACATGACAGAAAAATCTTTCTTTAACTGTAGATTACTGATATAATATTAACTTGTTGTGTAAAATTGTTTGCACCAAAAACATTGCATATGTTATTTATAACGACTTTAAAAAAAATGAAATTGAATAAACTTTTCTTATCATCTATTTTGTTGTCTAAGAAGTCTTTGGTCGCAAGTCATTAATCGCAATATCCCTGTATTCATAAAAATGACATGTCTTAAAAAATCTTCACTACAATTATTTAAGCATTATCCTGACAAAGTTTGTGAATACAATTTCTTTTATTAAAAATAGCTGCGTAGGATAAATTGACCAAGATGAGGCTGAATTAAGTAATAATCAATTTTAATGTCTTTAGAGTTCGACATATTTTTAGAGATTATACTTACAATTATATTATATTTTATATAGATATACGTTTTTTTCATTTTTCATATAGAAATTACATTAGAAAAAAATTATGTATTTTATGAAAATAATATAAATATTTATTAAAATAACTATTTTGTCTGTAATTAATACCGTAATTACTATTATGTTTGGTAACTGATATTATAACTGATATTAAAAATTGTATTTTTTATGTGTTATTCATAAATAACATATGCTACTGCCAATCCCCGTGTGACAATCAACCCAGAACACGGGACTAATTGTCACATTTTCACAGCTTTAAATTAAACAATTTATTTTTATGATAAATTCAAGAATAATATTTTTTTAATACCTAAAGAATATAGGTATATTGTAACATATATAATATTTTCAAATCTTTTTTTCTAAAAATTACTAATAAAAAATTGTGACAACCAGTCCCAGTATCCCCCTAAATGTTTTAAAAAGTAATAAAAACTATAGAAAAGTTACAATACGTACTAACGTTTCATATACAAATGTATAAACTTTTACTCATCATTAAAGCTTCGAGGAACGCAAGTTCACAACATCAGCAGAATCAAACGTAATTATTTTCCAAAGAATCAGAAAACTTAACCGACGTGCATAACGAAATATCTTCCATGGAAACCATTTGCCGTTTTCATTTTCTGTTTCTCACGCACTACAAGTTTAGCAAGTTTATTTTTTTGCCCCAAGTAGTTATCGTATAGAATATGACAAGAATGTAAATATAATTTTAGTTTTATTAAATTTATTGATGTTGTCAAAATCACAATATCAGAAATACGATGACACTATCACAGCATTAAAACAATGTTATTATACGTTGATCTCTGATTAAACCAAAGTATTGTATACTATGTAGTAGAAACTATTATTGCTAGCGGTCAACGTCCAAAGCAGCATAAGTTTTAGTACAGGAAGAAAAATTGAAATCATCAAATCGATTATTCTTAGTTTGAAAACAAATGTACACTCTGACGAATGGAAAAACTATTCATGGAAAGCAATCTCGACCCTCGGTAAGTTGACTTGGAAACTCTTTTGCTTTCAAACCCTCTCTTTCAAGCAACATATTAAATTTTAAAGTGCGCAAGCGCAAACGAATAACGAATTTACTCTATAGTTTTTATTTGTTGCAATCAGTTGCCATTCAGTTTGCAAAAAATTTCATACAGAATGGACAAAAGAATGCTGCACAACGAGTATTACAAAGATGATATGATTTACATTACACAATTGACACGAAATGTTTTGAGCCTACTCGGGGTTTGGCCGAATTACAACAGGAGAAAAACTATTGGCGAAAAAATTTGGAAGTACTTCCTGATCTCGGTCTCTTACATTCTTCTCTATTGTGTTCTGATTCCCGGTGCCTTATTTTGGATGATTGAGAAGAGAACACGAGTCAGAGTCCAAACAATCCCTTTACTTTTTTACGGTTTCATGGCCAGTGGTAAATATAGCAATTTGGTATTTCGTGAGAAAAATATTAGACGCTGCTTGAAACACATCGAACAGGATTGGAGAATCGTTACCAGTGGAGAAAGGCGAGATATGATGATTGAATCCGCGAAGATAGGAAGACGCTTAGTCACACTTTGTGCAGTCTTCATGTATGGCAGCGGGCTTTCCTTTCGATCAATTCTGCCATTTGCCAAAGGAAAAATTGTCACTGCGCAAAATATTACGATTAAGCCGTTGCCTTGTCCGGCTTACTTCTTTTCATTTGATATACAAGTTAGTCCTGCTTACGAGCTGATCTTTGCAATGCAATTTTTATCCGGGATAGTTACCTTTTCGATAACGACAGCTTTATGTGGCCTCGCGGCCGTTTTTGTGATGCACGCTTGTGGCCAACTAAGGATTTTAGTAGATTTGATGAGAAATCTCGTCGAGGGTCAATGGCAGGAGAAAGAGGTGGATAAAAAACTGGCTAAAATGGTTGAACATCAAATACGAATTCGAAGGTAAGAATTATAAGTTTTAATTTTTATTAAATCCACGTGTGTACATCAACGCAACTTATGTAATAATTGATTATTCGTTAATCGGTAATTAACATAATATACGGTCATACATGTGCGGAATATATTTAGTACTATTTTCTCATTTTTCGAATATGATGATTCGGTGCCGTCGACAGTTTTTTGCAATTGGTAGAAAATACTCTACAACAAGCGTGTTTAATAGAATTGATGGGGTGTACGATGATAGTCTGTCTTTTGGGATATTTTATAATAATGGTTCGTAATTTTATATATCCAAAAGTTTTAATAATAAAGCGAAAGAAAAAAATATTATCTGCAATAATGTAACTTTTATAGGAATGGGAAAATAGCAATTCGATAGCTATGTGCTCTTATGTTATAACACTTACATCTCTGATGATAAATATGTTCATGTTTTGTTATACTGGTGAACAACTTACCGTTCAGGTATAACTATTCATATCTTTTGATTCTTTTCGTTTTCTCGTGATTATTATATCATGCGATGCTATTATGTACAACAATTACGTGTAATATAATAATGTGTGATAATGTTTCTACTATAATACTAATAACGCTATTTATTTATACAAAACAATATTTGGGAAAAAATTGTTAAAAATATTTTTATAATAATTTTTAAGTAATATTTAATCCTTAAAATTCGCTTAATTTTTTGCTACACATACTTGATAACATTAATAACAGGCAGAAAGAGTAGCTAATACATCTTGCGAGCTCGAGTGGTATCGTCTTCCGGACAAGAAAGTGCGTGGGATCGTGTTAGTGATAATCATGTCGAACATGCCCACCAAGATCACTGCTGGGAAAATCATGGCTCTATCATTCAAAACATACAGTGATGTAAGAATATATATTCAAAAGCATTCACTAATTTCTTTAGGAATCAACAATTCTAACATTAACAATTAAATTTGTTATTAAGTGATTGCTATTATTACAACATACTGTAATAGTTAATTAAATACAATTTTTTTATTTAGTTTATAGAATCAATTAAATGAAACTATGATAAAGCAACAACTATAAAATATTATGTTCGTTTTTCAGGTTGTAAAGACAGCTGTAACGTATTTTAACATGCTTTTAAATGTAACCGGTTAAATATTTTGGGCTTTATATTTCTTTTCATTAAAAAATTATAGCTATGAATTATAATGGTAATATCGTATCGTGTATAATCATGATATTGATGTGTCAAATACAAAAGTCTACTCTAATGTACATATATCTGTATAAATATTCTTCATTTAGATATATTTCTTCTATATATAAAAATATATGTAAGAAATTTTTGGTTTACAATATAATATTTTACATTACATTTTTATATAAAGCAATTTGATAATTAATTAAGTCGAATTTACTATTTTATTTCTTATAAATTTATATAGATCAAATGTATTTTCATTTCAAGATAAATAAGAATATCAAGTATAGAAATTAAGAAGTAAAAATTATAAAATATAATTATGCACATGTATTAATCACATTTATCAATATTACCTACGAAATGCTGTCTAATGCTGCTTTATACCTATTGATTTCTGTTTGCGATTGTAACTTGTAAGCAGATCGGAGACCTCATATGATATAAAAAGCTGTTAATTAAAGCAATTAATCACATAGCAACATTCGGTCTTTAAAACTACAATTTATGCTACATATCGAATCAATAATATCATACTGTAACATGAGCAGTCAAAAATTCGACACAGTGTAGACAAACATGTTTGAATGCATTCTGTATTTAAAACAAATAATCATAATGATATGATGAGAACAACAAAAAAATATAGTTTATTGTTTAACATAATGATCACATGATATGACTACACTTTTTTCTACAAATATTCTGCCATGTCAAAAACGCGTTTTACTTATATACACTGTTATTATTTGTTTTCTTTACGATACTGCAATCTTTTCATTGCTTCCAATAGGACAGCTTTCTTTATCTTACGAAGAAAAGCACCAATATGTTTGCACGCAGTCACTTGGAAAGTTTCTACGTACATTATACTTTCACTAGATGTTGCTTTTCAGTTACAAGTAACATTAATATAGTTAAATTGATTATTTTCAGAGAATCGGAAAACTTCGTCGATATATTAAAACGATGCTTTTATTTTTAGCCTCTTATGCAACTACAAGACTTTCATAAGTTGATTTTCTCGCACTAAATAGTTATCGATAGGATATATATATATATAATAAGATATAATATAAATATTTTTTGTTTTATTTAATTCACTGACATTGTCACAATTATCACGTTAGAAAAATCACAATTGCTTTTATAAGTAATTTAAGTATTAATCTTTAAACAAATTGAAATATTACTGTACTACGTAATCGGAACTTTTATTGGCGGTCAACGTCCAACGGATGTAATCGTGAGTTTTAGATTTATATTACACAGGAAAGAAAGTTAAAGCCAATTGTTATTCTTAGCTGCTTGAAAAAAATATACACTTGACGAATGGAATTCATATTCTGGGAAAACAATTCCAACCCTCGGTGAGCGAACTTAGAAAATCTCCTGCTTTCGAATCCTATTCACGCAACCCTTTAATCTTTAATGCGCGCAAGCGCAAACGGACAACAAATTTACTTTATCGGCAGTTCGTATTTGCAGCGATCAGTCACCATCCAGTTTGCACAAAGGTTTCATATAGGATCAACAAAAGAATGTTCCACAATAAGTATTATAAAGATGACATGATTTACATCACACATTTGACGCGAAACATTCTAAGCTTACTCGGAATTTGGCCGTCTAATGATAAAAAAGACTCTACCTGCGCGAAAGTCTGGAGGTACTTCTTAATCTCGATCTGTAACATTCTTCTCTATTGCGTTTTGCTTCCTGGAATCTTTTTCTGGGTGATTGAAAAGAGAACACGCGTTAGAATCCAGACGATTCCCCTGCTTCTCTTTGTTTTGATGGCCTGTAGTAAATATATCAATCTGCTACTCCACGAAAAAAAAATCAGACGCTGCTTGGAGCACATCGAGGAAGATTATAAAGTTGTTACAAACGCGGAAGCGCGGGACACGATGATTACATCTGCGAAGATTGGAAGACGTCTGGTCTCACTTTGTGCAATTTTCATGTACAGCAGTGGACTTTCCTTTCGATTGATTTTGCCATTTGCCAGGGGAAAAGTCGTCACTCCACAAAACATCACACTCAGACCTCTCCCTTGTCCAAGTTACTTCCTTTTCTTCGATGTGCAAGTCAGCCCCACTTATGAGCTGATCTTTGCAATACAAGTATTATCTGGGATAGTCACTTACTCGATAACAACAGGTTTATGTGGTCTTGCGACTCTCTTCGTGATGCACGCCTGTGGCCAGCTGAAGGTCCTCATAAATTTGATGACAAATCTTGTCGAAGAAAAGTGGCATGAAAAACGAGAACTGAACAGAAAGCTGGCTAGAATGGTTGAACATCAAATAAGATTTCGAAGGTAAGAGTTTAAGAGTTTTATTTTCTTATTAAAATCACATACATATATTAAGTGATTATATAAACATTTATAATAATTTATTATTTGTCAATCGGTTAACGTTATATACGTGCAATGTGTAGATAATTCAAATTTTAATTTTTTAAATATATTGATTCGGTGTCGTCAACATTTCAGTTTTTTACAATTGATAGAAAATACTCTACATCAAGCGTGTCTAATAGAATTGATGGGATGCACGATGTTAATCTGCCTTTTAGGATATTTTATAATAATGGTTTGTAATATTTTATATATTTGGGAGTTTCAGTAACAAAGCGAAAAAAAGTTATATTTCCAACAATAAAATACAACATTTATAGGAATGGGAGAATAGCAATCGGATAGCTATGTGCTCCTATTTTTCATCAATTACATCCATGATGATAAACGTGTTCATGTTTTGTTACACTGGTGAGCAACTTACCATTCAGGTATGTTTGTCCATATTTTTTTCTTCTTTCTTTCCTTTTTTCTTACGTATAATATATAATAATATATAATAACTTTCTGTTATGCAAAATATTTGAGAAATTGTTATGAAAGTATATTTTTATGATATTTTTTAAACAATTTTTTAAATCAATAAAAATTTTCTTATATGTATTTGATAATATTAATAACAGGCAGAGGAAGTAGCTAGAAAATCTTGCATACTCGAGTGGTATCGTCTTCCGAATAAAGATGCGCGGGGGATCGTGTTGATAATAATCATATCAAACTTGCCCGCTAAGATCACAGCTGGGAAGATCGTGGATTTATCATTCAAGACCTATGGTGACGTAAGCACATTTGTCTAAAAGCATTCACTAATTTTTTCAGAAATTAATGACAGTTGTAATACAGCGGTCAATTACGTTATCCAAAAATTATTATCTATAGCTTAATAGACGTGAATCAAATATAACATTTTTTAATCAGCCTATCACGTTAGTTAAATAAAATTATGACGTGAAGTGATAAATAACTACGGGATATTGTGCTTATTGTTCAGGTTGTAAAAACAGCTGTGACGTATTTTAATATGCTTCTAAAAATGACTGGCTGATATTATGTCCTGTATTTCCTTCTTCTTCTTATCGGAATTATGACTATGGACGCATCATAATGATAATATTATATTGTATACGTTTATTATATATAAATAGGCCAAAAGTTTAGTACAAAAGTTTGGTATAATGTATATGTATATATCAAAGAGTGAGTAAGAAATTTCATTTCTCAGTATGATGAAATTAAATATTACAATTTTATAGAAAGCATTCCGATAATTATTTAATTTTTAATTACTATTTCATCTTTTGTACAAATTTAAATAAATTATTCCTTTATTTCATTATAAGACGAATAAGAGCATCGAATAGAAATTATGATATAATATAATTAAAATTAATTTTACATTTATCAATTACATATATATGAAACCAATGCTGTTTTATTGTACCTGTTAACTTTTGTGCACGATTGTAACTCGCGAGCAAAAGTATAGACGTATCGCAAACTAACACACATCAATTGTCAGTCAATGGTCTTCTACTATAATCTAAACTTCACAAAGTATTGTGCAAAAAGAACAAAAAATCGATGCAATAAGTATACATACGGTGTAATATTATTTTAAATATATCCTTATTTAATTTTAATTCATTGTACAATTTTTCTTTTCCTAAAGTTTTAAGCAGCATTTTGACATTATATAAGCTAGAAATGAGTTATACAATAAGTAATCTCTCTTTGCTTTGAAACCATTACTGCACTTGGAAATCCATCTTACATAGCATTAAAATCTCCGGCACGTAATCAAATATTATTCCTACACAGCACAATAACTTTATTATTTAAATGCACATATTTTAATTTTAATCGACGAAATAATAATGATAATATAAATAACAGAGTATCGTTTATTGTTTAAGATAAAGTAATAAATGCAGTTTCTTTTACACAGATATTCTAGTAAGTAATAAATCGTGTTTTGCTTATACAATTGCTATTATTAGTAAGTTTTCTTTACGAAACGTCAATTTTTTTCATTGATTTCAACAGAACAACTTTAAGTCTCTTACGATGGGGGAAAATGGCAAATAAGTTTGCGTGCAACATTTCAAAAGTTTCTATGCATACATTATACATCCACTAGATGTGACTTTTCAATTGCAAATTGTAACAGAGACAGTTAAACACGATTATTTTACAGAAACAAAAAATTTGATCGACATATTAAAACGACATAGTGTTTTCATTTTTAGCCTCTCGCACAAGTTATAGAATATACTAAGATACTGTAAAAGTATAAGTAATTTTTATTTTTATTTTATCACACACAACTTACTATCAATACAAACTTTCTAAGATGGTTGTATTGATGTATTGATGTATTGATGTTTTTCTTATAACATCTTTTGATACAAAATCGATATTTTTTTACTGAATGCCCATCTTTAGGGCATTAATGTTATCAAAATTATCGAAAACATCATGATTTTGTTACCATATATATTATCACTCTAAGAAAATTGAAATATTTCGATATATATTATTGTAATATATATTATTGTATTATGTAATCAGAACCATTGTGGATGGTCAATGTCCAATGCAATCACGATTTTTTTTTTTAATACAGGAAGAAAAATTGAAGCCATCAAAAAGATTATTCTAAGTTTAAAAAAAAAATGTATGATGAATGAAAACATTCGTGGAAAGCAATTCCAACCCTCGGTGAGCAAGTTGACTTAGAAACTCTACTGCTTTTAAACTTTCTCCTTCATAAACATTGTAATCTATAATGCGCGCAAGCGCAAACGACGAATTTATTTTATTGACAGTTCGTCAGTGGTCAGTAGCCAAGTTTAAAGGCTTCGCATAAAATCAACAAAAGAATGTTGCGCAACGAATATTATAAAGACGACATAATTTACATTACATATTTGACACGAAACGTTTTGAGCTTACTTGGTGTATGGTCGTTTTATAGGAAAAAATCTACCCGCGAGAAAATTTGGAAGTACTTTTTAATCTTGATCTGTCACATTCTCCTCTATTCTGTTCTGATACCCGGTGCTCTTTTTTGGTTGGTCGAAAAGAGACCACGCGTCAGGGTCCGAACAATCCCTCTGCTTCTTTTTGGCTTCATAGCTTGTGGTAAATATAGCAATTTGGTATTCCATGAGAAGAACATAAAACGCTGCTTGCAGCACATCGAGGAAGATTATAAAGTTGCTACCAACGCGAAAGCGCGAAACACGATGATTAAATCTGCAAAAATTGGAAGACGTCTGGTTACACTTTGTGCGATTTTCATGTACGGCAGCGGGCTCTCTTTTCGTCTGATCTTGCCATTTGCCAAAGGAAAAATCATCACTCCACAAAATGTTACGATCAGACCTCTGCCTTGCCCGGCTTACTTCATTTTCTTCGATGTACAAGTCAGCCCCATTTACGAGCTGATCTTTGTAATACAAATATTATCTGGGATAATCACTTACTCGATAACAACAGGTTTATGTGGTCTTGCGGCGGTCTTCGTGATGCACATCTGCGGCCAGTTAAAAATCTTGATGAGTTTGATGAGAAATTTTGTCAAAGAGAAATGGCAAGAAAAACGGGAAGTGAACAGGAAGCTGGCAATAATGGTTGAACATCAAATAAGAATTCGAAAGTAAGAGTTTTGGAGTTTTATTAAAATTATGTACGCGTGCAGTGACTAAACGGTTGTAATAAGTGATTATTCATTAATCGGTACTTAATATCATATTCGTACAGACAATTCTAATTTCTCATTTTGTGAATGTATTGATTTGGTACCGTCAAATGTTTCAGTTTTTTGCAATTGGTAGAAAATACTCTCCAACAAGCGTGTCTAATAGAACTGACGGGGTGTACGATGAATGCCTGCATTCTAGGATATTTTATAATAATAGTTTGTAATTTGATATATTCATATTCGGAAGTTTCAATAACAAAACAAAAAGAAGTAATATTTCCAGCAATAATATAATATTTATAGGAATGGGAAAATAGCAATCCATTAGCTATGAGCTCTTATTTTACAGCACTTATGTCCATGTTGATAAACATGTTTATGTTTTGTTACACTGGTGAACAACTTACTGTTCAGGTATGTGTTCAAACCTTTCCCTCGAAAGATGATATTGTACGACGGTGATATATGTAACAATTATTTTTATAGTATATGTATAATTATACATAGGATGTAGCAGTGATGCGTACTCGTGGCTCACCGGTTCATAGTTCGAGAATATAGAATTATATTCTTTATTTTATACAAATTTAAAATGCACTTTAGTTGCATTAAAAAATTTTTTTTTAATTTATATTTAAAAATACAGTTTATATTTAAATATATAAATAAATAAATATGTTTTGTAAAATATTTGATTTTTATAAATTATTTTCTTATTGATGAGATTACATTCAAAATGAATTTTGATACTTATTTTTACACGCATATAGTCATGTAAACCAATTATTAAAGTAAAATATCTTTAATAAGTAAATAAATAAAAACAATTTTATCTTAATATCACTATAAAAAAATTTTATATACATATATACACCGGAATAGACTTCATGCAGTTCGTAAGATATTAATCTGAAAATGGTCCTCAGTTTAAGAAAGGTTGGACATTACTGTTATATAGTACAATATATATATAATAACATGTACAGTTTATAATATAATGCTTTATTACTTTATACAAGACAATACTTGAAAAGAAGTTGTTGGAAATGTTTCTATAATATTTATCAGCTATGCTTAAATTCACAAAAATTTGCTACATATTTGATAATATTAATAACAGGCTGAAAAAGTAGCTAGAACATCTTGCATGCTTGAGTGGTATCGTCTTCCAAATAAGGATGCGCGTGGGATCGTATTAATGATAATCATGTCAAATTTGCCCACCAAGATTACTGCTGGAAACATCATGGATCTATCATTAAAAACATACGGCGATGTAAGTATACACGTTTAGAAGCATTCACTCATTTATATATGAATCAATAACATTTGTAACAATATTACAATTAAATACGTTATCCAATAATTATAATTATCATCAAAATATAATACTTGTAGACGTAAATTAAATACAATATTTCTTAATTGTATTTACCTAAGAAGTTCTACGTTTATTGAATAAACTTAAATTTATCCAACATTAATTGAATAAAAATAAAATCACGAAGAAGTAATAATAATAAAAAAAATAATTACGAGATATTATGCTCATTTTTCAGGTTATCAAAGCAGCTGTGACGTATTTTAACATGCTTATAAAAACAATTAAATGAATATTTCTATCCTATATCTTTTTCTTCTTTCTAGAACTATTAGAACTCATTATAATGGTAACTCATTATAATATCGTATCGTAAAAAGAATTTTATAGACATGTCAAATGTAAAACTTAATACAATATAATGAATATTTTTGCAGAAGAATAAGTAAGAAATTTTTGTTTCAGTATGGTAGATATACATTAAATTTTTATAGAAAACAGTTCAATAATTAATTAAATTATCTAATAACTATTTCGTTTTTATATAAATTTATATAAACCGAATTATTTCATTCCAAAGCAAATTACAGCAATGAGTAGAAATCGTTATCGCTCAGCAGTAAACAGCAAATGTGCGAACGAGGCGTTTTATAGGAGTGCATTGTTACAAATCATTTACACATCATTATAAACTTAAATGGAAAAATAATATATAATATAATATCGATTTTCATTTACAATTATAGATAACAAATTTGCAAGATTAGTAAGCAAATTATTTTGTTTAATTATTGCTTATATATCTAGAGATATATGCAAAAATATAACAATTTTTTATTATACTTCTCTCTCTTATACGTCTCTCAAGTAATTTCCATATTGTAAAAACATATTGAAATATTGCATATTAATACGACTTGGAAACGCCAAGTTTTATCTTCACTATAAATCCAATCACTTTTAGTCGGTTTTATTTTTTTTATGTATTTTGGAATTAGGGGAGAGAGTTTACAAATGAGCCTTTTCAAGGTTCTTTTAGTAAAAAATACTTGACTAATTGCATTAGTATCATATTCGTTTTTGAAAATCGTTTTTAATTATTAAATAATTATATTTAAATAGCTTATAAAAAAATTTGTTTTTTATTTCAGGAAGAACATAATTTTGATATTTTTTAACATACTTATATTTTTTTTAAAAAGTTTTTTTAGGGGTCACATTTTATAAAGAGTACTGTGCAGCTTTTTACATGCAGTACACATTTTAATAAAAAAAAGTGATTTTAATATGAGAAACAAAAAGAATTGTTTGATATATAGTCGAGTGATAAATACAATTATATTTCCACGTATGCTTTACCAAGTCAACTTCTATGCTTTGCTTACACATTACTATTTTCGATAAGTTTGCGAAATGTTTACCCCTTCATAACTTCCCGTAGAAAATTTTCTGTTCCTTACAATAAGGGAAAATCGCAAATAAATTTTTACGCAACTTCCCTTGCACGCAATCTCTTCGAAAGTTTCTATACATTTGTGAAATTGTAAATAAACTTGTACGCAACCTGCCTTGCACGTAATCTCTTTGAAAGTTTTTATATATTTGTTAACCATTCGCTTGACGTAGCTTTTCAATTCCTTTAATACGCAGGCGCACAAGAATCATAAGTTATGTTGCGTTCAGCAAAGGATACTGCTCGTCACTGCGATCAGTGGCGAACAGACGCATTTCGCGTCTGTATCGTGCATTACAAAAGTGTTCTCAAAAGTGTGCTACTAAGTATACTATGAAGCGAAAAATCTTCATATAAGAAATTGTAAAATTAATCAGTCTTTCAAAATGTTTGCTAACAAGTATTACAAAAACGACATAGAATATGCTTTCGCGATGAATCGCTTCTTCTTTCGTTTATTAGGCATATGGCCATTTACACGCGCAAATTTTTTTCTTCTGGAACTGATGGAGACGGTCGCTCTAATCCTCATGTGTTTCACGTTCCTCTTCTGCGAATTGATTCCAACTATGCTCTATGTATTTTTGGTGTTGACAGACTTTCGTTTGAGGATAAAAGTTATGGCCAGCGGACTATTCACGTTAACAGAAATCCTCAAGTACAGTTGTACTCTGCTATACAAGAATCAAGTGCGAAACTGTTTAAAATTCGTTGATGAGGATTGGCGAAACGTTATCAATCCGAGTGATCGCATCTCGATGATCGACAGAGTCAGAACTAGCAAACGTCTCATTATGATGTGTGCCACATTCGTGTATTTAACTGGCATGGCTGTCCGAATAATAGTACCTCTTTCAATAGGAAAGATCGTTACTTCTGAAAATATCACTATTAGACCACTGCCTCACGTTGCCTATCTTGTTATACTCGATGTGCAGCGTAGTCCAGTTTACGAAATCGTATATTTCATACAATTTCTAGCAGGATTTATAAAGTACACGATTTCGATTACAACTTTTAGTTTTATGACACTTTGCGCGATGCACTTTTGTGGGCAGTCTGACATACTTGTAACGTTGATGAACGATTTTGTGAACGAGAATCAATCGAAAAACGTGAACAGGAGATTGGCTATTGTCGTGGAGCGTCAAATCAGAATAAGGAAGTGAGTCTTTTCTTACGTACAATAATGAGATTAATTCGTTAATTCTTTAACGTATTTACATTAGCAATTATGTTAGAGCGTAATACGCAATAATACGTTTTCGGAAAATGAGCAACGTATTATCCAGCTAGTAATTTTCGTTAAAAATAATTTTCATAGTTCTCGCAATATATTTTAGTTTCTTACAATTGGTGCAAAGTACCATTCAGTATACAAGTTTAATACAAATCATGGGATCTACAGTGTTGATATGCTTCGTAGAATATTACACTATCATGGTGCGCAGAAATATTTATATAACAATAAATTTCAAACAAAATATAAGTTTAGATAAACGATAAAAAATGTATTGCGTTATAGGTTTGTATAAAAAACTAATAAAAGTTTATTTTACAGGAATGGGAAAATCATAATGTTATTCGTATGTGTACATATATCAGTGGACTAATAATGTTATCATACAACATATTTATTTACTGCTACATGGGCGAGCAAATCATCGAACAGGTATATATTGTTGAATTATTTTTCATCGTCGATAACAGTAAAATATAACAAATATAACGAACAACAAAGTAAAACATTAGAAAAATATTTTTTTTGTTTCCATCGCTTGATTGATAAAAACTAGGGAGAAAAAGTGTCATTAACAACACGCACTCTGAAATGGTACCGTCTTGAAGACGCAACAGCACGAGCACTAATTTTACTTATAACCATTTCTGAAAACCCATTAAAACTTAAAGCAGGAAATTTTATAGATATTTCTTTAAGAACGTTTGGTAATGTAAGTAATACAGCTTATTTTATTAAATTTATTTTATAATAAAATTAATATCATGAAAATGATTTCTGAGGCAAGGAAGAGTGTATCTTAATAAAGATATGGACCGTGACATATTTAAATATTCTTCGATCAGTTGATCACTGAATTTCAAGAATTAATTGAAAATGTATGGATAGCAATAGAATAATAATAATAAACATTTGTACCCACGAAATCGAAGTAACAATATACTTAAACGGAATATTTTCTTTATCAAATATCTTTAGTTGAAATTAAACATATTGAAAAATATTCACATTCGGACTTCATTGTATAATTTTTGATTTATAATAATTCTTTATTCAATTTCTGATAAATATGCATGTAAAATAACATAAAAATGTTTAACCTAAGTAAAAGATATTAGAGATGATAAGAAAAGATATTATGAGATTCATTATAAATGTAAGTAAGAATATTATCTATTAGATATCTGATGTTATATTGACAGAAAAAACTAATTTTGATAATTAGATGAAAGTTGTTTGTGCTTTTTATGGACTTTATAGTTATTTATTTTAACGTATGAAATTGTTTAATTTTTTATCTAATTAAAATGTCCAATCTTCGACTGTCCCAAGTCAAAATCAGGATATAAGATATGCATATTTCTCAATAATGTCTTATCGTATGTACAATAAGTATATTAAATTATAAAACCTAAGTTGTTCCGGCGACAAATTAATATACATATTAGCATATTAATTTTTACCATCATTATTGATAAACGTGACTGAAAGAAAAAAATGTTATTTTATTATAATTCTGATTTTTGATATATAGAAGATTTTGACTCTGTACTTCTTCTCATTGAAAGTACGATTACGAACGCATTATAATGATAATATCTAATCATATATAGGTGTGCTCGCGTAGTATAGATGTATCAAATACGACAACTTATGATGCATGCATAACATACGTATATATAGAAGAATACGCATAAAATTTTTGTTTCTCAGCATGAAGAAAGTAAACATTATAATTTTATAGAAAGTATTCTGAAACTAATTACATTATAATGGCCATATTATTTTATATAAATTTTATTATAAAACGGATTTTCACTCCGTTGTAAGATAAATTAGAACACTGAAAAAAATTAAAAAATAAAAATATAATTTCATATTTATGAATTACGTATACACAAAATGCAGCTTTATATTCTCGATAACTTTTGCGCGCGATCGTAATTAGCGAACAGATCGAAGTATCGCATGATGTAACTATTATTACATATAATTCCTACACATCATTGCAATTATTAATATAAATCATTGTTCATTTTTCAAATTTACATTCTAAGTTACATTTCGTATAATATCGCATTATACTTAATATGAACATACAAAGAATGTAAAAATTTGACGAAATAAACTGATCTTATAATGATAAGTCAATAACCTTGTCTGTGACTGCAAACCTATCTGTTACAACGAGCTTAAGATTTACTTGCGATTAATGTAGGAGTAGCTTCAAACATTATAATCTAATTATATCCTTAATTACATAAATTGTCTTCTTTTAAGATATCAAGCAATATTACATTATTATGTAATAGAAATAAACAGTATAGTAATATTATTTATTTTTCAAAAACATGAACAAATTACCACTCGATAATTCATAATCGGGGATTCGTTCTACGCAGCATCGAAATCTCCGAAACGTCTGAATAAACGCGCTAGGAAATAATATTTTATATGAAAAATTGTAACGTTTATTATGTGATAATGACGTACAGATTTTAATTAAAGAAATTATTAAAATAATATATATAAGAGACAAAAAATGCTGTTTGGAATATAGTCGCGAGATAAATCCAGTTACTTTTTATTATACTCATCCAAGTCAACTCTTATGTTTTGCTTATACACTGTTATACACTAGTATTATCAGTAAGTTTTTATTATGAAAGTTCATTCTTTCATAACTTCCCGTAGAAAACCATCTGTTTCTTACAATAAAGAAAAATCGTAAATAAACTTGCACGCAATCCCTTTAAAAGTTTCTATATATTCGTTAACCATCCGTTTGACGTGGCTTTTCAGTTATCTTTACACGCAGGCGCACATGAAATATGAGTTATATTCTGCTCAGTGAAGAATACTGTGATCAGTGGCGAATAGACACGTTTCGCGTCTGTATCGTGCATTACAAAAGTGTTCTCATGCTACAAAATATCATACTATGAAGTGGAAAGACTCCATATAATAAATTGTACATTTAATTGATCTCTAAAGATGTTTGCTAACAAGTATTACGAACGTGACATAGAGAATGCTTTCGCGATGAATCGCTTCTTCTTTCGTTTATTAGGCATATGGCCATTTACACACGCAAATTCTTTTCTTTTGGAATTGATGGAGACTAACGCACTGACCCTCACATGTTTCACATTCCTCTTCTGCGAACTAATCCCGACCATGCTATATGTATTTATGGTGCTGACAGACTTTCGTTTAAGGGTGAAAGTTATGGCCAGCGGACTATATACGTTAATAGAAATCATCAAGTACAGTTGTACCCTGCTTTACAAGAATGAGGTGCGAAACTGTCTAAAATTCGTTGAAGAAGACTGGCGAAATGTTATAAATCCAAACGATCGCGTCTCAATGATCGATAGAGTCAGAACTAGTAAACGTCTGATTATGATGTGCGCTATATTCATGTACTTCAGCGGCATGGGTTTTCGAATAATAATACCTCTTTCAACAGGAAAAATCATTACTTCTGAAAATATCACTATCAGACCACTACCTCACGTTGCTTATCTCATTATATTTGACGTGCAAAGTAGTCCAGTTTACGAAATCGTGTATTTCATACAATTTCTATCAGGGCTTATAAAGTATACAATTACGGTAACAACATTTGGTTTTATGACACTTTGCGCGATGCATTTCTGCGCGCAGTCAGATATACTTGTGACTTTAATGAACGATTTCGTGAACGAGAATCAACCGGAAGACTTGAACAAGAGATTGGCTATTGTCGTGGAGCGGCAAATCAGAATAAGAAAGTGAGTCTTTCTTTGCGTACAATAGTGAGATTCGTTCGTTAATTTTTTGCTGTAAATCTATTCTCTAAATCTGAATCAATGGATATAGTCACTAATTACTCAGTGACATACTTTGCATTGATAATCAGCGAAGTTCAACTAAAAAAAGAAGAATGTTTAAGTATTATTTAACTAAAATACTAATATTATTTAACTAAAATAATATTTGCATTTAATTTCTTTCAATATCATATTCATTGAATTTAAGCACTAAAACAAGATTAGTCACAATAAAGATTAGCTAGATTAGGGATCTCATATTTAATTCCTTGATTACCAATGGCATACGTGGCACTGATATCAGTGATTATCCACTGATTCAGATTTAGAGAGTAACGTATTTACACTTGCAACTATGTTAGAGCTTAATAAACGATAGTATATTTGCATGCAAAATGATAGTATCAAAGATACATAAGATACTAGATATTGGTAATTTTTGTTTAAAAACAATTTTCATAATTTTTTCTCGCAATACATTTTAGTTTCTTACAATTGGTACAGAGAACTATTCAGTACACAAGTTTAATACAAATTATGGGATCTACGATGATGATATGCTTAGTAGGATATTATGTTATCATGGTGCGCAAAAAAAGTATTTACATAACAATAAATTTCAAAGAAAATATAAATTTAGATAAATAATAAAAGGTGTATTATGTCATAATTCAATGTTCTATAAAAAACTAATAAAAGTTCTATTTACAGGAATGGGAAAAACATAATGTTGTTAGTATTTGCGCATATATCAGTGGACTAATAATGTTGTGGTACATCATATTTATCTATTGCTACATGGGCGAGCAAATCATTGAACAGGTATGCTGTTGAAGTATTTTTTATCGTCGATGATAATAAAATATAATAAATGTAACAAAAAAGTGGAAAGTCAGAGAAATGTTATTTTTTTGTTTACATCATTAACACATTTGTACTTAATTGATAAAAATCAGGGAGAAAAAGTATCATTAACAACACGCACTTTAGAATGGTACCGTCTTGAAGACGCAACAGCACGAGCATTGATTTTACTTATAACTATTTCCGAAAACCCATTAAAACTTAAAGCAGGAAATTTTATAGATATTTCCCTCAGAACATTTGGCAATGTAAGTAACACAGCTATTCTTTCAAATTTATTAAATAACAAAGTTAAAATCAAATTTTTGCGGAAAGGAAGAGAAGAGCGTATTTTAATATAGATATGCATTTATTTTAGGTTGCTAAGATGTCTATGACATATTTAAATCTTCTTCGATCAGTTGTCTAAATTTTAAGAATTAATCAGAAGAATATGGATAGCAAAAGAAGTAAAAATAAACATTTGTTACCATGAAATGGAAGTAATAGCATACTTAAACACAGTGCTTATTTTTCAAATATCTTTGAAATGAAATGTATTGAAAACGTTTATGAATGTTCATATTCAGACTTCGTAATATTAGGTGTAGTAAAAGAAATCCATTATTTTTCCAATAGTTGGCTTTAGTAATCTGTATCTCGTCTACGCGTGATACAGATTATTAAAGCCATCTATTGGAAAAATAATGGATTTCTTTTTACTACACCTAATATAATTTTTGATTATTCTTTATTCAATTTCTGATGTATACATATATAAAATAATATTAAAAAATGTCTAAATAAAAGATATTATGAGATTCATAAATATATCATCAAAAAATATAAGCAAGAAATGTCTATTAGATATGTGATATTATATTAAGGAAGAAAAGGCTGGTAATCAGAGAAAAATTGCTTTTCACTTTATGATTCATTTTAACAAATAAAATTGCTTAATTCTTCTAATTAAAAATCCAATCTTTGTATGTTTCAAGTCAAAATCAGTATACATAATTATGCATACTTTTTAATAATGTCCTAGCGCATGTACAATAACAAGTATGCATATTAAAAAATATATTTAAATGCTCTGTCGACAAATTAATGTATGTATTATTAATTTGTATGCATTTTAATATATTAACATATTAATATTAATATTATATTTATATTATTAATTTGTAATATTATTAATAAACGTGAGTGAAAAAAGGGACGTTATTTTATTACTTATATAATATTACTTACAAATGACGCTAAGAATTTTAATTTATACAGAAGATTTTTGAAGAATCTTCCTTCTCGCTGAAAAGTACTATACGTATCGTAATGATAATATCAAATCATATATAGATGTGTTCACATGGTATTAATATATTAAATACAAGGACTTACAATATTCCTATACAGAAAAATGCGTAAAATTTTTTTTTAAGTACATTAAAAGTTAATTTTAATTTTATACAAAGTATTCAAATAATTATATTCCAATTATTATTTTATCTCAATATAAATTTTATTATGATTCAGATATTTACTTTATTGTAATATGTATTACAGCGCTGAAAAAAAAGATTAAAAAATAAATAAAAATATAATTTCATATTTATATAATCAAACACATGTATATAAAATGCACCTTTATGTTCTCAATAACTTTTAAACATGAATGTAATTTCCGAACAAATCAAAGTATCGTAGGATGTAACTATTATTATAGCTCTACACATCAATTGTAATCGTTTTTCAAATATACATTTTAAATTGCACTTCGTATTGACAACATCGCATTGTCTTTAATATGAACATACGAAGAATACAAAAATTTGATGAGTTAAGCTGGTTACTAATAAGTTAATTGCAATCTAGTCTGTGATTACAAATCAGAAAACGTCAATAGTACTATTAACGTTTCTAATTGATTTCTCACAACAAATTTGAGATCTACTTGAAATTAATGTAGAATCAGCTTTAGATATTTTAAATTAAATACATCTTTGATTACATAATTTATCTTCTTTTAAGATATCAAGCAGTATTACAGAATATATATATTAGATGCGCAACTAAGTTCTCGCTATTATTTTGATGAAAATGCATCAAAACAACAGCGAGAACTTAGTTGCACACCTAATAATAAAAATAAGCTGTTTAGTAACATTATTTATTTTTCGAGACCATTACCATACTCGAGAATTCATTTTACGCAATATCAAAATCTTTGAGACGTCAGATTGACACGCGAGCAAATAATATTTTATACGGAGGATTGTAACATTTACTATTTCAATACCGTACACATTTTATTTAAAGAAATGATTATAATATAATAATATAAGGAAAAAAAACTATTTGGAATATATTAGGGAGATAAATCCAGTTACTTTTATTATATTCTGCCAAGACAACTCCCCTCTGTTTCGTTTACACCCTACTATTATCAATAAGTTTTTATTACGAAAAATTCACCCCTTTATAACTTCCCGTAGAAAACTTTCTATTCCTTACACAAAAGGAAAATTGTAAATAAACTTGCACGCAACCCCTTTCTATATGTTCTAAAGTTTCTATATGTTCGTTAACCATCCGCTTGACGTGGCTTTTCAGTTTCCTTCACACGCAGGCGCACATGAAATATGAGTTATGTTGTGCTTAGCAAAGGATATTATTCATCATTGCGATCAGTGGGGAACGTTTCGTCTCTGTATCGTGTCTGACAAAAGTGTTCTCATGCTACAATCATATTATAAAGTGGAAAGATTTCCGTATAAGAAATTGTAAAATTAATCAGTCTCTCAAGATGTTTGCCAATAAGTATTATGAACGTGACATAGAAAATGCTTTTGGAATAAATCGCTTTTTCTTTCGTTTATTAGGCATATGGCCATTTTCGCGCACTAATTTCCTTCTTTTTGAACTGGCGGAAACGTTCACATTGGTCTTTGTTTGTTTTGCGTTCCTCTTCGGCGAATTAATCCCAACTATACTTTATGTATTTATGATATTGACAGACTTTCGTTTGAGACTGAAAGTTATGGCCAGCGGAATATTTACAATAATAGAAATTATCAAGTACAGCTATGCTGTACTTTATAAAAGTCAAGTGAAAAACTGTCTAATATTGGTTGATGAAGATTGGCGAAACGTCATCAATCCGAGTGATCGCATTTCGATGATCGACAGAGTTAGAACTAGCAAACGTCTGATTGTAATATGCGCCATAATCGTGTATGTGACCGGAATGGCTGTCCGAATGATCATTCCGTTGTCAGTGGGGAAGATCGTTACTTCTCAAAATATCACTATCAGACCACTGCCTCACGTTGCCTATCTCGTTATATTTGACGTGCAACGTAGTCCAGTTTATGAAATCGTATATTTCGTACAATTTCTAGCAGGACTTATAAAGTACACGATTACGATGACAACATTTGGTTTTATGACACTTTGCGCGATGCATTTTTGCGCTCAGTCAGATATACTTGTGACGTTAATGAATAATTTCGTGAATGAGAATCAACCGGAAAATTTGAACACAAGATTGGCAATTGTAGTAGAACATCAAATCAAAATAAGGAAGTAAGTGTTTCTTTGCGTACAATAATGAGATTCATTCGCTGATTCTGTAAAGTAAGTCTAACGTATTCACACTAGAGAAAAATTATGTCAAAGCGTAATACGCGATAATACATTCTATGCAAAATGGGTAATGTGTCATCAAAGATATATGGGATTAGAAACTAGTAATTCTTATTAAAAATAATTTTCATATTCTTCTCGTAACATATTTTAGTTTCTTACAATTGGTGCAGAGTACCACTCAGTATCCAAGTTTAATAGAAATCTTGGGATCTACGATTCTATTATGTTTCGCAGGATATTACATTATCATGGTGCGCAAAGAAATATTTACGTAACAATGAATTTTAAAGAAAATACTAGATAGACATGATAAGGTGCATTATGTTATTCTTTCGTGTTGTATAAAAAATTAATGAAAGTTCAATTCGCAGGAATGGGAAGATCATAATGTTATTCGCCTGTGCGCATATATCAGTGTACTAATAATGTTCTGTTTCAACATATTTATCTATTGCTACATGGGCGAGCAAATCATCGAGCAAGTATGTATTCTTGAATCATTTTCCATTGTCAATGGATAGTAACAGAAAGATGTGGCAAATATAGCAAATGAATATATTAAAGTGAAATAGTAGTGAAATGTCATTTTGTTGTTCGCATCACTGATATTTGTAATTAATGATAAAAACTAGAGAGAAAAGATAGCATTAACAACACGTACTTTGGAATGGTACCGTCTTCCGGATACAAAAGCACGAGCATTGATTTTACTAATAATTATTTCCGAAAACCCATTAAATCTTAAAGCAGGAAATTTAATTGATATTTCTCTCAGAACCTTTGGCAATGTAAGTGCTACGGCTATTTTCTTGAATTAATATAATAATATATAATATATATTAATATAATAATATAGTTAATATCATAAAATGATATTCTTCTTTCTATCGGGAGAAAGAGCAATTAATAAAGATAAACATTTATTTTAGGTGGCTAAAATGTCTGTGACATATTTAAATTTTCTTCGATCAGTTGATTGAATTATAAGAATTAATCTGAAACATATGAATATAACGGATTTTTATAACTATTAGTAAAACAGTAGCAATAACAATTTGTAATAAAAAATGGAAATTATAGTATACTAAAGCAAAGTATTTTTCTTTTTCAAATATATTTGTTCCAAATAAAACATTTACAATTATTCATAATTAGATCGTTCTTTACTTATTACTAGAATTATTCTTTATTCAATTTTTGATGAATATATTTATAATATAATATAAAACGTCTAAAAATAAAAATATATTCCGATATTCATTAAAAATGTATATAAAAAATACCTATTAAATATCTAACGTTATAGTAAAAGGTAATTAGAAGGAAATTATTTATATTTTCCATGTAATTTGTTGTTATTTATTCTAACGCATAAATTAATTTTTTAATCTAACTAATATTCCACAGTTTTTTAATGCCCTAGGTCGATATCACGACATGAGATATGCATATATTCAATAATGTCTGTCATATTGCTTGTATAATAATAAATATATTAAATTTCAAAGTCCAAATTGCTTTATAAACAAATAATATATTACACGGAAAGAATGATTTTGCTGAAGAATCTAAAAATTTAATTAGAAACAGATCTAAAAATAATTTTGTTGAATCATTAAAATTATGTGGGATGTTTAAACTGATTGCTAAAATGTCAAAATGCTTTTTTCAGCATGTTTATCATACTTCAAATTCTTACAAAATTATTTTGACGGTCCAACAAAATTATTTTCCAATTTATGTTTAACTAAATTTTTAGATTTAAAGCAAAATTACTCTTTCCGTATAATATTATTTAAAATAATTTGAATTGTTATCATTAATAAGTGCGAGTAAGAGAAAATAATGTTATTTTATTACTTACAATTATATTCACAAACTATCCTCTATGACTTTTTGCTATATAGATGAATTTTGCTCTGAATCTCTTTCTTCTCATTGGAACAACGTTTATTAACACATCATAATATCAAGTGGTAATATCAAGTGATGTATATTTTTCTTTTCTAATATAGATATGTATGAATTACTATAGATGTGATACTTTCCTAAAATAGGTGTGTCAAATACAAGAACTTAGTAAATTGTACATATACAGAAGCGTGAGTAAAAAATTTTACTTTTATTAATTTATTTTTTGAAACCATTACCGCACTTGAAAATCCATCTTACGCAGCATTAAAATCTCCCAAACATTAATATAATACACAAGCAAATTTTATAGAAAGCACTGTACGATTATCTCATTGTCAGAGTACACATTTTAATAAAAGAAAGAATAATAATATAAAAATAAAAATGCTACCTAGAATATAGTTGCATAAATACAGTTACTTTTTACCATGTATACTCGATTAAGTCAACTACCACATTTTGCTTACACAATTATTATATCAATAAATTTTCTTAGAAACGTTAACCTTTTTATAGCTTCCCAAAGAAAACTTTATATTCCTTAGAATGAAGGAAAAGCGTAAAGGGATCTGCACGCAACTCTTTTAAAAGTTTCTATACATATGTTAACCATTCACTTGACGTGGCTTTTCAGTTCTCTTGACACGCAAGCGCACATGAATTGTGAGTTATGTTTGTACTCTGCGAAAAATACTGATTTGTTGCTGCGATCAGTGACGAACAGACACGTTTCGTCTCTATATCGTAGATTACAAAAGTGTTTTCGATACATGCTATACGATATCATACTATGAAGTGGAAAGACTCAATATAAGTAATTGTAGTAGTCTTTCAAGATGTTTGCCAACAAGTATTACGAACACGACATAGAGAATACTTTCGTGATAAATCGCTTTTTCTTTCGTTTATTAGGCATATGGCCATTTCCACGCACGAATTGTCTTCTTCCGGAGTTATTGGAGACGGTCGTGCTGGTCTTCGTGTGTTTCGCGTTTCTCTTCGGCGAATTAATCCCGATTATACTTTATGTATTTATGGTGCTGACAGACGTTCGTTTGAGGTTTAAAATAATGGCTAATGGAATATTCACAATAATAGAAATCATTAAATATGGTTATGCCGTGCTTTACAAGAATCAAGTGCGAAATTGTCTAGTGCTAGTTGATGAGGACTGGCGAAACGTTATCAATCTAAAGGATCGCATCTCTATGATTGACAGGGTCAGAACTAGCAAACGTCTAATTGTGATTTGCACTGTATTCGTGTACTTGACTGGCGTGTGTGCCCGAATGATCATTCCTTTGTCAGTAGGGAAAATTGTTACTCCTCAAAATGTCACTATCAGACCACTGCCGTGTGTGGCCTATCTCGTTATATTTGATGTGCAACGTAGTCCAGTTTATGAAATCGTATATTTCATACAATTTGTAGCGGGATTTATAAAGTATACGATTTTGGTGGCAACTTTTAGTTTCGTGACACTTTGCGGGATGCATTTTTGCGCGCAGTCGGACATACTTGTGACGTTAATGAACGATTTTGTGAACGAGAATCAACCGGAATATTTGGACAAGAAATTGGCCAATGTTGTGGAGCATCAAATTAGAATAAGGAAGTGAGTCTTTTCTTACGTGTAATAATCAGATCAATCACTGATTTTTTAATATAATTCTAACATATTCACACACTAGAAACTATGTCAGAGCTTAATACGCGATAATACATTCTA
Source organism: Acromyrmex echinatior (assembly GCF_000204515.1). Next base: position 705,374 of record NW_011627209.1, read on the forward strand.
CGCAAATGGGTAACGTGTCATCAATTATTAAAGATATATAGAATTAGCAATTAATAAATTTTGTTTAAATCAATTTTTATAATTTTCTGACAATACGTTTTAGTTTCTTACGATTGCTGCAGAGTATCACTCAGTATCCAAATTTAATAGAAATCCTGGGATCTACCGTGATGTTATGCTATGTAGGATTTTTTATTATCATGGTACGCAAAATTATTTACGTAACAATAAATTTTAAAGAAAAAATACCTTCACATAAATGTGACAAGATATATTATGTTATAGTTTCGTGTGTTCAATAAAAAATTAATAAGAATTCAATTTACAGGAATGGGAAGATCATAATGTTTTTCGTCTGAGCTTATATTTCAGTGGATTAACAATGTTCTGTTTCAACATATTTATTTATTGCTATATGGGCGAGCAAATCATTGAACAGGTATGTGTTACCGAAACATTTTTTGTTGTAATCGTGAAATATATAACAAACAACACAAAGAGGGACATTAATGGAATAGTATTCTTTTTTCGTTCACACTATTGACACTTATAATTAATTAATCAAAATTAGGGAGAAAAAATAGCATTAACAGCATGCACTTTGGAATGGCATCGTCTTCCGGATGTAAAAGCACGAGCATTGATTTTACTTATATCTATTTCCGAAAAACCATTAAGACTCAAAGCAGGAAATTTCATTGATCTTACCCTTAGAACATTTGGCAATGTAAGTGACACAGCTAATTTTTTATCCAAATTTATTTAATATAATTAATATCATAAAAATAATTCCTTTGGGAAAGAATAACTATTAATATTTAGATATATATTTATTTTAGGTTGTTAAGATGTCCGTGACGTATTTAAATCTTCTTCGAGTTGATTGAATTTTCAGAATTAATCGTAAATGTATAGATAGCAGTAAAAGAGTAGTAATAAATATTTGTAACTATAAAGTGGAAAATAAAATACTTAAATAGAATGTTTTTCTTTTTCAAATATCTTTATTCCAAATGAAACAAATTGAAAACATTTAAAAATATTTGTAATTATATCAGACTTTATTGTATAATTTTTTATTTAAAGTTATTCTTCATTCAATTTCTGATGAATGTGCATATAAAATAACATAAAATATTTATATAAAATTATATTACGAAATTCATTAAAAAATTAAGCGAGAAACGTCTATTAAATATCTGTAATATTATATGTCAAAATATAAAGGGATCGTTTTGATAATTACCGGAAAGAAATTATTTCATACTTTATGATTATTTATTCTAATGCATAGATTGTTTTATTTTTTAATATAATTAATTAATATCCCCCAATCTCTAATGTTCTAGGATTTTTTTGCTCTATCTTCTGATACTGTTAATATTTTTCTTCTATCCTATATCGGCGAACATTATAATTGCAGTAAGTTTATTAGGTATATTCATTTAATTCTATCATATTAGACTTCAATTGATGCTCGTTCTTATCATTTTTTAAACATGTAAAAATAAAAATATTGACTTACATAAGAACTGAAACCTTTAACTTGCATAAATAAAAGCAATTCCATACATATTTATTACAATAGGCAGATCAAGTAGCTTGGAGAGCAAATATACTAGAATGGTATTATTTTCCAAAGAGTACACGTAATATAGTGCGTAAAAATTTATTGTTCTTTCTTTAAAGACATTTACTGATGTAAGCAAAATATATGTATTTTTATATAAAACGTTGCGACATTTCAATAATATCGTATATATTATTCCCCGATGTTAGTAGAAATAATTTTATATAAAGATATTTATTAATTGTTTCAGGTAAATCAACAGTTTTATATTTTAATATATCTTGGACTGTTATCGATTAAACAACGATAATGATTATCGAAACAAAAATGGACTTGTTAATTATTCACAATAGAAAATGCAGTAAGTATAACTATATAGATAATAACGTGAGTTGAGGTAGTAACGATGATGTGCTGTGCAAAATAATAAATTTTTCAAGATATTGTAATATATTTATTTATAAATGTGTCTTTTGAAATAAAATAAAATGCTCTCAAAAATGTATTTAAAAAATTTGATATAATTTGAAATGTATGGTATGAGTTACTTAACTATGTAACTGGTCTCATATAAACGTAATCTTGCTATATTGATTAATTACATACATATCTGCAACAGTTAAACAAATGGAAAAGTTCTCGTAGAAACTTATTGCTTCACAGTCAATATTATGATTGTAAGTTAGAATTCACGAAGAAAGCAAGTTAAATGTAATGATTTTCTTGTAAAAGTCAACGTACGTAAACGGATAAGAATACATTTCATGGAAAATAATCCTGTCCCTAGCGAACCACTCTATCCATAAACTTTTCTGCTTCTGTTCTCTCTTCTTATGCGGATTTGAATTTTTTAAATGCGCAACCATATGCGCGAGTTGGCTTCGCTCTTCGACGACTGGTGACAATTCAGTTCGCATTCAGGTTTCGCATTACGTAAACGGATAAAATCCGAGAATATCGCAAAATATTCGTCAAAATTTACACAGAAATGCCGCAAAATAAGCATCACCAGAACGATATTTCATATATTACGCAACCAACTCGCAACATTTTGCTCGCGCTTGGCGCTTGGCCGTTCGTCAGTAAAGGAAGATCCGTATATCCAAAAGCACACAATCTTTTACTAATCTGTATATCCTACATTTTCCTCTCTAGCGACATTATACCTGGTGTCCTTTATTGGTTGATGGCAGAAACGGCGCGCGTTCGACTGCAGACGATTCCTCTTCTCCTTTATGACTTCATGTCTATCAGTCAATACGGCATTTTCATATTTCGCTATGATAAACTCAGGCGATGTTTGCAACATGTTGAGGAAGATTGGCAAAACGTTCTCAGCGCAGACGCACGGAATATTATGCTGAAATCTGCGAGAACAGGCAAACGCTTGGTCACGATCTGTGCAATCTTCATGTACAGCGGCGCCTTTACCTTTCGGACAATTCTGCCGTTGTTCCAGGGAAAGATCGTCATCGATCAGAACATCACGATAAGACACTTAGCCTGTCCGGGTTACTTCTTTTCCCTCGACGTACAAGTCAGCCCTGTTTACGAGACGGTCTTTGTAATCCAGTGTCTAACAGGATTCATTGGAGTTTCGATCGTGACATGTGCATGCGGTCTCACTGCAATTTTTGTAGTACATGCTTGCGGCCAATTGAAAATTTTAATTGGCTTAATGAGAGAACTCGTGCAGAAACAATGGCAAGAGGAACGTGAAATGGATATGAAGCTAGCTGAGATAGTCGAGCATCAAACAAGAGTGCGCAAGTAAGTTCGCAAAATTTGCGAATGTTATTAATTCATGCTCTTAATTTTAGTATTCGCTCCAATTAACTGTGCTTATTAATATTGATATTTATTAATAATGTGTTTATTAACTTTTTGTTTTCTTATTTTATTATTTATAAGCCTAAGTGTTAATTGTTACTCGGTAATTATATTTCAGTTTTTTACGGTTAGTGCAGCATACCTTGCAAGAAATATATGTGGTGGAATATCTGGTGAACACAATAACTATTTGCCTTTTAGTGTATTTTATGTTAGTGGTTCGTAAGTTGGTTAATTAATGCTAATAACGAAATAAATTAAATATTTTTATATAAAATAAAATATTTTAATGTAAAATAAAATAGAAAAGAAACCAAAATTTATTAATTTCTCATAATTAAAAATTTTGATTTGCATTCGAATTTTTGTAATAATATATTTCGGTAACAAATAGTTTTTTTAGATTTTACAGAAATTAATCATAATAATAAATTACTTAATAATAATAAAATCATACAAAACACTTATGCATTTATAGGATTGGCAAAATAGGAATATACCAACTTTATGCACTTATTGGTTATGTATTGTAAATGTGACAACTCACATGTTTCTATTTTGCTACACTGGCGAACAACTTACTGGCCAGGTAAAATTTATAGATATTAATGTAGTCTGATTTTTAAAACACAAACAATAATAATAAATTTAGCAATAACAATGTTCCATGACTAAAATAATTTATTATCAAGTTATGTGTAATTACACATTCAATTTTAATCAAATCTTGAAAGAGTTAGTACTGTGTGCTAAAAGTTTTATATCTATTTTTATAAATATATCATGAAAAAAAGAAACAGGGAACGTGTTGCAATATCCTTGAAATAGCAAATGAAATTATGATACAAACACATTTTATGGCCTTTGCTACGTGATGATAAATCCAACGATAGGCGGAAAAAGTAGCCATTGCATCCTGCGAGCTTGAATGGTATCGTCTTCCGGACAAAAAAGCGCGTAGCGTTGTATTGCTGATTATTATGTCTAACGCGCCGACCAAAATCTCTGGAAAGTTCATCGATCTCTCGCTGAAAACATTTGGTGATGTAAGTAAATTACTTGTTTCTTTGAAAGATTATTTAAATACATTGTAGCTTTTTTTAAAGTAAATCTGTTTGTGTTTTAATTATAGTATTAAATGACATCAATAGCAATATTTTATATTTACAAATTGCAATAAGATAGTTTAGAATCCTTTTTTATAAAATAAGTATCATGTCATTTACATATGTCAATTTTATTAAATGTATGCTTGTTACTTGCAATGACGGTAAATATGGTTAATTAAAAACAAATCAGAGAAGAAAACAATTGAAAATGTTTTAGGTCATGAAAACAGCGGGGACGTTTTTTAATATGCTTCGAAATGTAATCGATTGAATCATTAAATTTTAATAGTTGAAATTGTAACGTTAGTTGTTTTATACCATTATATTATGTGAATCAATTGCATATGTGATTCGAATACAAAACATATATTAAAATGTAAAAGTAAGATAAAATATCATTTAATTATACAGAGTGTTTAGTAATGATCGTAATGCGAAAACTGCAAAATGATAAAGAATTTTTCAATATTTAATTTTGTTTTATTGAATAATTCATATCTCATTAAATATTTTTATTAATACATATTATTTTATTAATAATAAGAACATAAATACTTTTACTTTTTTGACAAAATTAAAAAATAATAATTGATATTTTAACTCATACATATAAAAACTAGAACATTTAATACACGTCAAACGAAACTATTTTTTTCTGATAGGCATTATGTTGCAATTGCATGTTGCAAAGACATGAAGATAAACATGATCGTTTTCCTAGTTGGTAAAGTTTGACAAATGAATACGAATATTTTCTTTAGAATGCAATCGTCCCTTTCGACAAGCAACTTTCCTTGCAAACTCTATCACTGTACTTAGCCTCTGTTTTCCATGCAATGATTAAATTCTTATTGCGAGCAAGTTCATATTCTAACTGTGAGTTTACTTCACGATCAATTGTTATTTTCTACCATAAGTCGTGTCTCATGACGCGAATTAAAACATTAAGTAATGAAGAAAATGTTTTAGATTATTAAAAAGAGATGTATGTATCAAAGCACAATCTAATGTTTTAATTATTGTATATATTTAAGTTTCAATTATCAAAATTTTAACGTTACATATAACACATATACTGAAAAAAAATACTAAAGTTTATTAAATATTTGTTTCAATAATACTAACGAAATTTTTATTAAATGTAAACGTATATTTGATTTAAACATAATTTTTTATTTTGAGTAAATATTTATTTACTGTAAGGTATTAGGTGTTGGAATTAATTCGTAGCGTTTTTTAATGAAAGAATGTTATTTATTTCACATGAGCATTAAAAAATACATTAATGAAAGTACTTCCCATCACTTGTAAAACGCTACGAATTAATTCCAACACCTAATAATATTTCGTTAGTGTTATTGAAACAAATATTTATTAAAATTCAGCAAATTTTTTTTCAATGTATGCATTAATATTTCTAGAAACAGTGATACATATGTAGATTAATGTGATGTAAATATATCTCATACTTAAACACCTTATTATTCTATTGTAAAATATACGTAACGTAAACATAATTTTTATGGCAAATACGATATTGTGATAGAGATAGTACCGAGCATACGAAACAGGAAAAAACAAAGTTACACGTAATAATGTTCTTGGTTACTAAGAGAAGGTTGATAAATATGCATTTCATGGAAGGCAATCTCGACCCTTGATGCGAATGATTTCATTTACAAGCCTTTCTGCTTTTCTTTCTCCTCATGCGACATTAAATCTTTAAAATGCGCAAGCATATGCGCAAGCGACGAGTTGACTTCACGGTCAGCCTTGTCCTTCAACAACTGATAGCAATCCAGTTCGTACTTAGGTTTCACATTAAGTGCACGTTACGATAAAGCTCGACAGTATCGAAGATTAAAATTCATAGAGAAATGTCGCAAAATAAGCATCATCAAAACGATATTTTGTACATTACGCAACCAACTCGTAACATTCTGCTCGCACTTGGCGCTTGGCCTTCCATCAATAAAGGAGAATCCGTACACTCGAAGGTTCACAATCTCTTGCTAATCTTTATGTCCTACACTCTCCTCTTTTGCGACCTTATACCTGGTATCCTTTACTGGTTGATGAAGGCAACAACGCGCGTTCGACTGCAGATGATCCCTCTTCTCCTTTACGACTTTATGTCCGCCAGTCAATATGGCATCTTCATATCTCGCTATGATCAACTCAAGCGATGCTTGAAGTACGTCGAGGAGGATTGGGAGAATATTCTCAGCGTGGACGCACGAAACATTATGCTGAAATCTGCGAGGACGGGGAAACGTCTGGTTACGATCTGCGCATTTTTCATGTACAGTGGCGTCATTACCTTCCGAGGAATCTTACCATTGATCCAGGGAAAGATCATCATTGATCAGAATGTCACAATAAGACGCTTTGCCTGTCCGGGTTACTACTTTTCCCTCGACGTACAAGTCAGCCCTGTTTACGAGACGGTCTTTGTAATCCAGTGTCTAACAGGATTCATTGGAGTTTCGATCGTGACATGTGCATGCGGTCTCACTGCAATTTTTGTAGTACATGCTTGCGGCCAATTGAAAATTTTAATTGGCTTAATGAGAGAACTCGTACAGAAAGAATGGCAAGAAGAATGTGAAACAAATAAGAAGCTAGCTGAAATTGTGGAGCATCAAATAAGAGTGCGCAAGTAAGGCAGCAACTTTGCTAACGTTGTTCATAGTTTAGCATTTATGGTAAGTCGGGGGAACATGCCATGCCAGGCAAGATGCTATTTAATAATAATTTCCATGTTTATGCATAGATGGTATTAGTGATATTCTCAGTTTATTCATTTGTAAGCCAGGGATGATACGACTAGAACTCGCTGTTCATATTTATTTTAAAAAATTATGAATTTATCAAGGTAAGTTGATAAAGTTCTCTTCTAATCATATTTTACACTATTTAAAATTTATATTAATCTTTTGTAGACTTTATTTCACAAATATGCAATGGATTATTTAGCACACATGGATATTATTTAGCATCAGTAAATTTTTTTATCAACAAGAGTAAATTTTATTATATGTTAAGTGATTATATTATCAATAGCACGTAGTTGATATAGTCTATACTATATTTTCTAGTCGTATTGAGTAAGATGCCACAAGGGGCAAGTTGCTTTAAAAACAAAAAATAACAAAAAATAACTTTATCTTCAAACAGTTTTCAAGAAGCAAATTTATTACATTTCAATTAACATTGAAAATGACGATTATTATGCAATTGGTAAACTTTATTATGATGATAAAGTCTAGATATGAGTGAGTAAAGACTGATTATTACAAAAAATGTAACAGATGACTCAAAGAAGATCCAAGGGGATGAAGACTGTTTACAGTTTGTAAGAAATAATTATTTTCTATTATTAGAAACTATTCTTTATTGTTGAGAATAATAATTAATAGAATTTTTAATATTTATATATTATATATTATGTTTTATTTAATGAAAACGTTGGAGAATTTTATTACAGATCTTGTAACATCTTACCTAATAGGTTGAGTAAGATGCTACTTAGAAAGATTTTTATTTTTTTATTGTGAAAAATTCTTACAAGATATTATTTAATTATTTCTGTAATTAAACAGCAATAAATAAGACCAATCAAACTTTTTATTGATTTTATTTCCCTTTATATATTGAGAATGATTGAAAAAATATCTCGATCCAAAGAGTTAACTATGGCATTTTCCTCCGATTTATCTTATACTAATAAACATATGCTTATTATATGTTAATAATAATATTTATTGACAATATTATGCTTGGTAAACATTTTTATCTTTCTATTCTCTCACATTTTATTGATATTTATTTATTTTTTTATTAGTTTAAGAAGCGTTAATAGTCATCATCGATAATTACATTTCAGTTTTTTACGATTAGTACAACATACCTTACAGGAAATATATATGCTGGAAATTGTAATAAATACAACAACAATCTGTTTGTTAGTGTTTTTTATGTTAATGGTTCGTAAGTTTGCCAATTAATTTTAATAACAGAACAAATTAAATATTTATTAAAATAAAAAAATTTTTTAAATAAAAATTCGATAATTATATATTCACAATTTAGAATGTTTTACTTGAATTTTCATAATAATGTATATTTTGTTGGCAAAATATAGTTATTTCAGATTTTATAGTTCATCATTAATAATTCAATAATAATATGATTATCATATAAAACACTTATATTTGTAGGACTGGCAAACTAGAAATATAGGAATTCTATGCTCTTATTTGATAGGCATTATAAATGTGATTATTCACATGTTTCTATTTTGTTATATTGGTGAACAGCTTACCGGCCAAGTAAGTCTCACAAATATTAATGTGTCCATTTTTTGAAACACAAGTAATAATAATGAAAATAGCAATAATATGTTCCATAATTACAAAAATTTATTTTTATATTATTTACAATTAAAACTGCAAATTCAATTTTACTTAAATCCTGAAAGAGTTGCTATTGCATGTTAAAATAAGTTTTATAAATATCTTCATGACTATATCGTGAAAAAGAAATACAGGGAACGTGTTGCAATATCTTTGAAATAGCAAATGAAATTATGATACAAACATATTTTGTGGTCATTGCTACGCGATGATAAATTCAACGATAGGCGGAAAAGGTAGCTATTACATCTTGCATGCTCGAGTGGTATCGTCTTCCGGACAGAAAAGCGCGTAGCGTTGTATTGTTGATTATTATGTCTAATATGCCGACAAAGATCTCTGCTGGACAGTTCATCGATCTCTCGCTCAAAACATTTGGTAATGTAAGTAAAAATTAACTTTAAATTAATTCTATTTATATATTTATATATTTCATAAAAGACTGTCTGAATATATTGAAATTTTACATAAAATATACTTAATAAAAATTATATTGCTATTTGTCTTTTTATATTATAGTAGCGTTAAACGATATAAATATTAACATTTTAAATCCATAAATAATAATTAGATAATTTAGATGGAATCTTTTTTGATAAAATAAATATCGTGTTGTTTATATAAGTTAACTTATTAAATATATGCTTGATATTTGCAATTATGGTAAATATGATTAATTGAAAACAAATTACAGAAAAACATAATTGTTTTAGGTCATGAAAACAGCTGGAACATATTTTAATATGCTCCGAAGTGTAATCGATTGAATCATTAAATTCTAGTTAAAATTGTAATGAAATTATAATGATTAGTTGAAATTATAATTAATTGTTCGTTCCATCATATCGTATAAATCTATTGGTTGAGTAAAATACAAAATCATATTACAATCTAAATGTGTAATATAAAATATTATTTAAATATATATATTTAATTATATTTCAATGAACAATTCATATAATTTTATACATTTACTAATGTGTCCATCATGTACATTTATTTGTACTGAGAATTTTACTTATTTTCCTCGTAAACTTTATTGCTGTAGTATCCCTGTTACTGATAATTATTATCAATCATTAAAATTCCTTTTCAATTTCTGCCGCTTATTATGCTATATCTATTTCGAAACTGTATTTTATTTAATTTGTTGCTATATTTAATATACATTTTTAAATATTTTCCGTACTCTATATTATAAGTCTATTCTATTATAAATCTACAATTATGATAATGGTTGATAATAATTATTATCAATTGTTAATGTAGATTAATATGATGTAAATATGTATCACATATACTTTACAATTTTATTATCCTATAGAATATGAAATGTAGAAATGCGTCATACAGAAATCATTTTTGTGCCAAATATGATATTGTGACTAAAATAATGCCAAGTCTATGAAATGGGAAGAAGAATAATATCTGATAACTTTCTTAGTTGCTACAGTAAAGGAAAGTTAACGGATAAAATATATTTTATGGCAAGTAATCTCGACCCTTGCAAACGACTCCATTTACAAGCTTTTTTGCTTTTATTCTCTCTTCTCATGCGCCATTTAAATCTTTAAAATGCGCAAGCATATGCGCGAGCGACGACTTGACTTCGCAGTCAGCGTCGTCCTTCGACAGTCGGTGGCGTTCAGTTAGCGCGCAGGCATTATATTAAGTGCACGTTACGTGGCTAAAGCTCGAAAGTATAACTGTAGAATATTCGAAATCTAAAGAAATGCCGCGAAATGAACATTATCAAAACGATATTTTGTATGTCATGCAACCAATTCGCAACTTGTTACTTGCGCTCGGCGCTTGGCCCTCCATCAGAAAAGAAAGATCTGTATACCAGAAGACTTACAATCTTTTGCTAATTTGTATATCTTACACTCTTCTCTTTTGCGACTTTGTGCCCAGTATCCTTTATTGGTTTATAGAGGCAACGTCGCGCATTCGACTGCAAATGATCCCTTTTCTCTTCTATGATTTTATGTCCGTTAGTCAATATGGCATCTTTATATCTCGCTATAATCAACTCAAGCAGTGTTTGATGCACGTTGAGGAGGATTGGGAGAACGTTCTCAATGCGGACGCACGAAACATTATGCTAAAATCCGCGAGAATAGGGAAACGCCTGATTACGATCTGTGGAATTTTCATGTATAGTGCTGTCATTACCTTCCGAACAATCCTACCGTTGTTCCAGGGAAAGATTATCACCGATCAGAACATCACGATAAGACACTTCTCCTGTCCGAGTTACTTCTTTTCCCTCGATGTGCAAGTCACTCCTATTTACGAGACGATCTTTATAATCCAGTTTGTAATAGGATTCATTCCAGTTTCGATTGTGACAAGTGCATGCGGCCTTACGGCGATTTTTGTGGAACATGCTTGCGGCCAATTGAAAATCTTGATCAGTTTGATGACAGCACTCGTACAGAAACAATGGCAAAAGGAACATGAAGTGAATACAAAGCTAGCTGAAATAGTGAATCATCAAATGAGAGTGAGAAAGTAAGCCCACAATTTACTAATATATTCACGCTCATAATATAGTACTTGTACGTTTTATTAACGTGTGCTTATTATAATAATATTTATTAACAATGTCACGGTAAATATTATTAGCTTTTTATTCTTTCACATTTGATTGATATTTACTTTCTTCTATTAAATCAAATTAATTGTTATTATCGATAATGCATTATCGATTGCATTTCAGTTTTTTACGATTGGTACAACATACCTTGCAAGAAGTATATATATTGGAAATTGCAGTGAACACGGCGTCACTTTGTATTTTAGTATATTTTATGTTAGTGGTTCGTAAGTCAATTAATTTTAATAACGAAATAAATCAAATATTTTGGCATATTGCAAAATGAAAAATGGGAAAAAAAAATTTGATAATTATTCACAATTTAGAATTTTCTTATCTGAACTTGAACTTGAAATTCTTATAAAAATGTATGTTTTGTTAACAAACAGTCATTTCAGATTTTACGGTTGATCAGTAATAATTTAACAATAATATAGTTACATGACACACTTATATTTGCAGGACTGGGAAAGTAGAAATATAGCAACTGTATGCACTTATTGCATAAGCATTACAAATGTGATAATTCACACGTTTCTATTTTGTTACACCGGTGAACAGCTTACCAGTCAGGTGAGTTTCACGGAAATTAACGTGTTCAGTTTTTAGAACAGAAGTAGTAATAATGAAAATAACAATAATAACATTTTATAATTAAAATAATTTACTTTCAAATTATTTGTAATTAAAATTGTATGCAATTTTACATATAAATCTTGAGTTACTACGTGTAAAATGAATTATACATATAAATATCTTTATAAATATTATATATCGTAAAAGAAATATATGGAACGTGTTGCAATATTTTTGAAATAGCAAATAAAAATTTGATAAAAACAAATTTTTTTATGTAATAATCCAACGATAGGCAGAAAAGGTAGCCATTGCTTCTTGCGAGCTTGAGTGGTTTCGTCTTCCGAACAAAAAAGCGCGTAGCGTCATATTACTGATTCGTATGTCTAACGCGCCATCAAAGATCTCCGCTGGTATATTTGTTGATCTCTCGCTCAAGACATTTGGTAATGTAAGTAAAATATCTTTAAATTAATTTTATTATTCTTACAAGACTGTCTAAATATTTTATATTCATAATGCAAACTTCATAAAGCATATAAGTCATTTGTCTTAATTATATTTAAATGATATCAATGTTGTGTTTTCTACTCATTAATAGCAATAGATAATTAAGATAAAATCATTTTTTATAAAATAAGTATCATGTTATTTATATGTCAATTTTATGTCAATTATATGTCAATTTATATGCCAATTTTTTTTTAACATAGCTTGTTATTTACAACATTAAATATGATTAATTGAAAATAAATTAGAGGAGAAAGCAACTGAAAATGTTTTAGATCATGAAAACAGCTGGGACATATTTTAATATGATTCGAAATGTAATCGATTGAATTATAAATTTTAAAATTATAACTACGTTAACTGTGCTCGATATCATCATATGAATCAATCAATTGTATATACATGAATATAAAATCGAACACAAAATCATATTGCAACATAATACAAAATGTTATTTAAATGTATGTATTTAGTTATATTTCATTAAAAAAATCACAAATATTATGTAAGGCAGTCATTAATACGTACTTTTATTTGTACTAAGAATAAAATTACATACCTGTTACTTTTTCCGTAAGATTAAAGAATTGACATTAACTAATTGATATATTAGCTGAATCATACAAATCAAAATATTTAATATGTACAAAAACTAAAATTATTTCCTCCTTATTAGCATTACGTTGCTATAGCAAGTTACAAAGACATCAAGATAAACATAATCTTTTTCCTAGTTAGTACGAAGTCCGATAAATGAGTAAAGATAAAGTTTTCTTAGAAAACGCTTGTCCCTCTCAACAAGCAACTTTCCTCATAAATTCTATTGTTATAGTCCCTGCTTTCTACGTATCGTTTAAATTCTTAACGCAAACACATGCAAGATCTGGTTGTAAGTTTGCTTCGCGATTTAATTGTCTTTGATTATCAATCGTAATTCATGAATTGAAACATCAAAGTCCGTATTCAGAATACACTTTTATCAATAAATATATATAACGTAAATATATTCTAAATAGGCATTAACATTCTTATAAGCACATTACAAATATGCTTAAAGAGTAAACATTTTAAATTACAAAACTAGCTATATGTTTTAATATGCTAAAGTAAATAATCCAGTACTTTAATTAAATATTTCGATTCTAATTTTAATGCTATGTATATGTAAATGTGCGTTTTGAGAAATAGTGACATGTATCAAATATAAATTAATGTAATGTAGATATATATGTAATATACAATGAAAAAAAAAATTTTAATTGTAAAGAAATATTTCTTTGCTCGTATTCAAAAAAATTATCTCTCTGGATCAATAACAATTTCTTTGAAAATAGGATATTATATAATATTTTATTGTACAATATCTTATTTTTAAAAAAATTTTCATTGATGCAAAAAAATAATTTTTTTAATACGAGCAAAGAAATATTTCTTTGAAATTAAGATTTTTTTTTCATTGTATATATTTTACCATTTGATTATTATCTTGCGTATATTTCTGCAAATACGATTGAGACAATACCAAGTTTATGAAAGAGGAAGAAATGGAGTTATATATAATAACATTTCCGGTTATTATAGTTAGGGAAGGTTGATGGTAAAAAGTACAATTTATAGAAAGTAATTCTCCTCGACCCTTAGTGACTTCTAAACTTTATTCATTTCGTGCTTACTTGAGAATTCTGAGCGCATGTCATTACCTATGCTCAGAACGCAAGCGCGTACCAAGTTATTCTCTGACTGGAAGGTAGCATGCTGTGATTAGTGATGAAAGAAGACCTTTCTGGTCGTTTCCGCGCGTTGTACTATGTTTGGTACGACCTAAAATCATAACGTCATAAAATCGCTCTTATAAACAAATACGATATAATCACATTAGAAATGTATTCAAATGAAAATTATGTGAACGACATAAAATACACTATACAACTAAATCGCGTTATTTGCCGTCTATTAGGTATCTGGCCAGAAACAGAATCTTCATTTCTTGAACATTTAAAAAGAATCTCGCTAATATCAGGCTGCTACTTTCTCCTCGGTTGCGAACTAATTCCGACAATTTTGTACATAATATTTGTAGAAAAACGAACCCGCATCAGATTGAAACTTATTTCGTCTGTAATGTTCACGATACTGGCGGTCCTCAAGTACAGCAGTTTGGTGCTTAGTAAAAATCAAGTAAGAAACTGTCTAGCGCGAATGAAGGACGATTGGCGAAATGTCATAAGTACTAGTGCTCGTAATTCCATGATTCATAAAGCCATGACTGCAAGACGTTTGCTCATTCTGTGCAGCATATTCATGTACATATCTGGCTTATATTTTCGTACAATCGTGCCGTTAAGCAAGGGAAAAACGATCACCAATCAGAACGTCACAATCAGGCATTTGCCATGCCCGAGTTATTTTGTTCTATTTAACGGGCAAATCAGTCCAGCGTACGAAATAATGTTCTTTATACAGTTCTTCTCCGGATTCATCAAGTATACCATCACGGTGGTGATTTGCAGCCTAGCCGCTCTCTTCGTTATGCATACATGTGGGCAACTTGAGATACTGATGACGTTAATAAATAGCTTGATAAACGAAACAGAAGAAAAGAATTTGGATAAAAAGCTGGCCTTCACCGTGGAACATCAGATAAAGATGCGAAAGTAAGTCTTATCTCATATCACTTACACTTTTATATCTGTATCTACTTTTACATTCTTTTTATTTGTATCAAGATGATCATATGTTAAATAAAACACATCCGTTAAATAGAACAAAATAATTGAATTTCACATAAAGTTAATACACATTAACGTGTTGTGTCATTTTTGCTTTGTTTCTAAGTTCTTTTTTTTAATATAGCAGGTTAAAAGATTTTCTAATGAAAATTTGTACGCGTCCCTTTGTAGTTTCTTACGATTGGTGCAAAGTACTTTGCAATATACGAGCTTATTAGAAGTGATGGGATGTACGATAATTGTGTGTCTTCTAGGACACGATGTCATCACGGTGCGTCTAAATAATTATGCAGTGATAACAGTTCGCATAATTTAAAACATAGACTCTATTTTATTATATTCGAAACATGTTATTCCGCGCGCGCGGTGTGTGTGTGTGTGTGTGCGTGTGTGTGTGTGTATGCGAGATAAATAAATATATCGATCTAAAGATTATGTGTTTTGCGGGTTTCCTCCGTGTCCAGATTCATTCTTTATTGGGATGCCACGTTTCCAGAACCATGCAATCTACTTCATCAGGGCAAGTTGATACTTATCACGAAACGTTGGTATTTCAAAAATGGACCTCCAAGACACGGAGGACACCCGTGAAATACATAATCTTTATATAGAAAGCACCCGTGGAAGCATCAACAGAATAATTATCGATCTTGCAGGAATGGGAAGATCAAAATGTTATATCTATGTGTTCCTATCTTATTCTGCTCACATCAATTGGATTCAATATTTATATCTTTTGTTTTATCGGTGAACAACTTTCCATAGAGGTATCGTATTATATAATCCGTATAACGTATTTAATAAGTGATTTAATAAGTATTTAATTAGTAATTTAAGGCTGAAAATATATCGGATATTTTTCTTTTTCATTTTTATTTTATACCATGTAACTTATTTTACTAAAATTAGGGAGAGAAATTAGCATTAACAGTATGTACAATGGCTTGGTACCGTCTTCCGAATGCAAAAGCACGAGCACTGATATTAGTTATAGTCACGTCGATTGTCCCGGCAAAACTAAAAGCCGGAAAATTCTTCGATTTGTCCATCAGAACTTTTGGTGATGTAAGTAACGGGTTTACTTGTAAAAAATGCTGAATGAAAATGTGTACTATATTCCAGGTTGTTAAAACGGCTGTGACATATCTTAATTTTATTCGAAAAATGATGGAATAATAACCCTTTATATAAAAATGTTTGATTGTATTTTTATGTAGACATAGAGACATATTAACATCATTTAATTATTAGTAGAAATATTAATATAAAGATAAAAGTGTACAACTAAAAAATACAAAATGTAAATTTTCACTTATTCAAACATTTACTCGAAAAAATAAGATATTTTGCGAAATATAAATCTCAATTTAAATATGCTTCGCTCATACATTGATGTATCATTATGTATAGATTTGATCATTTTTACTTCCTGTTTGAGCTAGAGATCATTTAAATAAATGTATAAAACTATTACAAAATTTTTATTTGATTATCTTATTGTTAATCCAAAAAAGAAGAACAAGTAATGCAATAGTGAGATAAACAATATACCAGATTTCTTTCAATTTCTTTCAATTTCTATTTGATCTTTATAACCTACTAATAAACTATTTGACAATATATAATTAACTAAGAAGAGAAATTTGCATTAATATGATTTTTTACATTATACCTCTTGTAATCATTTATAATTGTTGTCCGAACGCTTACATTTTTTACTTTTTATCCTCCATGACAAAATATTTTATTGAACACGAAATGATGAACGTACTGTTAAAAGATCAATAGAATCTGTAGTTTTCCTTTGTGTGCTCGCTATTTTTTCTCGCTATTTTCTCGTGTGCCTTCTAAAGTCACTAGACTTCCCTTCACGGTAAATGCTTCCCCGAATGTACCCAACAATAACTTTTACAACTTTTCCGTGATTTACAAGAGGGAAAAAAGATTGTGGGTAACAATCGCTGTACCCTCACTTCTTCCGCTCTCGCAAGCGAAGACGCAAGCGCATCGCCATTTGCATTTTTCACTTCATGACGGTACGTCCGATCAGTTCTTCGTCAACGACGTCAAGATCAAGTAGATTCTCAAGTTATGAATGTGAATATTCTTCATCGTGATGATGTCAGACGCACTGTGAATGTTACGCGTGGTGTCCTAAACCTAATCGGCTTATGGCCGTTGCCTGGCAATTCGTCTACTCTTAGAATTATTCAGACAAAGATGCTCAGGATTCTGTCTCAGGTCCTTCTCTACTTTATTATTGTGCCGGGTGTACTTACGATGTTCCTCAAGGAATCAAATGCGCGTCGGCGCATCAAGATGATAGCTCCTATATGCAGCTGCTCGATGGCGGTGCTAAAACATACGTTGATGATTTATCGAAGTAATCGAATCAAAGATTGCATCGAGCACATTGATAAAGATTGGAATAAAGCGAGCCTGATAGGAGACCGCAGAATCATGATGAGCAATTCGAAAATCGGACGCAGCCTTGCGATCTTCTGCGTAGCCTTCGTATACGGCAGCGGATTCTCGTACCGCACAATCGTGCCATTATCTCGCGGAATCATCGTCACACCGCAAAACGTGACAATCAGACCGATGGGATTCGATGGTTATTATGTATTCGTCGATCCACAGAAGACGCCAGCTTACGAGATTATCTTTTCACTCCAATTTGTCTCCGGGTTTGTGCATTGTTCGGCAACCAGCGGAGCTTCTAGTTTGGCAATTCTTCTGGTATTGCATGCCTGTGGTCAATTAAAAATTCTCATCACTAGAATAGAGGATCTCACGCAGGCTAAGTACTTCTCTGATAAATATGCCAACGGGAAATTGGCAGCTGTCGTGAGGCAGCATATTAGAATAAAGAGGTAACTTTATTACACCAATGATATTGTGTGCGAGAAAATTCCATAATTATTATTTTATAAATATAAAAAAATTATTAAGAATAAGATATTATTATTAATGCCATATAGTTTTCTAAGCAAGGTAGAAGAAATTTTGCAATATATATGTTTGGTGGAAGTAGTCGGGTGCACGTTCCTTTTGTGTCTTCTTGGATATTATATAATAATGGTACACGAAAAAATTATAAGTTTAATATAACTAATATATACATATTTTTTTATATTAATATAATTTTATTATAATTTTATTATAATTTTTATATTATTAATATAATTTAAATATATTTTTATATTACAGAAAGATAATTAATAGAAACTATTTTTTTATGTTTTACAGGAGTGGGAAAATAACAATGCAGTATCTATGCTAACGTATACTATACTTCTTTTAACATTTATTTTTAATATCTTCATATTATGTTACATCGGTGAGCTTCTCACGGATCAGGTATCAATCGATAATTGTTAATTTATCAGATTGGTAAGACTCACACTGATATCTATTATATTATCGTATTGTAGAGCACAAAGATGTACATCACTTTTTGTACTTTCGACTGGTATCGAATTCCACACAAAACTGCTCGCGGTCTCGTTTTGATAATCGCGATGTCTAGTATTCCTAGTAAAATTACTGCGGGAAAATTTATGGATCTATCTTTAAATAGTTTCGGTGCTGTAAGTGCACTTTAAATATTTTATTAGAATGCTATAATTTTCTAATTACTGCAAACATAAACCATTACTAATTACATATTATTTTAGATTATGCGAACATCTGTGGCATATCTGAATATATTACGCACAACCAATATTTAAAATAGTAGTTTATTAGATAAAAAAGAATTGAATTTCATATGTAAAAAAATTTAGGTTTCAAATCTATTGATTTCAGCTAAATGTAAATAAGTAAATAGTATCATTAGTATCATAAATTAATGAAAGCATTTTCTGAATCTTTTATTATTATATTCCTCTGTGTTGAAAATGGAATGTATAATTTTTATACATTTACGTATATACACTTTTGTATTTATGTTATTATTACATCGCGTTTACAATTTACTAAACGTACTTTTATATCAGACTCTTTACTGTGAGAGTAATGTATGTATAGAATATTATAATATTTATTTGTACTTACATGACATTCTATTGACGCACACAATACTATGCAGCACATAAAACGACACTTGACCTTACTCTTTCACATTCGTGAGTTTAAATTTTACAATGTCATGCGTCACATGGCGAACCTTCTCTTTACCCGTCAACATTGCGTTTATTCGATAATTTTGTCAACCCCTTTCATGTAGCCCTATCATTATGCGCAGACGTTTAATGCACGCAAGCGCGCTTTACACTTTCTGCTCTTACCACAGAAAGGGAGACAACCTACCACATCTGTTCAGTTATGTTATAACATTTAGTCTCGCCTAACCATCTGTCATTTGTATAAACCCCGAAACGCTACAACATTAACGGAAATTCTTAGTGTCTGGAAAGTAACAATATAAATTCAAAATTTGCGGTCGAGAATTCAATTAATCGTAAAAAAAAAAGAAAAAGTATTGAGTGAAGCTAATAATGAAAAGCTCATCAACTATGAGCAAACACGATAACGATTTCAATTACGCTATACAAGTGACTCGTATTATTCTGCGATCAATCGGCGCGTGGCCGAGTCCAAATTACGCCTCCAACATGGAAAGAATTGCTACTTGTTTTCAAAACGTCATTTGTCACTTTTTATTCGGGTTCATCATTGTGCCGGGTCTTCTACAAGTATTTCTAAAGGAACACGAATTCAAACGTAGAGTCAGACTGCTTGCGCCAATTGTGAATGCTTCGATGAGTTGGATAAAGTATTTCATGATACTGAATCACGCAAAGAAGATTCAATCTTGCCTGAATCGGACGCATCAGGATTGGAGCGATACGATTAATGCAAGCGATAGGAAAGCGATGCTGTCTACAGCGAGAGTAGGCCGAAAGTTTGCGATTTTTTCTGCTGTCTTCATGTATACCGGCGGACTATGTTATCGAATAATCATGCCAATTTTGAAGGGTCGTATACTCACACCGGAGAACATCACGGTGAGAGCGCTGGCATTACCGAGTTACTTCATTAAGTTCGATGGACAAGTGTCACCAGCGTACGAGATCGTCTATACTTTGCAAGCCTTCGCAGGAGTAGTTACCTATTCGACAAGAGTCAGTGCAGCCGGCTTGGCTGCATTTTTTATCATGCACGTTTGTGGACAATTAAGCATTATAATGGGCAAACTGCAGAATCTCAACAACATAACGAATTCTAACGATCGAGCTGTCGCGATATTACTGGCTAATATCGTACAGCATCAAATAAAAGTGAAAAAGTAAGTCTACAAAAATATGTGAGAAAGGGAAGTGTTATCTAAACGTTTTATTTTTGTTAAATAAATAATTACAAATTGTAGTTGATGTAGGTAATCAAATTAGCATATTATTATTGTAGCTGTATTTCTTTCATATTATATCTATATTAGAAAAAATAATATCATGATGTTTAAATTAAAATTACAAAAACTAAACTAAAACATTGTAATTATTATAGTTATTAAACAAACATTAAATTATGATTTTATTAAACTATGAGTTTATCATTATGAGATTTTATGATTTATGATTTTATTTAAGTATTAATATTTTAATATATTAAATATGTTATATTATTTATTAAATATATTTTATTACAGTGTAATACTTTAAATATAAAATTGAATAAATTATAAAGTAGATGTTCATAAATAAAAAATTAAATAAACAAATTGTTTATTTACAGTTTTCTAGCACAAGTAGAGGCAACGATGCGATATGTATGGTTAGTGGAAATAATGGGCTCTAGTCTACTTTTATGCCTTTCAGGCTATTATATTATTATGGTAATAACAATAAACTTTTTCTGAAAAGAATTTTTATTCATGCGTAATAATTTGACAATTAATTTTTACATGAAAATTAAGACTGATAGTATTTAAATCAAAAATTCAAAAAAATTAAAATTAAATTATTTCCTATACTTCGAGTATTGCAATTGTTAACCTTATAGGAATGGCAGAATAATGACTTAACAGTTATGTTAATTATGTCTGTGATGCTTATATCTTTCATTCTTTCCATTTTTACCTACTGTTATGTGGGTCAACGATTGACAGATCAGGTAGCAAGTATTCATATTTACTTGTAAGTTAAGCATCAACATTTTCATAAACATTCTTTATAAAATATACACTTACTTAATTATAACAGAGCATCAAGGTTGGATTAATGACGTCCACGACAAACTGGTATCATCTTCAGTACAAAAGAGCCCGTTGTTTAATACTGATAATGGCAGTTTCCAATATTCCGGCAAAAATTTCGGCAGGCAGAATGATAGACATATCTCTACCTACATTCAGTAACGTAAGTATGGGAGCTTGTTTTATTTTATTTGTAAACAGTGAATTGTTTGCCTGTTCCATTATTTCACAGATCGTTAAAACATCGATGGCGTACTTTAATATGCTCCTAAAATTTGCGTAATTTTGATGAAATAATTATAATAACAGTACAGTACACGATATTAATCTGTAATTGACGCTATCTTTCAAATGATTAACAAGATGAAGGGCCAATCTTCTTATTGTAATTTTAATTTTCTCCTTTCACTACTTGTAACAACTATCGTAAAAAATCAATTTTTCGATATATTTTACATTTACTTAAGATTTCTAATTTTTTAATTAACTTTTATTAATAAAATTACATGTATGGTCCCAAATTTTGAAAATCAGGTATATCAAGATTTTAAACTTGACTTAATTAATAATTCGCGTAGTTACATTGATTCAATATAACTCTCGATCTACGACCCATGATATAAGATAGATATTTGTACTTTTGTTAAAGGCCGTCTCGTGTGAATCGATTATTTTCCGTAATTATCTTCTGTCGGCAAAAAATTGCGCGCACGCAATAGTTTGTTCCAAATTTAAAATTACGCCGTAACAGAACCACTGTGATAACGGCGGAGATTTGCCTTCATTGGCAGCCAACATTTTTCGCCGATCAAATGCTCGCGGCTCGAGATTCAACTCATTGTTTGGTTCGATAATCTGGATAAGTCACGGTATAAGGATATAAGATTTTACTTGTCCACTTTTCCTTGCATAAAACAAATCAGGTTTTGTTATACTTTCGTCTGTTAGTTGCAATTGTACATCCGTTTCGTAAGAAAAAAAAGAATAGAATTTCTCCGGCTCATTCATATGCATGCTCTGATCGAACGGATGGATTTATGGAATTCCAATTACGAAGATGATATTAGGTACAGCGTGCAAGTGCACAAATTGATCATGGGAGTGATCGGTATGTGGCCGAATGTGAACAAATCCGGAAAATGGAAACTTCTCAGAGGACCTCCGCTTACGCGATCGTATTTTCGACGTATATGATGACTGGCATCGTAATACGCATCATTTTAACCAGCGTCTGCGGCATCACGGAATTATTCACCATGCACGATTGTTGATAATTTAAAATGTTGATCATCTTGCTGGAGAACTTGCAACAGAAAATTAATGAACGAAACGCACCATTGCTCGAAATTGACAGCGATTGTCGTGCATCACATGAGGATACGTAAATATAATAAGTAGCTGAATTATATCATTTCCCGTTGATTCTAAATTTTTTTTAAGTTTATAATTTGTCTGTTTACAAAAATATGAAAATTTTACATTGAAATACTATGAATTTCATTTGTGATACTTTTTGGAATCAACTATCTATTTATTGAAAATTAAATTTAGAAAAACTTTGGGTAAATTTATTCCTTTAATTATTTATTAGTCTTATACAGTTAAAAGTTTTTATTAAATATTTAAAATTTAAAACGTATAATATACGATACGAAAAGTTACGGTGATATATGTTTGAATAGCCACAAATTCTAGATTTTTATGTCAGATACATTTTCACATCAGATAGGAGAAATATGTTGTTTCGAAGTTGTTGGAAATACTTCAATATGTTTTTTAAGATATTACGTGGTAATCGTACGCAACAGCAGTGCAGTTGCATTTATTAATATCTTAGATCTATTTTCAATAGAATATACAAATTTTTCGTACTCGTTACTTTTAGTTTTTAAATAGTAATGCAGTCAAATAATAATATATTTTTTACTGATATGAGAATCGGATGACACATTATCTTCTGTAATATATTGCTTAATGCTGTATCTTTTACCATCAATATTTTGATATTATGTTGTATTTGGAAACTTTTAATTAATCAGTAGTACATAGATGATAAAAATATGGAGGTATAAAAATTATTACTAATTGGAAAAGTACATAAAAATAAAATTTAATATTATAAAAAGTAATAAATAACATGCTTAAAAAAATAATATATTTAAGGGAGTAAAATTTTAGTAACAAAATCCTAATACTATACATGTTTCACTTCGTATAATAGGGGAATGAAGTAAGTATATTTGCCACATGGTCGATTGATATTACTTGCCGAGTAAAGAAGTTCCTTGTCCTATTAATCTTCATAGCCAGATACTCTACGAAATTCACGGCGGTTAAAGTGATAGACCTTTTTTTCACCAGTTTTCTCGCCGTAAGCAATTTCATTGTCCGCGCATGTTATCTACACTATATCAATATAACAAGAAAAAGTTCCTATAAGAATGACATATTTAAATATATCCTGTAAGAATTATTTCTCGATGAATATTTTATATTTAAATATAAGTTTTAAAAATATTATTTTATTGATAAATATAATATCATTCCGCGGTAATGTTTCTTTTCATAAACATATACTTTTCATAAATCTTTATAAACATTTATTTGTTTAAACGCTTTTTGCAAATAACTTTCATTAATTTTCAGGTTTGTTGAACAACGATGCCACATTTAAACATGCTGCGGACAGTTGCTCTGTATCTGAACGAATACATATACAAAAGAACTTGTTACACTATGCTGAACAAATTTTTGTAATCTTTTTCGAAATCTCAATTTCGTATATAATCTTCAGATTTTTACTACCCGAAATCTCTTTTCTCATATATATATATAATGTGCAAGTCCTTCGAACGGTGATATGTAATAAATATCAAACAATTTAAAAAACATTACATGATATCATCATCTATAGCAGAAATCTTATAATAGATTATAAAAATACATAAAAGCGTTGATTGATGAAAAATACATGAAAGTACATTGATTGGTACCGACTTCCGGAAAAACGAGCCTTGCATTTTGATAATCTGTATATCCAATGCGACTACTAGGCTCACTGCTGGAAATATGATAGAATTGTCCATCAGCAGCTTCAGTGATGTAAGTATTATATATAGGTATAAATATTGTAAAGAAGTAATCTGAATTTTGATATCAAAGATTACTGAAAATGATATCAAGAAAATTACTGAAGAACAAGATTCCTTTCGCTTAATCTAGTGATATAAATACTAATAAAGTGTTCACGGAAGTTAGAAAATTTTTGTAATTTGTTCAATTTATTAGTTGTTCTTTTTTTAATTGTTCTTTTCTTAAAAATATTTAGAAATATGTACTGTTCATTTTTACTTCTTATCATTTCAAAATACTGGAAGTTCATCATAAACATCCTGTATTTCAAAGTACAATTGAGTATATCTTTTCGTATATGCATAGTATTACCAAGTACATACTTTATTACTTGAAATGATAAATTAATAATTCTTTCAGAGTATATACTTTATTATTTGATTATTATCCTGCGTCATCATATTTCTGTAAATACGACTAAGACAATACCAAGTTTACGAAAGAAGAAGAAATGGAGTTATACATACATAATAACTTTTCAGGTTATTATAATTAGGTTGATAGTAAAAAATACAATTTATAGGAAGCAATTCTCCTCGACCCTTAGGGACTTCTAAAATTTATTCATTTCGTGTTTATTTGGGAATTCCAAGCGCATATCATTACCTTTTTGTGAATAGTTGTTCAGAACGAAAGTGCGTTATGCAAGTTATTCTCTGGACTAAAAGATAGCTCGCTGATCAGTAATGACAGAAAATCCTAGTAGTTTCAGCACATTGTACTACGTTCTGTACGACACAAAGTCACAAAATCGTTCTTATAAAAAAACACGATATAATCATATTAGAAATGTATCCAAATGAAAATTATGTAAACAACATAAAATATACTATACAATTAAATCGCGATATTTGCCATTTAATAGGCCAGAAACAGAATCTTCATTTTTTGAACATTTAAAGAGGATCTCGCTGATATAAGGCAGTTACTTTTTCCTCGGTTGCGAACTAATCCCGACAATCATGTACATAATAGATGTAATTTGTAGAAAAACGAACCCGCATCAGATTGAAACTTATTTCATCTGTAATGTTCACTGGCAGTCCTGAAGTACAGCAGTTTGATGCATAGCAAAAATCAAGTAAGAAACTGTCTAGTGCGAATGAAGGATGATCGGCGAAATGTCATAAGTACTAGTGCTCGTAATTCCATGATTCATAAAGCCATGACTGCAAGACGTTTTCTCATTCTGTGCATATTCATGTACATATCCGTTTATATTTTCGTACAATCGTCCCGTTAAGCAAGAAGAAAACCATCACCAATCAGAACCTCACAGGCATTTGCCATGCCCGAGTTATTTTGCCCGAGTTATGTTCTATTTAAGCAAATCAGTCTAGCGTACGAAATCATGTTCTTTATACAGTTCTTCTCCGAATTTATCGAGTATACTATCATGGTGGTGATTTGCAGTCTCGCCGCTATCTTTGTTATGCATACATTTGGACAGTTTGAAATACTGATGACGTTAATAAATAGCCTGATAAACGAAACAGAGGAAAAGAATTTGGATAAAAAGCTGACCTTCACCGTGGAATATCAGATATAGATGCGAAAGTAAGTCTTATCTATCTTATATCAATCACATTTTTATATTTGTATCTATTTTATATTCTTTTTATTTGTATCAAGATGATCATATGTTAAATGAAATACATCCGTTAAATAGAACAAAATAATTGAATTTCACATATAGTTAATATATTACATTAATGTGTTGTGTTTTTGCTTTAGTACTAAATTTTTTTTTAATATAGCAAGTTGAAAGATTTTCTAATGAAAATTTGTACGCGTCCCTTTGTAGTTTCTTATTAGTGCAAAGCACTTTGCAATATACGAACTTATTAGAAGTGATGGGATGATGGTGTGTCTTCTAGAACACGATATCATCATGGTGCGCCTAAATTATGCAGTTATAACAGTTCGCACAATTTAAAATATAGACGCTATTTTATTACATTCGAAACATGTATTCTGCGCGCTCGCGCGCGTGTGTGTGTGTATATACGAGATATATAAATATAATTATCGATCTTGCAGGAATGGGAAGATCAAAATGTTATATCTTTGTGCTCCTATCTCATTCTGCTCACAATTAGGTTCAATATTTATATCTTTTGTTTTATCAGTGAACATCATATCAGTGAATCATTATGTATAGACTTTATCATTTTTACTTCTTGTTTGAGTTGGAGATCATCTAAATAATTGTAGAAAACTATTACAAAATTTTTATTTAAATATCTTATTGTTAATCTATAAAGAAGAACAAGAAATGCAATAGTGAGATAAACAATATACCAGACATTTCTATTTGATCTTTATAACTTATTAATAAACTATTTGACGTCTATAATTTATTAAGAACAGAAATTTGCATTAATGACTTATAGTTCGTACCTCTTATAATCGTATATAATCGTTGTTCGAACCCTTACTTTGTTTCTTACCTTCCACGACAAAATATTTTATTGAACACGAAATGATGAACGTACCGTTAAAAGATCAATAGAACATCTGTAGTTTTCCTTCGTGTGCTCGCTATTTTTTTCTCGCTATTTTCTCGTGTGCCTTCTAAAGTCACTAGACTTCCCTTCAGGATAAATGCTTCCTCGAACGTCCCTAACAATAACTTTTACAACTTTTCCGTGATTTACAAGAGGGAAAAAAGATTGTGGGTAACAATCGCTGTACCTGTCAATCCCTCACTTCTTCCACTCTCGTCGAAGACGCAAGCGCATCGCCATTTGCATTTTTCACTTCATGACGGTACGTCCGTATCAGTTCTTCGTCGACGACGTCAAGATCAAGTAGATTCTCAAGTTATGAATGTGAATATTCTTCATCGTGATGATGTCAGACGCACTGTGAATGTTACGCGTGGTGTCCT
This sequence comes from Acromyrmex echinatior, assembly GCF_000204515.1. The sequence goes on from NW_011627209.1 coordinate 732,930, forward strand.
AAACCTAATCGGCTTATGGCCGTTGCCTGGCAATTCGTCTACTCTCAGAATTATCCAAACAAAGATGCTCAGGATTCTGTCTCAGGTCTTACTCTATTTCATTTTTGTGCCGGGCATACTTAAGATATTCCTGAAGGAATCAAATGCGCGTCGGCGCATTAAAATGATTGGTCCTATGTGCAACTGCTTGATGGCAGTGCTAAAGCATACGTTGTTGATTTACCGAAGTGATCGAATCAAAGATTGCATCGAGCACATTGAGAAAGATTGGAGTAAAGCGAGCCTGATAGGAGACCGCAGAATCATGATGAGCAATTCGAAAATTGGACGCAGCCTTGCGATCCTCTGCGTAGCCTTCGTATACGGCAGCGGATTCTCGTATCGCACAATCGTGCCATTATCTCGCGGAGTCATCGTCACGCCGCAAAACGTGACAATCAGACCGATGGGATTTGATGGTTATTATGTATACGTCGATCCACAGAAGACGCCAGCTTACGAGATCATCTTTTCAGTTCAGTTTCTCTCCGGGTTTGTGCAATATTCGGCAACCAGTGGAGCTTATAGCTTGGCAGCTCTTCTGGTGTTGCATGCCTGTGGTCAATTAAAAATTCTCATCACTAGAATGGAGGATCTCACGCAGGCTAAGTACTTCTCTGATAAATATGCCAACGGAAAATTGGCAGCTGTCGTGAGGCAGCATATCAGAATAAAGAGGTAATGTTATTACATCAATAATGTTGTGTGCGGGAAAATTCCATAATTGCTATAAATATAAAAAAAAAATTAGTGAGAATAAGATATTATTATTAATGCAATTTAGTTTTTTAAGCAAGGTAGAAGAAATTTTGCAATATATATGTTTGGTGGAAGTAGTCGGATGCACGTTCATCTTGTGTCTTCTTGGATATTATATAATAATGGTACACGAAAAAATTATAAGTTTAATATAAAATATATATAAATTTTTAATATTAATTAATATAAATAATAAGATTGGAAACAAGATTTATGTTAAATAACACTACTTTAAATACGAAGCGCCATTACGGTCTGAATGTTGAGATGATTGAACTATTATATATATTCATATAATTCATGATTTAATTTCAGAAATGATAATTGCGTGCCGATATGGTTGTCGGATTTTCAACGCAATCAATCTGAAATATTAATAATCTTTTTTATATTAAAAGAAGTTAATTAATAGAAACTATTATTTATGTTCGTTTTATAGGAATGGGAAAATAATGATGCAGTATCTATGCTAACGTATGCTATACTTCTTTTAACATTTATTTTTAATATCTTCATATTATGTTTCATCGGTGAGCTTCTCACGAATCAGGTATTGATCGATAATTTTTAATTTATCAGATTGGAGTAAGACTCACTGATGTCTATTATATTATTGCATTATAGAGCACGAAAATGTACATCACTTTTTGTACTCTCGACTGGTATCGAATTCCACACAAAACTGCTCGCGGTCTCGTTTTGATAATTGCGATGTCTAGCATTCCCATTAAAATAACTGCGGGAAAATTTATAGATCTATCTCTAAATAGTTTCGGTGCTGTAAGTGCACTTCAAATATTTTGTTAAAATGTTATAGTTTTCTAATTACTGTAAACAGTAAATCATTGGAAATGTAATTACATATCTTTCAGATTATGCGAACATCCGTGGCATATCTGAATATATTACGCACAACCAGTATTTAAAACAGCAATTCATTAGATAAAAAAATTAAGTTTATTATGTAAAAAAATTAGGTTTTGTAATCAAGCTAAATGTAAATAGCGTCATTAGTATCATAAATTAACGCAAGCATGAATTTTCTGAATCTTTTATCATTATATTCCTCTGTGTTGAAAGCGGAATGTATAATCTTTATACATTTACATATATACACTTTTATATTTATGTTATTACTTTACGTTTACAACCTATTAAACGTATTTTTATATCAATGGACTCTTTACTGTGAAGGTAATGTATGTATAGAATAGTATTACAATATTTTTTGTACTTACATGACATTCTGTTGATGTACACAATAACATAAAACGACGTATGCAGCACATAAAACGACACTTGATCTTATCTTTTCGTGAGTTTAAATTTTACAATTATGTGTCACATGGAGAATTTTCTCTTTACTCGTCAATATTGCGTTTATTCGATAATTTCGTCAACCCCTTTCGTGTAACCCCGTCATTATGCGCAGACGTTTAATGCACGCAAGCGCGCTTTACACTTTCTGCTCTTACCACAGAAAGGGAAACTACCTATCAACACATCTGTCCAGTTATGTTATAACGTTTAGTCTCGCTTAACCATCTGTCATTTGTAAACCCCGAAACGCTACATTAACGGAAACTCTTTAACTCTAAAAATAATATAAACTCAAAATTTTCGGTCGAGAATTCAATTATTTGTGAAAAAAAAGAAAAAACATTGAGTGAAACTAATAATGAAAAGCTCATCAACGACGAGCAAACACGTTAACGATTTCAATTACGCCGTACAAGTGACTCGCATTATTCTGCGATCAATCGGTGCGTGGCCGAGTCCCAATAACGCTTCCAACATGGAAAGAATTGCGACCCGTTTCCAAAACGTAATTTGTCATTTTTTATTCGGATTCATCATTATGCCGAGTCTTCTACGAGTATTTCTAAAGGAACACGAATTCAAACGTAGAGTCAGACTGCTCGCGCCGATTGTGAATTGTTCGATGGGTTGGATGAAGTATTTCCTGATTCTGAACCACGCAAAGGAGATTCAATCTTGCCTGAATCAGGCGCATCAGGATTGGAATGATGCGGTCGATGAAAGCGATCGGAAAGCGATGCTGTCTACAGCGAGAGTAGGCCGAAAGTTCGCAATTTTTTCTGCCGTCTTCATGTATACCGGTGGAGTAGGGTATCGAATACTCATACCACTTTCGAAGGGTCGTATGCTCACACCAGAGAACATCACGGTGAGAGCGCTGGCATTGCCGAGTTACTTCATTAAGTTCGATGGACAAGTGTCACCAGCGTACGAGATCGTCTTTACTCTGCAAGCCTTCGCAGGAGTACTTACCTATTCAACAAGAGTCGGTGCGGCCGGCTTGGCCGCATTTTTTATCATGCACGTTTGTGGACAATTAAGCATTATAATGGGCAAACTGCAGAATCTCAACAACATATCGAATTCTAACGATCGAGCTGTCGCGATATTGTTGGCTGATATTGTACAGCATCAAATAAAAGTGAAAAGGTGAGTCTAAAAATATATAAAAAGAGGAAGTGTTATCTAAACGCCTTATTTCGTCAAATAAATAATTATTTTATTAAACAAATTATAGTTGATGTAATCAAATTAGCATATCATTATTATCGTTGTATTTCTTTCATATTATGTTTATATTAGAAAAAAAAAAATCAAGATATTTAAATTAAATGAGATGGTTAAATTAGAAAAACTGAACTAATACATTATAATTATTATTGTTATTAAACAAACATTAAATTATGATATTTTATTTAAGTATTAATATTTTAATATATTAAATATATTATATTATTTATTAAATATATTTTATTATAGTGTAATACTTTAAAAACAAAATTGAAAAAATCATTAAATAGACGTTCATAAATAAAAAATTATTTAATAGATAAATTGTTCATTTACAGTTTTCTAGCACAAGTAGAGGCAACTATGCGATATGTATGGTTAGTGGAAATAATGGGCTCTAGTTTACTTTTATGCCTTTCAGGCTATTATATTATTATGGTAATAACAACGAACTTTTTCTGAAAAGAATTTTTTCATGCATAATAATTTGACAATTAATTTTTACATGAAAATTAAAACTGATAGTATTTAAATCAAAAATTCAAAAGAATTAAAAATAGATTATTTCATAAACTTCTGTATTGCAATTGTTAATCTCATAGGAATGGCAGAATAATGATTCAACAGCTATGTTAACTATGTCTGTGATGCTTACATCTTTCATCTTTTCCATTTTTACCTACTGTTATGTGGGTCAACGATTAACGGATCAGGTAGCAAGTGTTCATATTTACTTGCTATAAGTTAGGCATCAATGTTTTCATAAACATTCTGTATAAAATATATACACTTACTTAATTATAACAGAGCATCAAGGTTGGATTAATGACGTCCACGACAAACTGGTATCATCTTCAGTACAAAAGAGCCCGTTGTTTAATACTGATAATGGCAGTTTCCAATATTCCGGCAAAAATTTCGGCAGGCAGAATGATAGACATATCTCTACCTACATTCAGTAACGTAAGTATGGAAGCTTGTTTTATTTTATTTGCAACCAGTGAATTGTTTGCCTGTTCCATTATTTCACAGATCGTTAGAACATCGATGGCGTACTTTAACATGCTTGTAAAATTTGCGTAATTTTGATGAAATAATTATTATAATAGTACAGTACTCGATATTAATCTGTAATTAATGCTACTTTTGAAACAAATATCAAGATGAAGGACCAATCGTCTTATTGTAATTTTATATTTATAACAATTTTCGTAAAAAAAATTATACAATGTCAAATAACTTTTCGACATATTTTACATTTACTTCGGATTTTTAATTTTTTAATTAACTTTATTAACAAAATTACACATATGCTTCCTAATTTTGAAAATCAAAATATTAAACTTGAGTTAATTAATAATGCGCGTATTTCCGTTGATTCAATATAACTCTCGACCTACGACTCATGACCTGACACAAGGTAGACATTTGTACTTTTGCTAAAGGCCGTCTCGTGTGAATCGATACTATTCCATAATTATCTTCTGTCGACAAAAAATTGCGCGCACGCAACCGTTCGTTCCAAACTTTAAACTGTGCCGTGACAGAACCACTGTGATAACGGCGGTGATTCACGCAGACGCGAGAAGGTGCATAATATAATTCAAGTTTTGTTGTACTTTCGTCTGTTAGTTGCGATTATACGTCCGTTTCGTAAGAAAAAAAAGAATAGAATTTCTCCGGCTCATTCATATGCATGCTCTGATCGAACGGCTGGATTTATGGAATTCCAATTACGAAGATGATATTAGGTACAGCGTGCAGGTGCACAAATTGATCATGGGAGTGATCGGTATGTGGCCGAATGTGAACAAATCTGGAAAATGGACGAAACTCCTCAGAGGACCCCGGAGATTACGAGATCGTATTTTCAATCGTATTTGGTGACAGACGTCGTAATACACATCATATCAACTAGCATCTGCGGCATCACGTCGTTATTCATCATGCACGGTTGCGGATAATTCAAAATGTTGATCGTCTGGCTGGAGAACTTGCACAAGAAATGATTGAAACGCGCTTGCTCGAAAATTGACAGCAATTGTCGTGCATCACATAAGGATCACGTAAATAAGTAGCTGAATTGTTTATTACTCATTTTCCGTGGATTCTAAATTTCTTTTTAGGTTTACAATTTGTCTTAAAATATGAACATTTTACATTCAAATACTATGAATTTCGTTTTTAATTTTTTGGAATCAACTATTTATTTGTTGCAAATTAAATTCAGAAAAATTCTGAGTAAATTTAATCCTTGAATTATTTAGTAGCCTTATACAGTTAAAGATTTTTATCAAACATGTTAAATTTAAAAAGTCTAATATACAATACGAAAAGTTACGGTAATACACATTTGAATAATCGCAAATTAGAGATTTTTACATCAGATACATTTTTACGTCAGATAGGAGAATTGTTTCGAAGTTGTTGGAAATACTTTAATATGTTTTTTAGAATATTACATGATAATGATGACGCAACAGCAGTGCATTTGCATTTATTAACATCTTATATTTATCTTCAATATAATATATAATTTCAATATAATATACAAATCTTTCGTACTTTTAGTTTTTAAATAGTAATATATGCAGATAATAATACATTTTTTAGAGTTGTGAATCGAATGACACACTCTCTTCTATAAAATATTGCTTAATATTTGTATCTTTTACCATCAATATTTTGATATTATGTTACATTGGGGAATTTTTAATTAATCGGGTAGGGTACATAGGTGATAAAAATATGGAAATATAAAAATTATTACTAATCGAAAAAGTACATAAAAATGAATAGTATTATAAAAAGTAATAAATAACATGTTTATAAGAATAATATAACTTAAGGGAAGTAAAATTTTATTAACAAAATGCTAATACTATACATGTTGCACTTCGTATAATAGGGAAATGAAGTAAGTATATTTGCTACATGGTCGATTGATATTACTTGCCCAGTAAAGAAGCTCGTTATCTTAATAATCTCCATGACCAGATACTGTTATGAAACTCACGGCGTGATCGATCTTTCTTTTACCAGCTTCTTCGCTATAAGCAATTTCTTGTCCGCCCATATTATCCACTATAACAATAACAAAGAAAGTTCCTACAAGAATCACATATTTAAATATATTATGTAAGAATTATTTCTCGATAAATATTTTATTGAATATAATTTTTAAAAATATTATTTTATTGAATATATCTATTATCCTCGGCAATGATTTCTTTTCATAAACATATACATCTTTTTATAAACATTTGTTTATTTAACCGCTTTTATTTCTCGATAAATATTTTATATTTAAATATACAATTATTTTTAAAAATATTATTTTATTGATAAATATAATATCTTTTCGCGGCAATGTTTCTTTTCATAAATATATACAAATCTTTAAAGTAAATTTCAACCGGTTGACATTTGTCTTACAGATAAGTTTAGCGCTATTTTCATTAGATTACGTAAATTTAAAAACTGATTGACTCATCGGCTTAAGTTTATCTTATGATTGTTACAGAAATTTTATTTGCCGTAGAGCTGAGTCCGTATAAAACTACTTCAAAGCACAATTCACTCTTTTTCTACAGAATATATTTTTTTTTCGCCACATATTGCAAAGACTAATCCACATGTTCGTTAACCTGCGCATGACGTTTTTTCTATCTCCACGATTTTCTAAAACGGGATCTAGTCTATATATAACACTGTATTATCTCCTTCGTAGTGTCTACTAACATGACAGCTATTATAAAATGCACCTTTCAGGAAACGGATGGTTCTTGAAGCACCACGTACTCTTTTCAGATAATCGCGCAAAGTTTTCCGCTTGTAAAATTTCTGCGTAAATCCCTTTTTTCTTCCATGGATATACAAAGTGACGCAAGCGCAAATCATGTCGATGACGAGCATGAAGCCTTGCTACTGTCAGTACATATCAATCACTCGTACTGCGATAATGGAGAGTTCTTCTCGATATCTTAATGTTCATCACAAGTCTGAACCGTACAATCAGAATTATGAGAATGATCTTCGAAACAATTTGCAATTAAATGTCTGGATCATGAAAATAATCGGCACGTGGCCGCTGACGCATTCCTCGATTGAGATGCTGTGGTATAGGGTGCTAAATGTAATCTGCTACATATTGTTGGCTTTACTCTTAATTCCCAGTGGCATATACATCGTCCTGGAGATCAAGGATTTCTACAATCAATTGAAGCTTGGTAGCGCTCTTACATTCTTCTTCATGGCCGTATTGAAATACTGCGCTTTGCTTTTGCGCGAGAATGACATTCGCAAATGTGTCGATTATATTAAGAGTGACTGGAGAAACGTGAGATACACGGATGAAAGAAGAATCATGCTGCAGAACGCAAACTTTGGTCGTCGACTGGTTGTCATCTGCAGCGTCCTCATGTATGGCGGCGTCACGTTCTATTTCGTGGCGGTGCCACTGACTCGCGCGAAGATCAAAGAGGAGGATACCAATCTCACTTATCGCAGGCTGGTGTTCCCAGTGCCCAGTGTGATTGTCGATGCTCGTCGTAGTCCAGTTAATGAGATTTTTTATTTCATTCAGTTATTTGCCGGCTTTATCGCCCACAACATCACGGTGGCCGCGTGTAGCTTGGCAGCTCTTCTTGCAATGCATGCACGTGGACAGCTGCAGGTCCTCATGTCCTGGATAAACCATTTAGTTGATGGTCGGGAAGGCGTCAACGACACCACGAACGAAAGATTAGCTAAAATAATACAATTACACATGCGTATCTTGAAGTAAGTATGAACTTCGGACGTATTGAAATATTGCGTATGCATTGTTCAAAAGTTGAGATATCAGAAATTAAATTATGCCAACAATTAAGTAATGTTAAATTATGCATAAATAAAATATACGTTTGTGTACATACATATATATAATATATATATATATATTTATATATGTATATATTTATATATTTATATAATGAGATTCGCCAGAAATAACAACGTTAGAATAAACACTTATAATTAATAATTTTATAACGAAGAAATGCAATTACTTGTTCCACGCGTTTTTAGCTTCATATCTCTAACCGAGGAATTGTTGCATGAGATTTCTTTGGTGGAAGTTGTAGGCTGTACGTTAAATATATGTTTTCTTGGATATTATTGCATGATGGTACATATACATATCTATTTAATAAAATAAACTTAATTTAATGTAATATAATTCATAATATATGCTAAATGATTTTTAATATAATAAATTCATAAATTCTTATATTGTTAAAGTAATAATATAGCAAATATATTGATATCAATTAATAATGTGTGTATAAAAAAATTATCATTTATCTTAAAATTTTTTTTATCTTTAAAAATGTTTATTTATCAGTCATAAATATTATGTATTATAGGAATGGGATTTTAAGAAACCTGTGAGCGGCTTAACATATTTGATACTCCTCACTTCGCTTACGTTCAACATATTCATATTTTGTTACATAGGCGAACTTGTAACGGAACAGGTACATCCAATATTTTTCAAAACAACGTTACTCAATGTGTAAGTCCGTCGAACGGCGGATATAATAACATCAAACAATTTAAAAAACATTACATAATATCATCATCTATAGCAGAAATCTTATAATAGATTATAAAAGTACGTGAAAGCTCGTACATGATTGACTGGTACCGACTTCCGGAAAGAAAGAGCCTTGCTATTATTTTGATAATCTGTATGTCCAATGCGACTACTAGGCTCACTGCTGGAAATATGATAGAATTGTCCATCAGCAGCTTCGGTGATGTACGTATTATATTCAGGTATAAATATTATAAAGAAGTAATCTAAATTTTAAATATTGTATATTTATGTTCTATGAAATTCCATACTTCAATTTTTCATCAAAAAAGATATATAATGAAATTGAAAATTCAATGCAATTTACGGTCTAAAAATATATTTTTTTAAATTTAATTTAATAATTTTTTTAAATTAAAATTTTTTAAATTTAAATTTTAAATTAATAAAATTAAAAATTTTAATAATCTTATTTTCTTAAAAATTATAGGTTATCAAATCATCTGTTGCTTATTTAAACATGCTACGAACGTTTACTACTTGAGAAAGTACAATTTGAATTATAGTACTCATTTAATGACATTAAATCTTAGTGACACAAAACAGCAGTAAACTTTGAATATATTTATTCAACAAATTTTTCGCTCCGAATAAGAGTCAAAGTATGTAATATTGCACAGTTTTATTTATGATACTATTTGAAAAATTTTCTCAGATAATATTTGAATAGTATCATTAGATTCATGCAGCTTTATTTTATTATGCATAATAAATAAACGATGCTTCAATACAAAGCAATAAACTAAAATTCTCTCTTTCTAATATGTTTTCATAAAAATATACATATTTGAAAAATTTCGTTCAAATGATATTAGAATAATCTATTATTAATCTATTTATTAATAAAGTAATGTGTACAATTTTAAAAGCACGTCGTAAAATAAGACAAAGCATTTCGTTCATTAAGAAATATATTATAATATTTTTAATGTTAATAATTCCATGTGATTTTGTATAAGTATTATGTAATGTATGTATATTAAATGCTAAATCATATTTATCCCCGTATAATATCTTACGTAAGAGAAAAACGATTTGCTCCAATAAATCGCGGAAAATCTCTCCGTGAAGAATGTAAATTTTTCCATTCTTAATTCATGAACAGACAAGGGCAATACAACATGAGGAACCCTTGATCCCCCTTACGGAAATCAAGAATAGCACCTGTAAAGTTTACCCTTCTGTGTTCTGCCTTTTTCCTGGAAAAGAAATTGTATAGAACGGCGCAGACGCGACGCTTGACTTTCCTCGCTCAAATCTCTCTCGCAATCCTCTCAGTTATCATCGAGCTCTCGTCACTTCAAAAATACTAGGAAGCTTTCCATAATGGAAAGAACAAGTTCTATCGCAACGATCCACGATCATGAGAAAGATGTGCAGTTGAGCATCCAGCTGAATCGTTGGATATTGAAGCCGATCGGTGTCTGGCCGAAATTAACTGAAATTTCACGTATGGAGAGATACGCATACGGACTGGTGAACGTCATTTGCACTAGTCTAATAGGTTTCCTCTTCATACCCTCCGTAATTTTCATGTTACTTGAAATGGATGATGTATATCTCATTTTGAAACTTTCCGGTCCGTTGAGTTTTTGCCTAATGGCTGTTGTTAAATATTCTTCGCTAATTTTCCGCGAGAATGACATCCGCAGTGGTATTAGGCATATCGAAAGCGACTGGAAAAAAAAAACACTCTGCATTCTAATGATCGGATCATCATGATCAGAAATGCAAAGTTCGGTCGGCGCCTCGTGTCGATCTGCGCATTCTTCATGTATGGCGGTGCCGTGTTTTACTATCTTGCTCTGCCTTTTAGTAAAGGCAAGATTACGGAGAGTGATGGAAACCTGACATATCGGCCTCTGGTGTATCCAGTCGCCAGTGTGATCCTCGACGCGCGACATAGTCCCATCAGTGAGATTCTCTTTTGGATTCAGTGCTTATCGGGTTTCATAGCACATTCCATTACTGCCGGTGCATGCAGTTTAGCAGCCGTGTTCGCGATGCATGCCTATGGCCGTCTGGAAGTCTTAATACAATGGATCGAACATTTAGTGGATGGTCGGGAAGATTTTTGCAATAACGTGGATGAGAGATTGGCAATGATTGTACAGCAGCACGTTCGAATCTTACAGTAAGTTACTCTCTGACATGAATCGTCGGTATTTCTTAAAATTCTCATTAAAGTGTCAGTAAAAATAATTAAAGCGCTCTTCATACATATGTAAAGCGCTCCAATTAATTTCTAATTATTTACAAACAAGTAACGAAAGCGCGTCTTTCATGTGTTTGCCAAGTCGATACCATCTAAAGATAATATAATATTAATGTTATAATTTTAATCTCAATAATATAAATGTAATATAATATAACATAAATAATAGAGTGCAAAATTATAATATTGATGTTATGTTTACTTTTGATATCGATTGGGTATATTTTATGCAATAACATATACATTATTTTTTCCAGTTTTATATCTCTAACGGACAAAGTATTGCGTGAAATATCTATCGTGGAAATTGTAGGGTGTACGTTAAATATGTGTTTTCTTGGATATTATTCTCTTACGGTATGCATATTGTACAAGAAGTACGTATCAAAGCGCATCGCTATGTCAAAGATCAACGTATACGATTTACAATATATGTACAATACAATGTACTCGATATGTATAGTGTATATGTCAAATATAGAAGTTTTCATGTTCCAGGAATGGGAGACAAAAGAGACTACAAGTTACATAACATACATTGTCCTGCTTATATCTCTTACATTCAATATTTTTATTTTTTGTTATATCGGTGAACTTGTTGCTGAAAAGGTAAAGTCTTCACAATCGAAATATTTGTCTGCGCACATATGATAAATTTAATGATAAACTTTATGGTGAAGTGCTTTATATGGCTTTTTTTTTATAATTGCTGCATAATAATTTTAGTATAATAATAAAATTTGTAAAATTAAGAATTTATTCAGAATTAATTCTTTTTGTGTATTTATATCGTATATAAAAAAATAGAAAAATAATCTTAAAAAATAATCTGAAAAATAATCTGTAAACAGTGCAAGAAAATCGGCGAAGTATCATATATGATTGATTGGCATCGTCTATCAGAAAGAAAGAGTCTTGCCCTCGTATTGATAATCGCTATGTCCAATTCATCAATTAAACTTACCGCTGGAAATCTCTTCGAATTGTCTCTCAGTACTTTTGGTGATGTGAGTAACGCAATGTCAATATCTATCAGTATTTATCGAGAAATAATTTATGTATCGTTTATCCAACCAATAGGTGGTTAAGACATCTGTTGCTTATTTAAACATGCTGCGTACATTAACTGCATAAAGATTGTCTGAAATGTAAAAATTATTGACATGATTATTAATTGCAAATAAAAAGTCAATTATTTGATACATTTTGAAAAGAAAATAGAAAATAAATGCAATTTAGAAATAGAAAAAATAGATCAAATTTACCAAATATTTACTGAAAAGGAGAATTCTTTGCGAAGAATTCTTATAAGAATTTTCTGCGAAAATATTTCTTAACATTTTATATGATATAAAATTGTGCAATAAGAAATACTCAGTATAAAATTGCAAAAAATTACTTATTAATTGGCATAATATTTTTCATGAATTACAACAATAAATTTCGAACATATTGAATTATCCTTATTAGCATTTTAATGATCTTTCAAATAAAAATATATAGTATCGTATTATTTATTATCTATTATTATAAGATTTACATGAAATTTCTGATATTTTGAAATGACAAAAAATAAAAATAAACATGAATGCATATTTCTTTTTATTTTAAAGAATAACTAAAAAGATTTTTTTTTAAATTACCTAACATTTACATGAGCACCTTTAGTCGTATAAAGAATATTATGTAGGTATTCCACTTTACATCATGTTTGCTGAAATATGTCATCAGTCATGATACCAATAGCGGCTACAGCAGTCATGATACCAATGGCAGTAGTTCAATTGCGTAAAACATTTACGATCAATACCTTGATGAAGTAAACTATCTTGGATGTAACTTCCAGAAGAAATCCAAGGGAATGATGTCAAAAAGATCATCGAGGAACGAGATTTCCTTCGCTCAATCCAATGATCTAGAAATCACTAAAGGTGTTCATGTAGAAATTTGGAAATTTTTGCAAACAATTTTTTAATTGTTCTTTACATTAAAAATATCTAGAAATATATACTGTTTGTTTTTATTTTTTATTATTTCAAAATACTGAAAGTTCATCGTAAACATCCTGTATTTCAAGATTAAATATGTATATCTTTTCGTATACGTATAGTATTATCAGGTACATATTTTATTACTTGATATATTAACGAATAATAAAATAAATAGATATTTCAATATAAGACAATAAAACAAAATATTTTTAAAATGTCTTCATAATATATTTTACAACGATTATATATATAAATATATATATATGTATACAAACATATTAATTAAAATAAAAATACGTTTAAATATATTACTTAAATTTTAAATAATTTGAACGTAATTTTATTTTATTTAACATTAAACAATTTCTCTAATTGTTTTTCATAAAATAATAAAACAAAGTATTTTCTTTAGATAAAAATATATTGCAATAATATTTATATTTCTATAAAATTGTATTTTTATATATACTCATGTATAAGCATTATAGGCAAAATCATATTCGCGCACATATATAATATATCACGCAAGAAAAAAGCGCTGCTCCAATAAATTGCGGAAAAAAATCTCTGCAAAGTATGTAAATCTTTCTGTTTATAATTCAGGAACAGACAGGTGCAGTATCACATGAGCAAACCTTGATTCCCTTTGCGGAAATTGAGAATTGCGTCTAGAAAGTTTGCCCTTCACTTGTACTTTATTATTTGATCGTCCCTCTCCTAGAAAGAAAGTTACACGGAACAGCGCAGTCGCATTTTAACTTTCCACACATGAGTTCTTGCACAATCCTATCAGTAACGTTCGAGCTTTTATCACTTCAACTAGGCACAAAATCATTATAATGGAGAAAACAAATCCAGTGATAGATGTTAACGATTACAAGAAAGATCTGCGGCTAAGCATCCAACTGAATCGTTGGATACTGAAACCGCTTGGTGCCTGGCCGAAATCAATCAAGATTTCATTTATAGAGAGATACGCGTATATGTTAGTAAATGTCATTTGCATCAGTCTAATCGGCTTCCTCTTTGTACCCTCCGCAATCTATCTGGTACTTGAAATGGATGATGCTTACAATATCTTAAAACTCACCGGGCCGCTAAATTTCTGCTTAATGGCCGTCATAAAATATTCCTCATTGATCTTCCGTGAAAATGACATCCGTAGTGGTATCGAGTATATCGCAAATGACTGGATTAACACTCGATATTATGATGATCGGATGATCATGATCAAGAGCGCGAAATTCGGTCGACGTCTTGTGACGATTTGTGCGGTTTTTATGTACGGCGGTGCTACTTTCTATTATCTCGCTTTGCCTCTAAGTAACGGCAAGATCACGGAAGACGGCGGAAACTTGACGTATCGGCCACTAATGTATCCTGTTTCTAGTATGATAGTCGATACGCGATGTAGTCCTATCGGTGAGATTTTTTTTTGTGTACAATGCTTGTCGGGTTTCATTGTGCACTCTATCACTACCGGTGCATGCAGTTTAGCAGCCGTGTTCGCGATGCATGCCTATGGCCGCTTAGAAGTCTTAATGCAATGGATCGAACATCTAGTGGATGGACGGGAAGACTTTTGCGATAATGTGGATGAGAGATTGGCAATGATTGTGCAGCAGCACGTTCGAATCTTACAGTAAGTTAATTTTCGACGAGCATTGTCGGTGCTTCTCTTGCATTCAACTTATACATATATCTCTAAATAGCGCTTCAATTTATTTTTAATTATTTAGGAGCACTTAACGAAATCATATTTTTCGTATAAAATATTTTCTACGCGATAACGTATCGGTTGTCTTCCAGTTTTATAACGCTGACGGACAAAATGCTGCGTGAAATATCTATGGTGGAAATTTTAGGATGTACGTTAAGCATGTGTTTTCTTGGATATTTTGTTATCACGGTATGCAAAAAGTCGTACAAAAAGTACGTAAAGCGCATTACTATTTGAAGCAATACCAGAGACTATTGTTCACGATTAACAACAATGTCAATGATATAGGACATTTTTACATTTTTTTTTCAGGAATGGGAGAGAAAAGATATGACAAGTTATGTAACATATGTTGTTTTATATACGTCTCTTACATTCAATATCTTTATATTATGTTACATCGGCGAACTTGTTGCCGAAAAGGTAAAATTCTAAAGTCCTAATTTAAAGAGCATCTCTTTGCACCATTGATAAATTTATTATCAAACCTCATAAGTACGTTTTATGGTATACATAGGTCATTTTCTCGTAATGGCAATAATTATTGAAGTTAACTATTTAAGAAATATTCATTTTCAGAGTTTTTTGTCCTATAATAAAGGTGCGCACTATCAGTGCTGTTGCATCGTTCTATTTGTTTTACATCTAATAAATAACGGGGATAGAATGACGTGGTAACGCTAACAGTGCGCTTCCCAATCGCGTTCAAATGATCTGATATACACATAAGCTCATAACTTCAGTGTCTAATTTGTACAAACAGGAGAAATAATTCAACGTTTATTTCATCACCTTAACCAATGTTCACGGATGCACAGTTGAGTTTTATCAAAATACAGGTTACATGAGGGAGCAACGCACGTCAGTGGCCTAGTTTCCACCAAAGGTTTAAATCAAATAAGAACCAATCAACTACAGTCGAGCATTCCCTTGTCGTTCGACTGTAACAGGGGACTCGACTAGGCCAGTGTCACAAAAGATTGGAAGAGATATACAGAAACGCTGCGTACCGTCGAACTATTAACAGATATCTTTCGATGCGAACGTAAAAATATTTTCCATGAACATAACGGTCACCTTGTGACATCGATAGATGAAGAATACTGTATCTGAAGAATATTGTATCTGTTTGAGATTATTAGACATTGCCAATGGATACTGGACTATGGTAAAAAACTGAGTATGAAATTCAAGAAATTTTCTAATCAAATTCGTAAAATAACATTCCAAATTTTGATTGTGGTGCCATTTTTCATCAAATACACCTGTGTACACAATGACACGTACTAGTCGTATTATTTTAAATATAACATGACTGTGTATACTAAACATACATTTTTACTGAAAAATGTCATTGTCAATCTAACCTTGACGTTATTTTATAGCTCTTATTAGAGGATCTTTAATTTCACCTGATTGTAAAAATTAGATATTGAAGTTAGCTAATGTGTGTACACCAAATCATTTTATTAAACAAAAAAGTAAATATTTCTCAAAGATAATCAGTAAAATTCACAAAGATTAACACTTGTTGGTACTACAAGAAAAATGGTCCATGTATTATAATTTTACAATAGAAACAGAATTGTAATTATAATAATGAATTTATAAAATATATAATTTATTTTAAAAAGTTATTTTTGGCTGCATACAATTTCTAATATTTAAAAAAATAAGAGAAGTAATTCCGTAAATAGTGTAAGAAGATTGGCGAGAAATCGTACATGATCGATTGGCATCGTTTGTCAGGAAGAAAAGGTCTTGATCTCATCTTAATGATCGCTGTGTCCAATACATCGATTAAACTTACTGCTGGAAATCTTTTTGAGTTGTCTCTCAGTACTTTCGGCGACGTGAGTAAATGTCATTGCATATCATATCCTTATAACTATCATGATTCACACATTCTTCGTCCAATTGATAGGTGGTTAAGACATCAGTCGCCTACTTAAATATGTTGCGTACATTAACTACATAAAACTTATTCAAATGTAAAAATTATTAACATGATCACTAATAAATGCCAATTAGTTATTAGTTATTGAAAAGAAGAAAAGAAATGAATGTAATTTTAATAAATAGTTAAAAAATTAACATATACACTAAAATATATTTGAAAGAAATTGAGATTCATCGAAAATCATTCATACATTTTCCTTTAAAATATATTCTGGTGCTGCACGTATCATTATGCGATATAAATTACACAGAATGCAATCAGAAATATTTAAAATTTAGTATTGTTATGTCGCACTTGTCGTTTGTAATTAAATAAACTTTCGTACCAACAATGGATTAATAAAAAAAAAATTATTGAATATTATATATAATATAAGGAATTAAATTTCATATGTAAAAAATTAAGGCTTGAAATCTATGGACTTCTAAATATAAATATTATTACTAGTAGTATGAATTAAAGCAAGCATAAATTTTCTAAATTCTTTTATCATTTATATTTCTCTGTTAGAAACAGAATGTTTATAATCTATATATATATATATATATATATGTGTATGTATATACTTTTATATTTATATATAACTTATGTTACGCTTAACTGTAACTTATTAAATGAATTTTCATATTAATGAATATATTAACTTTACTGCGAGTAATGTATGTGTATAAATTATATTATATTAGGGTTGGAATTAATTCGTAGCGTTTTTTAATGAAAGAATG
Organism: Acromyrmex echinatior; assembly: GCF_000204515.1. Next base: position 750,524 of record NW_011627209.1, read on the forward strand.
TTATTTATTTCACATGAGCATTAAAAAATACATTAATGAAAGTACTTCCCATCACTTGTAAAACGCTACGAATTAATTCCAACACCTAATATTTTAAATTACATGACATTCTATTTATACGGAAAGATTTTGATGACGTATTAAAAATTTAGCTTGATACAAATCTGGAAAATTTTATTTGACGATCAAAATATTACGTTGAAATCTCAAATATGTTGCACAATGTTGTAAAATGTTAGAATAACCTAGCAATCAATTTGAGCATCCCATATAATTATTTTGATGATCCAACAAAATTATTTTTAGATTTATATTTAAGTCAAATTTTTAGATACTTCAACAAAACCGGTCTTTCCATTATGTTCGCAACAATATGTAGCACAAATGACACTCGACATTACCCTTTCTGGTTCGTGAGTTCAAATTTTATAATGTCACGCATTGTATAGCGATTCTTCCTTTTTCTAATCAGTATTACATTTATCCAACAATGTAACAAGTAAAATTCGTCAACTTCTTTTGTATAACCCCGTAATTATTCGCATACATTTAACGCACGTAAACGTCGGCTCTTATCACAGAAAAAAAAGAATATCTATGAACACATACATATATACATGTCCAGTTATGCTTGAACTTTTAGCCCCTAACCATCTATTATTTGTAAATACTTGTTAATCAACAATTCACGTGGTTTTGTTGGTTTAATACAACTGACGATCTTATGACTTGATACAAGGTAGACATTTGTACTTTTGTTGAAGGCTGCTTCGTAAATCGATCCGATTCCATAATTATCTTCTATCGAAAAAAAATTGTGCGCACGCGACGTTTGTTCCAAACTTCATACTGCGCCGTGACAGAAACTACGGTAACAGAGATGATTCACGCAGACGCGAGAATGTGCATAATACAAAACAATACGTTTCATTGTACTTTCATCTGTCAGTTGCGATCATACGTCCGCTTCGTAAACAAGTGGAAAGAATAATCGCTTTCCTTCGGCTTATGCATGCAATGACCGAACGGACAAATTTACGAAATTTCAACTATGAAGACGACATTAGGTATACCGTGCAAGTGCACAGATTTATCATGGGACTGATCGGTGTGTGGCCGAATATGGAGAAATCTGGAAAATGGGCGAGACTTCTCAGGGGACTTCTCAGAACTGCGTGCTGCTTCCTACTGTCCTTTAATCTAATACCATGGGTGCTATACATGTTTCTGATTTTGGACACATTTAAAAAACGACTCAGGATGATTGGAGGATTCTTCTTCTACAGCATGGTTCCTGCCATGTACTTTACACTGATGTTACGGGAGGATCGTATTAAAAAATGTATAAGGCATTTGCAGGAAGACTGGCGGAATGTATGGGACGCGAACGATCGTAAAATTATGTTGGACCAGGCCAGAGCCGGACGTTTTGTCATTATCTGCACTTTGTTATTCCTGTTCACCAGCGGTTTCACTCATCGTCTGATTAAACCAATACTCCGCGGTACGATCGTAATCGGAAACGTGTCAATCAGACCGCTGGTGCAGGGCAATTACTTCATTTTCTTCGATCCGCAACAGAGTCCGGCTTATGAAATCGTATTTTCCATGCATTTAGTAACTGGCATCGTCATATATATCGTAACAACTAGCGTCTGCGGGATTACCGCATTATTCAGCATGCATGCTTGTGGACAACTTAAAATGTTGACCGTTTGGCTGGAAAACACAGCGATCGAAAACCAATGGTCAAAGTGCGCTATTGCTCAAAGATTGGCGGCGATTGTCATGCATCACGTGAGAATACGTAAGTAAGTAACTGCAATTATTACTCATTTTCTGTTAAGTTTATTTTTTTTTAGGTTTACAGTTTAAATTAAATTGAATTAAAATTTATCTCGAAATATTTGAATTAAAATTTATCTCGAAAAATTTTACATTGAAATACTATCAATTTTGTTTCTAGTGCTTGTTGGGATCAATTGTCTATTTGTTGAATATTAAATTTAGAAAAAATCTATCTAAATTTATTGTTTAAATTATTGTTTAAACTTATACAGTTAATTTTAATTATACATTAATTTTAAAAGTCTTTAACATAGAATGGAACATTACTATAATATATATTTGAGTAATCTCTCTTTCTCTTTCTCTCTTTCTCTCTCTCTCTCTCTCTCTCTCTCTCTCTCTCTCTCTCGAATTCTAGATTTTTGCATCAGATACAAGACGTTGTAGGAGAAATGTGTTTTATCGAAATTATTGGAAGTACTTTAATACTGTGTCTTCTTGGATATTATGTGATAACGGTATACAACAGCAGTTGCATTTACATTTACTGATATTTTATATTTATTTTGAACATATGCAAAAATTTTTTGTACGCGTTGTTTTCAAATAATATGTTATACATTAATTTTTTAGGAATGTACGCAAAAATTTTTTATACGCGTTTTCAAATAATATGTTATACAATTAATTTTTTAGGGATGGGAATCAAATGATACATTATCTTCTATGACATATGGCATAATGCTTGTATCTTTTACCTTCAATATTTTTATATTATGTTACATTGGGGAACTTTTAAGTAGTCAGGTAGGGTACATAGATAATAGAAATGTGCAGATACATAAATTATTATTAAATGGAAGAGTATATAAAAATAAAATATCGTAAATTAGAAAGTAATAGATAATATACTCAAACGACTAATATACTTATGAACATATTTAATAAAGAGATTATAAAATTTTTACAAATAAATGTCAATACTATACATGCACTTGTTGCACTTTGTATAATAGGGGAGTGAAGTAAATACAACTTGCTGCACGATCGATTGGTATTGCTTACCTAGTAAAGAAGCTCGTTATCTTATCCTAGTAATCGCCATGGCCAGATATCCTACGAAGCTCACGGCGGGTAAAGTGATCGATCTTTCATTCAACAGCTTTGGCGCAGTAAGCAAATTTATCTGTATACATTTTACTTGTACTATAACAATACAAAAAAATCTTTTCATAAAAATCACATATATAATCATATATATTCGCAAAATTCATATATATGAAGTATCTCTCAAGAATAATTTTCATAGGAAAAATTATATACTTGAACATAATATTTAAGAATTATTGTGTGTATGTTTAGAAATATATAGAGTCATTCGGTATAATTGATTTCTTTTCATACACGTATGCACATTTTTTTGTAAACTTATTTATATATAAATTATATAAATTATTTTATATAAATTATATTTTTATGTACTTTTTAGGTTATTAGAACCGCGATGGCATATTTAAACTTGCTGCGGACAGTTACTTTATAATTGAGTAAATATTACATCATATTTTGTACGAAAAAACATGTCATATTATGGAGAACAAAAATTTGTGATTATTTTCGAAACGTTAAATAGTACCCATGTACATTTAATTTCGTCTATAATCTCCAGATTTTTACCTTCCCAAAATCTGATATCTCTTCGCTTATATAAGAAATATAATTCAAATTTTCATTATTAATCAAATTACTAAAAAAAATTGTATACCTTGTGTGTGTATGTATGTATATATAACATTATACGAAATATTATTTAAAGATCTTTTTTAAATCCGTATCGCGAAATACCTCAAATTCACTTTTTTGTAGTATTTTCACACTTTATGTAATATTTTCTTTAACACATTGCAAAAATCAAACCATTCATCAACTTGCGCATATTTTATCTTTTTTTATAATTTTCTGAAACAATTGAGAACAAATCCAATCTAAATATAACATTATATCTCCCTAACAGTGTCTGTGTCTCCCTATCATGAGAGCTATTATAAAATGCACCTTTCAAGTAACAGAACGGCTCTCAAAGCATCATATCATTTTCGATAATCGTGCAAAGTTTTTTGTTACTCATTTAGACCACATTTCTACGTAAATCCATTTTTTTCCATGGAGAATATACAAAGTGGCGCAAGCGCAAATCATTGCAAAGACGAGTTTAAAGCTTTGCAACTATCAGTACATATTAGTATCGCTCGTGCTGCAATTGAAAGTCTATCTTGTTATCTAGATCTTCGCAAACTTGGGTCGTATAACCAGAATTACAATAACTACCAGATCCACTAGAAGTGCAACAAAATCTTTTATTTCATCTAGCTATTTTCCAACTTTACCTACAACATCATGGCCACATGTGATTTGGCAGCTCTCTTTGAAATGCATGGATATCTGCAGGTGTTTATATCTTGAAACCATCTAGTTGGCCATTTAATCTACAGGGCATTAACGACATCACAAATAAGAGATTGATAAGATTTACATATGAAGTAAGTATAATTTTGAACGTGTTGAGACATTATGTGTGTATTATTTGTCAACAGTTGAAATATCAGAAATTAAATTATGTCGGCAATTAATTACTGTGCATAAATACGACATATATTAGACAGTAAATTTAAATAATTAATAAACAAAACTTTGTAGATAAAAAAGAATATGTATGTAAAAATTTGCCGCAACATATATACTTATAAATTTTATAAAGAAAAAATTCGCGATTACTCTCCAGCAAAATACATCTCAAACTCGTAACTCATACATAATCTTAATTTTTTGGATCGTAACAGTGACGTCAAAAGTTACGTGAATTTGCGGAGAATGTTCTCAAATTTGTCGTCCCATTTCATCTATAGTAGTTACATAACAGTGATATGATTTAAATACGAAATGGCGACAGAATTGACATAAAACAATTATGTATTGAGATGAAATGCATATATAACATTTATGCAATGCAAAATTTACCACTGTGACATCACAAATAGATGAAATTGTTATTTATTTGTTACTTATTGACACCGACTCAATTTCTTTGATTTGAAGTAGTGTTTTAGTTATTTCTTGCTATTAGAATTAAAAAAATAATTTATGTAGTTTTGCAACTCTTTTTTTAAATGAAAGAAATATATTTTTTGTATGTAACAAGAAAGTTTCTTAAATAAAAACTATTTTTTACAATAAAAAGATTACGATTATATCTTGAAATGAAAAAAATAATTTTTTTGTTATTATTTACTTTTTTTTTTGTTTTTTCAGTTCAATTTATTATTTATTGTTTCGCATACCTATATTCTTGTCTTCTTAACTACAATTAATTATTAAAAAAACGCATCGCATCGCCGCCAAGATTTGAACCTAAGATCCCTAGAACAGTAGCCTAGTAACAATAATTTGAAGAAATTACATAGAAACGAAATAATATGGTATTTATTCACTTAGTTAGAAAGTGATAATGATTTATCCATGTTAAATACTTATTCTTCATATTTTTGTATCTATAAAGGAAAAATCTACACGACAATATATATTATTATCTAATTACATAAAAATAATTAACTGATAGTAAAAGTAAACTATATAGAACCTAACTTATCTTTTGGATAGACTTTATTTGTTAGCGATTGATTATTTTGATTATTTGTTATATTGATGAATAATGTGAGAAATAATTTGTAATAGTACTTATTGATCGATTGTTTTCTTATCAATTTATCACATTTGTTGTCCCTTAATATGTTTATATAACAGAGTTCTCTTAAAGTGCAAAAACAAATATAATGAAATATACTCAAATACTGAAAAAGCGACGTATAATTAATGAAATTATGTTACATCGTAATGATGTAATTTTTTAGGAAAGTACAATCTCATAATTTTAGTGATATAACTGTTACAGACTATAGTATACATTTCTGCAGATGTAACCAAAACATGTATTATTTACATCTCTTTCCATTATGGTTTAGTAATGTAAATGTATTTTGTATTTGTTATGTCTCATTCATAGAATGATATATGGTAATTTAATTTACATAATTATGTTATGTGCTAAATATATAACAAAGACATGTAACAAAATTATCATATTTATATCAGAATATCTCGTTTACGCCATAAAGCTGTCTTGTTATGAAACAGATGTCTGAATAATGACAAAAAAATTATATAACAGTACCAAGTCATGTTTGTTGGGTCGTGCCACGCGTTTTTGCTTCGTATCTCTAATCGAGGAATTGTTACATAACGTTTCTCTAGTGAAAGTGTGGGACATATGTTGAACATGTTATCCTGGATATTATTAATATATCTATATATATCTATTTAATATAATAAATTTAATTTCATATATATAATGCAATAAATTCATAAATTATTATGTTTTTAATAATATGTCAATACCAATTAATAATGTATCAAAGAATTATTACTTTTTTAAATGTCTTTTATTTGTCAATCATAAATATTATATATTATGAAAATGGGAATTTTAAGCAATTTGTACAAGTGTCTAACATATTTGATATTTCTCAATTTATTTACGTTTAACATATTCATATTTTGTTATATAGGCGAATTTGCAATGGAACAAATACATTTATCATTTTTCAACGTAATATAATGTGCAAATCTTTCAAATGGTGATATATAATGGTTTAAAAACTTTATGTGATAATCTTCTATAGCAGAAATCTTTTGATAGATTATAGAAGTACGTAAGAGCTCATACATGATTGACTGGTACTACTTTCGAAAAAAGTCTTGCTGTCATCTTGGTAAACTGTATTCCAGTCCAGAATTGGTGTTGGAAATATAATCGAATTGTCTATTAGTTTCGATAATGTATTAGGTGTTGGAATTAATTCGTAGCGTTTTACAAGTGATGGGAAGTACTTTCATTAATGTATTTTTTAATGCTCATGTGAAATAAATAACATTCTTTCATTAAAAAACGCTACGAATTAATTCCAACACCTAATATAATCGAATTGTCTATTAGTTTCGATAATGTATTAGGTGTTGGAATTAATTCGTAGCGTTTTACAAGTGATGGGAAGTACTTTCATTAATGTATTTTTTAATGCTCATGTGAAATAAATAACATTCTTTCATTAAAAAACGCTACGAATTAATTCCAACACCTAATAAGTTATATCCAAGTATAAATATTTTTTTTTAAATTGGAATTTTTTTTATATATAAATTTTATATTAATATTTTTGAAATTGACTCGATAGTTTAATTTTTTATTTAAAAAACATGTAATAACATGAAATAAAAAATTTGCTACATTTTACGATCAAAATAGATATCGATTTAATTACAGATATTATAACATAACGCAATTAATTTAAAAACAATAGATTATAAAATCATTTGTCGCTTATTTGAACATGCTACAGACGTTTATTATTTGAGAAAATACAATTTGAATTATAGTGTAATCATTTAATAACATTAAATTTTACATTAAATAGCTATGAACTTTTAATGCGTTTATTACAAATCTTGCGCTTGGAACAAAAATTGGAGTATGTAATATTTAGTACTAATAACGGATTCTTCAAAAAATTGTTGGATAATACATATGTGTAAATTATAATATTTTAATTATGTGATGTTTATATAAATTATACTTACATAGCAATATGCAGCACAAATTATTCCTTCCAGCATGTAAAACGTGTTACTAAAAGCTTGTAAAAAAATTTCTTAATTCTTTTTGGATTTTTCAAGTATTTTTGTTCGAGATTAGATGAACGATTACAGAATTTTTCAATGCAATTTAGAAATAAAAAAGTGTAATTGCAATGCAAGCAATGAAAATAAAATATAATATAATATGTTGAAAATTAATACAAGAAAGAGATTTCACAATAGATACAATTTTAACTATACCTATCATTTTCTATAATTGATGCCACGAAATCTATAGTACAGTATAAGCAGAACGTCCTAAAATATAATATCAATGAATTATTCGGTTTGCTGAATTTTTTATGATAATATAGTTTTGATTTTTTTTTTAATTTACGAGACATAAAAAAATGTACGTAAATATACACCGATGTGCATGTCCTACTTATTGCCAATTATCAACATTCTGCATTATTAAGAAAAAAGTAATTTAAAAATATAATTCTAGAAAGAAACAAAATTTAAATTTAAAAGTAAAATTTCAAAAATTTCCAGAGTTTTAATTAAATTCCATGAAAATCCCTTATTTTTAAGGGTAAAACGAAATCCCTTGAAAATTCTAAGATTTGTAGGTTTTCCAGGTAGTAAATACATCCTGTTATAACTCGAAACTTTATAAAATTGTATGTCATGCAACGTATACATCCTTCTGTCGCACTAGCATTTATTCAAGAATTAGGCACGTATAATTCGCCAACCCTTTTCGTGTAACACTCATCACGCGCAGACGTTTTATGCACGCAAGCGCGGTACTCATTCTGTTCTTACCGTTGAAAGAGAAACTACCCATTATCACATACATGTGTCCAGTCATGATCGAGCTTCTGGTCCGGTATAACCATCTGTCACTCGTAAACACGAAATCCGGAAATCCTATTAACGGAATTAACGGAAATTCAGCGTCCGGGAAAGTACGAGACCGGTACAAAAATCGCGGTTACGAATTCCATTGTGTTAAATTTCAAATCAAAAATAGAAGGAAGTACGTTAAATAAAATCAATTATGGCAGACTCGTCGAAAAGTAAATACAAAAATGATTTCAATTACGCAGTGCAAGTGACTCGCAACGTTTTGCGAATGATCGGTGTGTGGCCAATTCCCAGTAACGCTTCCAACATGGAAAAAATCGCGACTCGCTTACAAAATGTCTCTTGTTATTTTTTATTCACGTTTATTATCGTGCCGAGTCTTCTATTAATATTCCTAAAGGAACACGACTTTAAACGTAGAGTGAGATTGCTCGGACCGCTTCTGAATTGTGGGATGGGTTGCTTGAAGTATAGTCTGCTCATGTATCATGCGAGAGAGATTCAATCTTGCCTGAAGCAGGCGCTACATGACTGGAGGGATACAGTTGATTGGAAAAATCGAAAAATAATGCTATCCAAGGCAAAAATAGGTCGAAGGTTCGCGATTATTTCTGCCGTCTTCATGTACGTTGGTGGATTATCTTACCGCACACTCGTACCGCTTTCAAAAGGTCGTATGCTCACACCAATGAACACCACAGTAAGAGCGTTGGCATGTCCGAGCTATTTCATCAAGTTCGATGAACAGGCGTCGCCAGCATACGAAATCGTTTTCACTTTGCAATTCTTTGCTGGACTGATCACCTACTCGGTAACAGTCGGTGCAGCCGGATTGGCTGCATTTTTCGTCATGCACATTTGCGGACAACTAAACATTTTAATCGTCAAATTCAAGCATCTTAATAATATACCAGAGCCTGAGGATCGACCTGTCGCAATATTGTTGGCTGATATCGTCGAACATCAGATAAAAGTGAAAACGTAAGTCTATGATAATAAGTAATAGAGAAGATTTTTATATGTAATTGTTTTATTACTTTCATTATAAACGAATAATTTTTTAATGGAACTGATATAATAGATTTATTATATGTATATATATATATATATATATATATATTATATCGCGCGTTATTATAACTGTGATAATTTTTTTCGAATTATAACTATTAAAGAAAATGCAACAGAATATTTAGATTAACGTTGCAAATCTATAATAAACCATAATAATCATATAAGATATTAGACTGTTATTTTAATTATTTTACTATTTCATTAAATATATTACATTCTAATACAACACTGTAAACACAAGACTGCATAAAAATTATAATCATTTAATGGATAAATCATGTTTATTTACAGTTTCCTAAAACAAGTAGAGGAAACTATGCGATATATATTATTAGTAGAAATAACGGGCTCTACTATACTTTTGTGCCTTACTATGTATTATGTTATTATGGTAATTACATCAAATACAATTTTCGTGAAACTTTTATTTATGTATTATAGTTTGATAGTTCAAGGCCTCTTTTCTGTAACTTTTACAGTAACGATATCGTTACTGTAATATCATTATATCATTATACAGCTTTTTTGCCATGTAACAACAATGTAACATTATCGTAAGACCAGCTAATTTTCATAGAAATTAATAATGGGATAGTATTTGTGAAATATTATTTCAGAGGTTTTAATCATTAAGCAATAGCGTTAATTTTATAGGAATGGGAAAGAAGCGATTCTACAGCTATGTTAACTATGTTTGTGATTCTCGCATCTTTTACTTTTTCTATTTTTACTAATTGCTATGTTGGTCAACTATTGACAGATCAGGTAGATAGCATTGATATATTTATATTGTTTGCTGTAAAAATTAATAGGCGAATTTTCGAATAAGCATTTACGAAATATATACTTAATTAATCATGGCAGAGCATTAAGGTTGGATCAATGACATCTACGACGAATTGGCATCGTCTTCCTTACAAAAGAGCACGTACTTTAATTTTGATAATGGCAGTTTCTAAAGAAAATTCCCTACCTACGTTCAGTAACGTAAGTGTAGAAAAAATTTCTCATTTTGGCTTGCTATTATATTATACATAATATACATATTTCATTATTTTATAGATCATTAAAACGTCACTGGCATACTTTAATCTGCTACGAAAATTTATTACATAATTTTGCTGAAATAACTATTATAACAATGCAATACTCGAATATGAATTTGTAAATAATACTATTTTTTCAATGAATAAACAAAATAAGCAATTAATACTTTTTATTTTAATTAATTTTGCTCTTAAAACATTTATGTCCAATTTCTTCACTTCTGGATAACTATATCCAAGAGATATCTTCCAGAATACAATGGAGATATTTCTTGGATAAGGTTATCCACAATTTGGAAGTGAAGAAATTGGGCATTAGATATTTTGTAACATATCAAAGAAAACAATTTTTTGACATATTCTATATTTATTTAAAATTTATGTAAGATTGTTAATTTTTATAATTAGATGCTACAAGATGTTATAATCGGTTGACTTAATTAACAATTGGTGTAGTTTTGTTAATTTAATATTCATTATTTATGATCTATAATGTAACGTAAAACAGATGGATCATAGATAAATACTATGTTAAAGGCCGTTCGATGTGAATCAGTCCTGCAATTATCTCCTACCAACAAAAAATTATGCTATCTTTCGTATCAAACTTTTAATTTTGCTGCGACAGAAATACTACGATAACAAAAGCGGAAAGCGTGCATAATACAAACTGATTTCATCGTATTTTCATCTATCACTTACAATCGTGCGGTCACTTTACAACAAGTAATCTAGAGAGAATCGTTTTTCTCTTTTTTTCGTTTGCCTATATATCATCGAACAAATGAATCTACGGAGTTCTAATTACGAGGACAATATTAGGTATATCATGTAGGTACACATTGAGATTGATCGGTATATATGACCGAACCTAAAGAAATCCTGAAAACGAATGAGACTTCTAAAAAGTGATTCCTCCAGGTCGCTTTTTACTGTCTTTCAATTTAATACTGTAAGTGCTTTAGATTTTTTTCATTATATGAACATTCAAAAATATTTCATAATGACTAGCGAACTTTGCTTGTGGTGTATTTTAAGATCAATTAATTGTGTGTTTATTAAAATCAGAAAGAGCAATAGTAAATTTATTTTTTGAATTATTGTAAGATGCGTAAAGTACCTATATATTTCTTTTATTACTACATGGTAGTACTGGTAGTAAATTCACATTTTATATATCCTATATTGCTAGATATAATATAAACTGTTTTCAGTTAGGACACAGGGACATTACACTGTGTTTCACACTATGTAAGATATTTGTTGAAACACAGTTTAGTTTTTATAGTGTAACACCAGAATTCATTGTAGTCGTCCATTCTTGTAATTATTTAGCGTATTTACTAATAATAGATTTATGATTTTTATTTAGACTTAATTATAATTTTTTCAGAATTAGCGATTTTTGAAGGTTTTATTGCAAAATAAGTTCGACTATCAAAAACTTTTTGAAAAGTTGATAACATTGACATATTTTACACGCTTTTACCTAGCTTTTTACAGTGTCGAACACTGTCTCATAGTTGGAACACTTTGTGTAAGACAGTGTTACATTGTGTCACCTGTGTACGTTGTTGGAAAACACCCATAATTAGAGAAATATAATTCTTTTTGCTGTTGTTTATTATTTAGAAATATCATATATTATTTAAACGGGACTTTAAAGCTATAAATAATTTAATACAAATGATCTTATTTTATTTAGGATCAACATAATCATATTTTATTACATAGATAAACTTTTAACAGTATTTTTTAACAATGATGTATATGATTACAACCTGCACTACATGGACCATATAAGGTTCACTTTTCATAGCAATCACAACAATTATCCATAGCAGAAATCTCATGACAGACCATAAAACACGAGAATACGATAAATTGTACATGATTTTTGGAAAAAAGAGCTTTGTCAACTATCAGGCTTACTGCTGGACATAAAATTGATTTATCATCAGCTTTAGTCATGTAAGTACTATATCATATTAACAAATAATTCAAATAAATAATTCAAATAAATATTATATTTTATATTAATAACACTCGAACTATGATAAAATATAATTTTTTACAAAAGCATATAATAAAATAAAATTCAGTTAATAGATATCTTCCATCAATGCATATCTAAGTTAATTATATATATATTAATGCAGTTATCTTAAAAAAATATATTATCAAATTATTTTTCGCCTACTTAAATATGCTATGTTCACAACTTGAGGAAGCATTATTTGAAGTATAGCAATCTTCATGCTAAATGTAACTCATTAAATTTTTGTTGGAATATATATCATAAAATATAAATATTACCAGTATCCAGCTGAATCGTTGGATAATGAAATCGATTGGTGTCTGGCCAAACTTATCCAATATTTTTTGTATAGGAAAATTCGTATATTTTCTGATAAATGTAATCTGTATCGCTTTCTTTCTTATACCCTCTCATGTATATGATACTTTAAATGAATAATACATATCGTAATCTTTATGGAGTGCGAGTTTCTGTATAATGGTTCTGTATAATGGTTCTGTATAATGGTATAATATCATAAATTATTCTTCGTTAATCATCTGCGAGAACGACATTCGCAGTAATATTAAACATATCGAAAAAGACTGGATGAATTCTCGATATTATGAGGATTGGATTATAAAAAAACGCGAAATTCAATTGGTGCCTGGCGGCGATCTGCGCGTTCTTCATGTACAACGGTGGTATTTTTTATTACCTTATTTTGCTGTTGAGTGCTGGTAAAATTACGGATGAAAACTTGATATATGAGCCATTAATAAATCCGATTGCCAAGATGATTGTCAACGCATGATATAGTCCCATCAATGAAATTTTCTTTTGAATGCAGTTTCTATAGGGTTTCTTTGTGCACTTTATCTTTGTCCGTGCAAGAAACTTAGCTGCCGTATTCACGATGTATGCCTGTGATCGCCTGGAAATCTTAATACAGGATCAAACAGTTGATGGACGGACGGGAAGATATATAACAGTGTGAAAGATTGGCAATAATCGTACAACGATAACATTCGAATTTTGCGGTGAGTTATTTTTTACTAGCACCGCCAATGTTTTTTGTAATAATAAATTTATAAAATTTAGAATCCAGTGTAGAAAGTAGCTTATAGCAGCGTAAGTCTAGTCGTGTTTCAAATAAAAGAAATGAAAAAGCAATCCTGTAAACAGTGCAAAAAAGTCGAAGTGAAGTATTGTATATGATCGATTGGCATCGTTTCTGGAAGAAAGGATCTTGCACTTCTGTGGATAATAAATATTTAATCTATCTTTCAATAATATTTTGAACAAAGCTTTATATAAAATATTGTATAACATTTTAAAAAATTAGTAATAATAAATATTTATTGCACAAATATTCTGTGCTGTCTGGGTATGAATTACATATTATTTGTCCAATCGATAGATGGTTAAAACGTTACCTTTTTGCTACATACATTGATATAATATTTGTTCAAAGTAAATGATTCTAGTTTATCTTTTGGATATTTCCCGTTATAATTTTTCTTAGTACCGCTTGCGATTGAGCAAAATTAAACAAAATTAAATTAAGCAAAATGCAATCGAAAATATTGAAATTCTTTGTTCGTATTTTGTTTACTATTTAGACTAAATGCGTAGACAAATTTTAATACAAATGGTCTAAAGCACTTCTCAATTTAAAAAAATAAATTTTTTTAATGTTATTTTAATATTAAAATGCAATTCTCTTTAATTATATCTATAATTATTTATAATTTGAAAAATATATTATAAATAAAAAAAACTATTTATTTCTTTAAAAAAAATATTGTAGTAATATTTATATCTTCATATGACTTGTACAAGCATTACGAAACATGTACATGTATGTAATCCTATTTTCTCATCCACGTGTAATACATTATACGTAAAAAAAAACCCGGTTGCGATCCATCCAGACAAATTGCAGAAAATATCTACGCGAGGAACGCAATTCATTCCGTTCATAATTCATAGACAATGTGCAGTATCACATGAGGAAATCTTGATCCCCTTTATAGAAATGGAGAATTGTATTTGCAAAGTTTACCCTCCGTATCCTGCTCGATGATCTCTTTACTAGAAAGGTCATGCGAAGTAGCGCAGTCGCATTTGACTTTCCTCGCATGTACGCTTGGACAATCCGATCAGTCATCATTGAGCTTTCGCTCCCTCAACAATGTATGGAACTATCACAGAAAAGACAAATCCGGTCGCGACTGTCTACGATTACAAGAAAGATATGAAGCTGAGCATTCAGCTGATTCGTTGGATGATGAAGATAATTGGCACGTGGCCAAAAACTACCGTTATCTCATCGATAGAGAGATATGCGTATACGCTATTAAATGTTATTTGTATTGGTTTGATTAGCTTCCTCGTCGTACCCGCCGTCATCTACATAGTGCTTGAAATGGATAATGGATACCTTATCTTGAAACTTTCCGGAGCGTTGAGTTTCTGCGTATTGGCCATCGTGAAGTATTTTTCGCTGATTTTTCATGAAGAAGATATTCGCAATGGTATCAAGTATATTGAGAGTGACTGGATAAATACTCAGTATCACAGTGAACGGACCACGATGATTAGGAGCGCGAAATTTGGCCAGTACCTTGTGGCAATTTGTATGTTCTTCATGTACGGCGGTGCCGTTTTCTTCTATCTTGCCCTACCATTCAGTGCCAGCAAAATTACAGAGGATGATGGTAATCTAACATATCGGCCACTGGTGTATCCAGTCGCCAGGGTGATTATCGATGTACGATACAGTCCTGTCAGGGAGATCTTTTTTTGGATGCAGTGTCTATCAGGCTTTCTCGCTCACTCTATCACTGCCAGTGGATGCAGCTTAGCTGCCGTGTTCGCGATGCACGCTTACGGTCGCATGGAGATTCTGATACAATGGATCGAACACTTAATAGACGGACGGAAAGATTTATGTGATAACATGAATGAGAGATTGGCGATAATTATAGAGCATCACGTACGAATTTTACGGTGAGTCTCTTTCCGAACTTTATCAGTGTTTAGTGCATTCAATATATCTATACTGTGCTTCAATTTATTTTTAAGGATACTTAAAGAAATCATACCTTTTCTGTGAAATATAGGCGGCATTTCACTTAACGCTTATAACGCTCGTGAAATCATTTCATCCCTGTCGTTTATCAAATGTTAAAGAAGGATAAACGATGCTTACGAGCTTTACGAGCGTTAAATGGAACCATATTATTTACGCGATAACGTATTCGATCTTTTAGTTTTATATCATTAACGGACAGAATACTGCGTGAAATATCTGTCGTGGAAATTGTACAATGTACAGTAAGCATGTGTCTTCTTGGATATAATATTATCATGGTATGCATATCATACAAAAGAGTATATGCGATGTAAAACATATCCCTATTTCGGAACAATGTTGAAATCGTATATGATTTACAGCGATATGTACAATATATCCCCAAATATAAAACTTATTATATTGCAGGAATGGGAGAGCCAAAAGACTACAAGTTACATAACGTATACTGTTCTTCTTCTATCTTTTACTTTTAATATTTTTATATTTTGTTACATCGGCGAACTTATTGCAGAAAAGGTAAGCACTAACAATCGAAGCATTTCTTTACACATTTGCATGATACGTTTTTGCACAATAGCAAAAGTATTTTTGTAAGTCTTATTATTATTATTATTACTATATAATAACATATTGTTATAATAAAAATATCTAATCGTACTAAAATTTACAAAATCTAGAATTATATTTCAGAAATTAAGAAATTTTTAGTTGTGTGTAAATGTAAACAAGCTGACATTATTTGTCATCATTAGATGTCAAAATGACAACAAATAATGTTAGTTCGTTTGTCGGATATTACATTTTGTATAGAAATAAAAAATTGTATAAAAAATTAAAAAAGCAATCCAATAAATAGTACAAAAAGATCGGTGAGGTATCATACACAATCGACTGGTATCGTATGTCTGGAAAAAAAAGCCTCGATATTGTATTAATGATCGCTATGTCTAATACATCAATCAAATTTACCGCCGGAAATATTTTCGAATTATCTTTCACTACTTTTGGAAACGTGAGTAACATAATATCAATGTTTATTATATCTGTTTATAAAAATATAATTTGTACATCATTCGTACAATTAACAGGTAGTTAAAACGTCGGTCGCTTACTTTAACATGCTGCGTACATTAAGTATATAAAATTTTTGTCCAAAGTATATATTCTTATCTAAAGTACATATTAATAAATAACGCAACCGACAAGGTTTCAAATAAATGCCAATTAGTTGTCTAATATGTATCAAGAAAAAAAAACAGAAATATTTTTTAAGAAATAGAAAATGTTACTAATTAAATATTATTAAAATATTTGTTAAACAATATACCTTTTATTTTGTATACTATTCTTTAAAATATTATTTGGCACTATGCGCAAAAATCAAAATGCAATCTGAAACAATATATTTTCAATGACGGTGTTCATTTTTTGGTAAAAAATTCTTATTGTACATATATACATTTCGTATAAATCAGAAATGTTTAATCATCAAAAAATAATTTTATGAATATCAAAGAGTAAAAAATGTAATATAAAATATAAACTACATATAATACCTCGCTCCACGTGGATTGTTTTCCTACTGTGCATCTAAGTAGAATAGGGTATACAATAACTACAGATTAATCAACGCAACTCGCACACGTATCGATCGCTACTACCCCTTCACTCTGGAAAATCTGAAACTCTGTCTCTTAAGCTAACTATACTTCTTGGAAAAAAAAAGTTAGAAAAATGCGCAAGCGCTGAGAATGACTTGATGTTTCCTCCATGGCGATATTATCGCTCAATAGTTCGCCGACATTCCAATCACTATGTCGTATTCCTTCCATGTGTCCTCTATGCGCAACATCGCGTATCAACAGGACAACGAATACAGTATTCAATTGAATCGCTGGTTTCTAAAACCAATCGGTGCTTGGCCAGGGACCAACATTGGTATCGCCGGTAAGGTGTTATCGCGTGGTATCCAATTTGTTTGTCATTCTCTGATCGCCTTCACGGTGGTACCGTGTGCGTTATACATTATATTTGAGCCGGATGTGCATCTAAAGTTGAAGGCATTCGGTCCGATGATACACTGGCTGATGGGCGGCGCGAACTATTGTTCATTACTGATGCGTAGCTACAAGATACGCAAGTGCGTGGACCATATGCGTGCCGATTGGCAATACGTGGGAACAGTCCGCGATCGCGAGGTGATGCTGCAAAACGCAAAATTTGGTCGATTTGTGTCTGCCTTTTGCGCGGTCTTCATGCAAGGCGGTGTCTGTTCCTACAGTATCATTACCACTCTGACACCGGCGAACATTCGGATCGGGAACGTCACGATAACTATGCACCAGCTTCCGTGTCCGTTCTACACGGAACTGGTGGACACTAGATACAGTCCAGCAAACGAGATTGTGATCGTCCTACAATTGTTGTCAACTGTCATAGTAAACTCTGTCACGGTGGGCGCGTGCAGTCTCGCTGCGGTCTTCGCCATGCATGCCTGTGGCCAGCTGAGCATTCTGATGATAAGATTGGACGAACTTGTCGACGAAACAGAAAGCGAACATAAGGTCACGCGACGAAAATTGGCTATCATCGTGGAGCAACATCTCCGTGTACTGAGGTAATATTTATACATTGTAGATTTTGAAAATGTATATTTGATTTTTTATTTATATTTCTATCAAAATTCAAATGAGTGAATAAAATTTTAATATTTAAATCGCCGATTCAACAATTCATTTAAAAGATATCCTTTTTATTTTTATTGTTTAACTGATTTTGTAGTTAAAGTTTTCAAAATCTTGTTTAAATTTCTCTGCTGTAAACGAGTTACACATAACAAAAAATGATATTAAAAAATATAATAATATATTAAGTTATATTATATTATATATATATATATATATAGTATATTATATTACTAAATAATAGTTTTAATTTCAGTTTTGTATCGCAGATAGAAACGATTATGCATCAGATATGTCTCGTTGAATTATTGGGGTGTACTACCGATATGTGCATGCTCGGCTATTATACGATTACGGTATGCTGGTATCACATCAAACAGTAACTGCAAAATAAATCTTTGTACGCGTGTGCATTTTACTTATGTTACATTTTTTATTATATTTTTTAACAAATTAAATAATAATGAATTATTTTATACAGACATTTGTGTGTGTGTGTGTGTATATTTATTTATAAAATGATTATATGTATTTATAGGAATGGAAATTGCACGATACTAAAAATTTGCTTACATACTTTACTATATTCATAGCCATGTCATGCAACATTTTTATATTTTGTTATATTGCTGAAATCCTCACGGACCAGGTAGTGGCATCGTATATACGTATACATAACTGTATATAAATTTTTTTCTCTTTTTTTATAATAGTTTAAAATAAAATTATGACGTAAAAACATAGATCAAATTAGAGTTTGTATAGTGTCAAAAAATAGGAGAAATGGCATACATGACAGAGTGGTACCGATTACATCATAAAATTGCGATCGATCTAATTCTAATAATTTCAAGATCAAATGCCGTTATTAAAATAACCGCCGGAAAAATGATTCAGCTATCTATTGCAACTTTTGGAGATGTAAGTTTATCTAAATACTATATTAACATTTTTTTATAAACAAAATGTTGATGATTTACCTTTGTAAACTCCTTTAATTTTTCTTTGTAAACTTGTCTTTGTAAAATAAAATTTTTTTAAAAAAATTCTTTCTTCTTTTATATATGTACTTTTATGTAAGAACTTTTAAATATTTATGTCTCAATGTTTATTATATTATATTAGATATTATATAGCTTATATTTTTTTAATATTCTTATATATGCTAGAAAGATCTAAAAATTATTACATAAAAAATGCGCAAAGATCATTAAGACGGATCTATCAACTATAATTGTTTCAGGTCATGAAAACATCATTTGCGTATTTAAATATACTCAGAACAGTAGCGACATAACAAAATGTAGATGTATATGACATAAGAGCTCCAGACAAACAAATATTCCTAACAAATATTCAAATTATGAATAATCAATGTAGTGATATAGCTGATTCTATGGTATTAATAAGTATTTTTTTCTTCTCAATAATGTCGTTATGCAATATATCTCATTCTATGTTTTGTCTTATTAATAACAATATTACATTTTCATTATGTGTAACAAACAAGATATAAGTTTTAACAGCTAAAGTGTAATATAAAATACCAAAAGACGTCATACTTTTGTCTAATATCATTTACATTAAGAATACTACTCATTAAACAAAAATAACTGCAAATTTGATTACCTTTGTTGACCAAGCTATCCCATGAATTGTGTTTAGATGTCTCGTACAATTCATGTGATTTCGTGCAACTAGTAGGTATAAGTATCGATTATATTCTGTCTCAGCTGGATGGCGTACAAATTTGTTTCTCCTCCAGGAACTCAGACCGAAATGAAATCGGTCCGGCTACGATCACGGTCAGAGGCTGTATCCAATTTTCGATTTCGGTTCCGATTCCGGTCCTTTTACCGGATAACGGTTTCGGTCTTTTTTGATTCCGTATCGAAAAAATCTGAAATCAAAGCGGTTTTAGCTCTTTTATCGACAACGGTGACTGTAATCGTTTAAATTTCAATTTTTTTTTTGTTACTGTTATGGGTATATGATTATCTATTGTAGAAAAAGATGACATAATAAATAAATTGCATATAAAAATTCACATTTATTAAAAAAAACATTTTTTAATTGGACATTTACGTTTGAGAGTCGATTTTAAAAGTATTTTTTGTAAATTTTTTAAAATAAAAATTTAGTGTATTTTTCATCGTTAAAGATATCGCAAAAAGTAATATAAAATGGCATAATTTTATTTTAAACATACATATGCATAAAACTTATTAAAATGTAAAATTAATTATTAAACATTTTAGGTAATTAAAACGTCGATCGCATATTTAAATATGCTTCGAACTTTAACTATGTAAATGCTATGAATGTGATAAAATATGAGTATTTGTAATATCTACTTAGATATAAATTTAAATAGATTTAAAAAATATATAAAGTTTTTTGTATAGGAATTGTGTGTTTTATACATAAATCTAATATAAATCTAATCCACACATATAAACATACAAGCACATATATATAATAATGGATGATAGAAATTAGAATAAATAAATATGAATATAAACTCTATACTTAGATTCTGCATTATATAATAGAGGCATTATATGACGATATTCTGCATTATATGATGATAAGTACGCATAGTTAATGTCTCAATGTAGATAATAATAATTCAGTTACTGTATGAGAAATTTTATCAGGTTTATATGTGGGTTAAGTTATAAAAAATTCATTTTATTATTTAATCATGTTTGAAGTAAAAATTAGAAGTAAAAATTAATATTTTATCAATTATTATTGTAATTTTTTCTAGGTTTTAAGTGTTTCATTGCCAATCAAGAACTTTTCTACTACTAGACATAAAATTGATTTATCATCAGCTATAGCCATGTAAGTACAATATCATATGAAAAAATAAATCAGAATTTTATATCTTATATTAATAATAGAAATATGATAAAATATAATTTTTTATAAAAAAACAAGCATATAAATAAAATTCCAGTCAATAGATATTTTTCATCAATACATATCTAAGTTAATCATAGATATCATATTAATGCAGTTATCTTTCTTTGAAAAAAATATATATTATTAAATTATTTTTCACCTTAAATATGCTATGTTCACAACTTGAGGAAGCATTATTTGAAGTATAGCAATCTTCATGCTAAATGTAACTCATTAAATTGTTAAATAACTAACTAAATTTTTTTTGGAATATGTATCATAAAATACAAATGTTACCTATATGCATTTGAACCGCTGAATAATAAAGTCGATTGGTGTCTCTCCAAAGTTTCAATATTCATTATTCAATATTTCATGTATAGAAAAATTCGTATATTTTCTGATAAATTTAATCTGTATCGCTTTTTTCTTTATATCCTCTGTCATGTATACGATACTTTAAATGAGTAATACGTATCGTATGCTTTGTGAGGTGCGAGTTTTTGTATAATGGTTATTATAAACTATTCTTTGTTAATTGTACGCGAGAACGACATCCGCAATGATATTAAACATATCGAAAAAGATTGGATAAATACTCGATATTACAATAATACTCTAATATTTTATAATACTCGATTGGATTATAAAAAAACGCGAAGTTGACACTTGGCGGCACTCTGCGCGTTCTTCATGTACAGCGATGGTATTTTTTATTACCTTATTCTGTTGTTGAGTACTCGCAAGATTACGGATGAAAAATCAATATATTAGCCATTAATAAATCCGATTGCCAAGGTGATTGTCGACGCATGATATAGTCCCATCAATAAAATTTTCTTTTGAAAGCAGTTTCTATCGAGTTTCCTTGCGCACTTTATCTTTGTCAGTGCAAGAAGCTTAGCTGCCATATTGGCGATGCACGCTTATGACCTTATGGAGATCTTGGATCGAGCACTTGATAGACGGACGAAAATATTTATGTGATAACAATGAGAGATTGGCGATAATTACAGAGCATCACGTACGAATTTTACGGTGAGTCTCTTCCAAACTTCGTCAGTGTTCGTGCATTCAATATATCTATATTCCGCTTCAATTTATTTTTGATTATTTAAGAACAACTTAAAGAAATCATACTTTTTCTGTGAAATATATATGCGTTCCACTTAACGCTTACAACGCTCGTGAAATCATTTCATCTTTTATCGTTTATCAAATGTTAAAGAAGGACAAATGATGCTCATGAACGTTGCGAGCGTTAAGTGGAACGCAACCATATTATTTATACAGACACACACCCACACACACACACGCGCGCGCGCGCGCGCACGATAATATATCTTTCAGTTTTATATATTCAATTTAACGAACAGAATACTGCGTGAAATATTTGTCATGAGCAATGTTGGAGATCATGTATGATTTATATCGATATGTACAATATATCCCCAAATATAAAACTTATTATATTGCAGGAATGAGAGAGCCAAAAGATTATAAGTTATATAACGTATATTGTTCTTTTTCTATCTTTTACTTTTAATGTTTTTATATTTTATTATATCGGCAAACTTATTGCCGAAAAGGTAAAGCCCTATAACAACCGGAACATTCCTTTGCACATCTGGATAATATATTTTTACACAATAGCAAGAGTATTTTTATAAGACTTATTATTATTATTATTATTATATATAATAACGTATTGTTATAATAAAAATATCTAATCGTACTAAAATTTACAAAATTTAGAATTATATTTCAGAAATTAAGAAACTCTTAGTTGTGTGTAAATGTAAATAAGCTGACATTTATTTGTCATCATTTTATGTCAATATGACGACAAATAACGTTAGTTCGTTTGTCGGATATCACATTTTATATAGGAAAAAATTAAAAAAGCAATCCAATGAATAGTACAAGAAAATCGGTGAGGTATCACAATCGATTGATATTGTATGTCTGGAAGAAAAAGCCTCGATATTGTATTAATGATTGCTATATCCAATACATCAATTAAATTTACATCGGAAATATTATTATTCGAGTTGTCTTTCATTACTTTTGGAAACGTGAGTAACATAATATCAATGTTTATTGCATCTGTTTATAAGAATATGATTTGTACAATTAACAAGTGGTTAAAACGTCAGTCACTTACTTTAACATGCTGCGTACATTATATATATTCTTGTCCAAAGTATACATATTAATAAATGACACAATCGATAAGGTTGCAAATAAATGTCAATTAGTTGTCTGACATGTATCAAGAAAAAAACAGAAATGTTTTTTAAGAAATAGAAAACGGTACTTATTAAATATCTTATTACTTATTAAAGTATTTATTAAACAATATACCTTTTATTTTGTTATATACTAATATTATTTGGCATAATACGCAAAAATCAAACGAATGCAATTTATATTTTTATGACATAGTTCATTTTTTGGTATAAAATTTCTTATTATACATATATACACATTACGTATAAATAAGAAATTTTTAATTATCAAGAAATGTTATGTATAACAAAGAATAAAAAACATGATATAAAATGTAAACTACATATATTACCTCGCTCCATGCAGATTATTTTCCTATCGTGCATCTAAGTAGAATAGGGCATATAATAACTACCGATTAATCGACGCAACTCGCACCCGTATCGATCGCTACTACCCCTTCACTCTAGAAAATCTAAAACTCTGTCTCTTAAGCTAACTATACTCCTTGAGAAAAAGAGTTAGAATAAATGCGCAAGCGCTGAGAATGACTTGATGCTTCCTCCATCGCTATATTATCGCTCAATAGTTCGTCGACATTCCAATCACTATGTCGTATTCCTTCCGTGTGTCCTCTATGCGCAACATCGCGTATCAACAGGACAACGAATACAGTATTCAATTGAATCGCTGGTTTCTAAAACCAATCAGTGCTTGGCCAGAAACCAATACTAGTATCGCCGGCAAGGTGCTATCCCATGCTATCCAATTTGTCTGTCATTCTCTGATTGCCTTCACGGTAGTACCGTGCATATTATACATCATATTTGAGCCGGATGTGCATCTAAAGCTGAAGGCTTTTGGTCCGATGATACATTGCCTGATGGGCGGCGCGAACTATTGTTCATTACTAATGCGTAACTACAAGATACGCAAGTGCGTGGACCATATGCGTGCCGATTGGCAGTACGTGGGTACAACGTACGATCGCGAGGTGATGCTGCAAAATGCAAAATTCGGTCGATTTGTGTCCGCTTTTTGCGCGGTCTTCATGCAAGGCGGTATCTGTTCCTTCTGTATCATTACCATTCTGACACCGGCGAACGTTCGAATCGGAAACGTCACGATAACTACGCACCAGCTTCCGTGTCCATTCTACATGGAGCTGCTGGACACTAGATATAGTCCAGCGAACGAGATTGTGGTTGTTTTACAATTGTTGTCAGCTGTCATAGTAAACTCCGTCACGGTGGGCGCGTGCAGTCTTGCTGCGGTCTTCGCCATGCATGCTTGTGGCCAGCTGAGCATTCTGATGATGAGATTGGACGAACTTGTCGACGAAACAGAAAGCGAACATAAAGTCACGCGACGAAAATTGGCTATCATCGTGGAGCAACATCTCCGTGTACTGAGGTAATATTTACACATTGTAGATTTTGAAAATGTATTTGATTTTTTATTTATATTTCCATCAAAATTCAAATAAGTGGAATGAAGTTGTAATATTTAAATCGCCGATTCAGCAATTCGTTAAAAAAATATTCTTTTTATTTGTATTGTTTAACTAGTTTTGTAGTTAGAGCTTTCAAAATCTTATTTTAATTTCTGTAAAGAAGTTATACATAACAAAAAATGATATTAAAAAATGTAATAATATATTAAATTATTATTTTATAATCGTTTCTATCTGCGATACAAAACTGAAATTAAAACTATTATTTTAGTAATACAATATATTCTGTGTGTGTGCGTGCGTGTGTGCGTGCGTGCGTGCGTGCGTGCGTGTGTGTGTGTGTGTGTGTTTGTGTTTGTGTGTGTGTGTGTGTGTGTGGGTGTGTGTGTGAGTGTGTATGTGTATTACTAAACAATAGTTTTAATTTTAGTTTTGTATCGCAGATAGAAACGATTATGCATCAGATATGTCTCGTCGAATTTTTAGGTTGTACCACTGATATATGCATGGTTGGATATTATATGATTACGGTATGCTGGTATCACATCAAATAATTGTAATAACTGCAAAATAAGTTTTTGTTTTTTTTACGCGTTTCATTTATGTTACATTTTTTATTATATTTTTTAACAAATTAAATAATAATGAATTATTTTATACAGACATTTGTGTGTGTGTGTGTGTATATTTATTTATAAAATGATTATATGTATTTATAGGAATGGAAATTGCACGATACTAAAAATTTGCTTACTTACTTTACTATATTGATAGCCATGTCATGCAACATTTTTATATTTTGTTATATTGCTGAAATCCTTACGGACCAGGTAGTTACATCGTATATACGTATTACATATGTGTATATAAATTTTTTCTCTTTTATTATAATAGTCTAAAAATAAAATTATGACGTAAAAACATAGATCAAGTTAGAGTTTGTATAGTGTCAAAAAATAGGAGAAATGGCATACATGACAGAGTGGTACCGATTACATCATAAAATTGCGATCGACCTAATTCTAATAATTTCAAGATCAAATGCCGTTATTAAAATAACCGCCGGAAAAATGATTCAGCTATCTATTGCAAGTTTTGGAGATGTAAGTTTATCTAAATACTTTATTAACATTTTTTTATAAATAATATTTCGAGGCATATTTGTTTTTGTAAATTTCCATAAAATTTTTTTAAATATCTTACTATTTTTATATATGTACTTTTATATATGAACTATTTTTATACAACTATACTGAACTATTATATTTTAACTATTTATATATCTTAATGTTTATTATATTATGTTTATATTGCTTAATATTAACTTTTATATCGCTCATTTTAATATTCTAATACATTCTTCGTCTATTCTTCGTCTAGAAAGGTCTAAGAATTATTACATAAAAAATGCGCAAAGGTCATTAAGATGGATCTATCAACTATGATTGTTGCAGGTCATGAAAACATCGTTTGCGTATTTAAATATACTCAGAACAGTAGCGACATAACAAAATGTAGATGTATGTGACATAAAAGCTCCAGATAACAAATATTCAAATTATAATGAAGTAGTGATATAGCTGATTCTATGGTATTAATAAGTATATCTTTTACTTCTCAATAATGTGGTTATGTAATATATCCCATTTTATGTTTTATCTTATTAATAATATATTATATTTTGCAATATTATATTTTGATGTGTGTAACAAACAAGATATAAGTTTTAACAGCTAAAGTGTAATATAAAATACCAAAAAACATCATACTTTTGTCTAATATCATTTACATTAAGAATACTACTCATTAAACAAAAATAACTGCAAATTTGATTACCTTTGTTGACCAAGCTATCCCATGAATTGTGTTTAGATGTCTCGTACAATTCATGTGATTTCGTGCAACTAGTAGCTATAAGTATCGATTATATTCTGTCTCAGCTGGATGGCGTACAAATTTGTTCTCTCTCCTCACATGTCCGCGCAGGCGCTGACGTAACCACTACTTCATTGAGAAACCAAGTAGTAGGATTATAGTCCATGCTATCAGTACCTGGCGCGTTGTCTATGAATCGACTATGAAGCGCGTTGTCTATGAATCGACTATGAAGCCCGTTTCTAGCGAGATCATTGTGAGCGATTACAAACGAGACAACGATTATAGTTTACAGTTAAATCGTTGGTTTTTGAAATCGATAGGCGCTTGGCCAGAAATACAAACAAATTCAATGATTAAGAATGTTTTAATAAATATCTTGCGATTAATATGTCATTCATTAATAGCTTTTACCGTGATATCTGCTATATTATACATATTATTCGAAGAAAAGGATTTCCGTTTGAGACTCAAGGCTATTGGACCTACGAGTCATATTCTGATGGGTGGAATTAATTACTGTTCGCTCCTGCACCATAATAATCGGATACGTACGTCTATAAAGCATATGGAGACCGATTGGCGGATGGCGAAGAGAGAATACGATCGGGAATTAATGCTACGAAACGCGAGAGTGGGACGCGTTATAGCGGGCATTTGCGCGCTCATCCTGCAAGGTGGCGTTATTTGTTATAACATAGCGAGAGGAATGTCACGGATATCTGTGGAAATCGGCAACAAGACGATTGAAACAGGTCGCCTACCTTGTCCGTCCTTCAACAAAATCGTAGATACCAGACTCAGTCCAATATATGAGATCGTGCTCGCGTTGCAGTGTCTTTCGACCATCGTAGTAAATAACATCACGATTGGTGCTTGCGGTCTCGCCGCGGTTTTCGCGATGCATGCATCCGGCCAACTCAATGTAGTGATGCTACGTCTCGAAGAACTCGTCACCGAGCGACAAGATCTCCTTCAGCTGAGACTGGCGAACATTGTGGAGCATCACCTGCGAGCCTTGAGGTAAAAATTAATTTTAAAAGATTATGTACAAATAAATTTTAATTCTCTACGAGAAATGATACGGTTGTATATTTTATAAACTTTGACTGATTTTTGAATAACCTTTAAAATTAATTTCTCGTAAAATTTAGTTATTTTTATCTGGAAAAAGTGCCAAAAAACTATAATATGTGGAAAAATTATCTTATATTTTTTTTTCTAAATATAACATATTTGCAGAATTGCAACTGTCGCGGCTGTAAGATATTCGGATAAAAAAATTGAGTGTCTTTAACGTCGCGGCTGTTGCTGGATGTATCGATTGCAGGTTTCTTTCACATTTGGAGGCAATTATGAGTGAGATATGTTTTGTGGAATTAATCGGGTGTACATTCAACTTGTGCATGTTAGGATATTACACCATTACGGTATGCTTAAAATTTAAGAAAGGTGAATATGTGACAGATTGACTATATCGTTACTATATCTATATTGTAAATGCTATTACTTTGGGTATTCTTCCAGGAATGGCATGAAGAGAGTATAAACACTATAATAACATATATCATGGTGTTAACAGCAATGATGTTTAATATCTTCATATTTTGCTTCATTGGCGAACTCGTGTCGGATCAGGTACATAAAGTAATTGTGTTCCATTTCAAAAGCTTTCCTTATATATTTATCTGCAATTAAAATATTCACACTTGGATTAACGGATTCATTATGTGATAGTGTAAAAAAGTTGGTGAAGTAGCTTATATGACGGACTGGTATAAATTGCCACATAAAATCGTTCTTGGTCTTATTTTAATAATCTTGCGATCAAGAATTGTTACCAAAATCACGGCTGGAAAAGTATTTCATATGTCTATCCAGACTTTCGGTGTTGTAAGTATTATAAAAATTATAAATATAACTTCTAATAAAATTAAAATATTTAGTGTATTTTTTATCGCCAAGGGTACCGCAAAAAGTAATATAAAATGGCATAACTTAATTTTAAACATATAATATAAATAAAATTTATTAAAATGCAAAATTAATTATTAAACATTTTAGGTAATTAAAACGTCGGTCACATATTTAAATATGCTTCGAACTTTGACTATGTAAATGCTGTGAATGTAAATGATAAAATATGAGTATTTGTAATATTCTCTATTTAGATATATTAAAAAATATATAAAAGTTTTTCGTATAGAAATTGTGTGTTTCATAAATCTAATAAAAATCTAATCCATATAAACATATATGATGACAGATGCATCAACAAATGATAGAAATTAGAGAAAATTAATAATAAACTCTATGCTTCTGAGATTCTGCATTATGTAATAAAGATGACGATAAAAGTAGAAAATGGATATGTATTCTTGCCTCCATGCATATATTATCCCATAAGATTTTCAATCTTACTCTGATGGATATTGTCAATGTCCATTTGTCTTTACTTTGAAAGCATCTCTGACTACTAACGTTAAATTTCATATATGCAATTTATATTAAAATCTTTATATTAAAAGTAATAATGACTAACATTCTTTTTACAATTAGTTCTGTTGCTGTAATCGAGTGTGGTAACTTCTTTCATATGCCTGTATTGCTCACGCTGTGTTGTATTATATGATTATACACATACAGTCATACCTATATTTTTTAACGTCGAACGTCAAAATTTTGTTAGAAAAGCGTTTTTGACAAAGATACTCTCGATGGATTACCGCTTCCTTCCGAGAGGAGATACAAACGTATGAAAATATTGTTGGGTTTATCAGGAATCCCGGGATTTCTAACATAGCAGACAAATGCGCTATCTGCTTTGCCACGCTCGCTCTCTTTGTAATAAACATTACAAAAGTTCAAATTTATTTGTACTATGAAAATTAAGTTTTTTTTTTAACGTAAAGATGAATACGATTGACATAAAAGAGAAAATACAATCTTGCAGTGCAAAAAGATGGACGAAGTATCCTACATGACTGATTGATATCGTCTGCTAGAAAAATATCGAACTGTCCATTTTTAGTACTTTTGATAGCGTAAGTAAAACATCATTTATTAAATTGATTCACGAAACATGACTTAAATATCATTTTTTTAAAGATGATTAATATCAGTTGCTTACTTGAACATATTACGTGCATTAACTATATAGACAACTCAAAATGTACACGGAAAAAAAAGATATATTAGGTGTTGGAATTAATTCGTAGCGTTTTACAAGTGATGGGAAGTACTTTCATTAATGTATTTTTTAATGCTCATGTGAAATAAATAACATTCTTTCATTAAAAAACGCTACGAATTAATTCCAACACCTAATAGTTTACATAACTAAAAATATTTAATTATGAGCAATATAGAAACATCATCCTAATTATATTTATATAACAGAAAAACGTATAATTAATACGATTTGTTTACTCTGACGTGTCAATTATATCAATACTTAGCAGGCATGATCTGGTGATAACCAAAACTTGATTAGGAGACCATTTACTATGGATAAGTTATATATCTATATAGTTGCGTCAATTGTAACATTATAAAGCATGATTTAAAAATGAAATAAAAATTATTAATATTAATTCATATTAAATTATTAATATGAATTAATTTCTTATTGCATCATGTTATAAATTAGGTTACAATTTCAAAAAGCAAAAGCGACTTACCAAACTTACAAAAATGTGTATACTTGAAATGCCATCATTGCTGCAATATAAGCTAACCTAACTATTGTACTATGGTTCAAGCAATCACATAAACAGTTGTTCCATATTTTACTATTTAATCTAATTGGCATCACTAGATTCTGTGTAGACTAACCATATTGTTTTTTCTGTGTACAAATTATACATTTTTGTAATATACAATAAAAAAATGGAACTAATAATTTTATTAAATCAATTAACCATTTAATATGACATTAAAGAAAGAATAAGAATAAGAAATAAGTATAGATTTAATAAATAAAAAGATGTGCGTGAACTTTGATATTTATTCTAAAATGTGACTTCTTTCGTGTCTTATTTTACTAATTTTTTTTTCGCTATTTACAATTAAATTCTCTAATAAATTTCAAAGTATGGTCATTATATTTCAGAATATTAATTCATTTAATACGTATACATATTCATCTAATTATCTAATTTTATGAATATGTATATGTATGATTTTATACATATGCAATATTTTTATTCCAAAGAAAAATTCATAAAAAAAGAATGAGAATCGCGATCCTTACCGATTCTTCTCGTAAAACATACTCGTGGAAGAGTTATATGCCTTACGCACCTAATTCACAGTAACTAATATATCATACAAAGAAGAAGAAAATAAAATCCTCTCTTACCTTCATGGTTATCAATATGACTATAAAATGCACCCTTCAACTTCATAGCTCTTTCCTTGTAAGTTAAGCGCGCAAGCGCTTAACGTTACTACGGGGTCTATCCTCGATTTTCCGTCCTTTCAGTACGCTCTAAGCTTTTGTGCTTTAATGATGCGGAAATCATCCTGTACTCAGAATTCAAATCCGATAGCGACTGTTTACGATCATGAGAAATATGCGAGACTAAGTATCCAGCAGATTCGTTGGATAATGAAGTCAATTGGCATTTGGCCCAATTCATTTAAATTCTCTTCTCCGATAATGAAATATGTGCGCGTGCTACTGAACGTAATTTGTGTCGGTATAGTGACTTTTGTTTTCATACCGTGCGTTTTCTACGTCGTGCTCGAAGTCGAAGGCACATACAATACCTTGAAGTTCATTGGACCGTTATCCTTTTGCCTGATAACTATCGTGAAGTACAGCTCGCTGGCCTTTCGTAGGAGAGATATCCGTGTATGTATCGAGCATATCAAGACCGATTGGAAGAATACGTGGTATCACGACGATCGCGCGATTATGATCAGAAACGCGGAATTCGGCCGTCGTCTCATAGTGATCAACGGGTTCTTCGCGTACAGCGGTGCTATATTATTTCACATCGCCATGCCGTTTAGCATGGGCAAGATTACAGAGAGAAATAGTAATCTGACGTACCAGCCACTGCCATATCCGGTCGCAAGGATGATCGTCGACACGCGTCACAGTCCAATTAATGAGATTTTTTTTTGGATTCAGTTCGTGTCGGCTGTCATTTCGCAAACCGTCGTGACCGCTACCTGTGGTTTGATTGCCGTTTTGGCAGTACATGCTTACGGCCGTCTGGAGATTCTCATGCAATGGATTTTGCATTTAGTGGACGGGAGAGAGGATTTTTCTAATAACGTGGATGATAGGCTGGCCATAATTGTGCAAGAACATGTGCGAATTTTGTGGTAAATCTGCTATTCAGAAAATAACAATTGTCTCCTTTAAATGTATTGCATATTCAATATGTATTCCTCATTACACTTTTATTTTAATTTCTCGTAACAACATTTAAAGAATGAGTTGTGAACTGTTAATCATCTCTTGGCCATAATTTATCTATAATAATGCTTGTGCAATAATGCAATTTTCTTTTCATTATAACACTATCGATATAATAACATTAACTTATAATAACATTAACAATAACTTACGATATAATATAATAATATTTTTTTAAAAACAAGAAAAATTGATTATTTAAGTGACTCACTCAAAAATGATTATATAAATTATATACTGTTTTCTCATTTATAATATTATGATTAATTGTTATACATATTCCCAACCCCATACATGTATTATTTTGCAGTTTTATAGAGTTAACAGAAAAATTATTGCACAAGGTATCTTTTGTGGAAGTTGTAGGAAATACGCTCAACATATGTTTTCTTGGATATTATACAATTATGGTAGGCACATCATGTAAAATTCACTCTTCTGCAATAATATTAGAATACTGATGATGTACGCAAAATATTTCCGAAAATAGAAAATTTTAATTGCAGGAATGGGAGGGCGGCTTTGCAATAACATATATTATTCTGCTTATGAATTTTGTCTTCAATCTTTTCGTATTTTGTTACATAGGTGAACTTGTTGCCGAGCAGGTATGATTTAGTATCGTCAAAATTATAATAAAAAGTTTTATTGCTGCAATTGCAAAAATAAAACTTTTGTAGGAGTGTAATTCATTTAATGAATTAATGAATCAATCCTGTCCATAGTGCAAGAGGGTCAGTGAGATATCATACATGATCGATTGGCATCGTCTATCAAAAAGGAAAGCTCTAGCTATTGTATTAATGATTATGATGTCCAATTCATCGGTTAAACTTACTGCTGGGAATATCATAGAGTTATCTATGATCAGTTTCGGTGATGTAAGTATTTATAAATTAATTATAAGTTTTATAGAATAACTTTTTAATTGCATGACTCATAAACGTTTATTAAACAGGTGATTAAGACATCGGTTGCCTATTTAAATATGTTACGTACACTTACTACTTAAAAATTTTTCATAAATTACAGTACTGATGATTGATATAAATTGTATTTGTTGCAAAATAAATAATAATATAAACCAATTAATTTTATAAAATACGTATATGAATTATAATAATTAATCTAACTTTATATGAAAATAAAAAAAGAAATGAAGTTTCGAATGCAGATTCAATAAGTAAGAAGGATTAAATTAATCCAAAAATCTAATACGTCTTTTATTCTTAGATTTTTAAAATAACTTCTAGTTCACTCTGTGTGATGAATGTAAATATTTCTTCTGCTACAATTTCATAATTATTTAGAAAAAAAACGGTTCATTAAAATTACAAATTATTTTAAAATGTTGATAAATTATTTCCCACATATATTATAAAATATATAATATATTTTATATATTTATAATAAACATGAATGTTAATTAAAATTCATTTAATAAAATTGTTTTTATTTTCTTTTTTTTCTGTTAACATTTAATCTTAATATTAATTTCCTGTTAATATCTTAATTGGGAGATTATAACTATTCGTATTTTATTTATATTTTGTCTCAAGAGTAGTCAAGAGTATATCAGATAAAACAGAATTTTTAGTAGAGATATTTGTGTTTTAAAGCAAAAGTAAGGCATACGATGTGCTAGTATGCAACCAAAGATATATCTTCTAATTTTCTAACGTAAAGAATTATATTTCGTAGATAAAAAATTTATCATATTTTCACGTAACGTGACTTATAACTGACAACACTTATTCGATAATTTTCTATCTTTATTACACATTATATTAAACTTTGTATGCAACAAGTTATACTGTAAATATCGATTGTGCACAGTCAGCCGACATAGTTACGTTCTTTCTGTCAAGAATAAGTCATACGTACTGCCGTAACTATTTGAATTGCCATAGGCAGTAGTAAAGACTAGAGATCCTATAATCGGAGTTTGGCGAAAGCGGGCACAACTTCTGATTGGTTCTCCATTTTGGTCCACTCGATATTCTTCAGGATAGCTTTGTACATTCTCGGAAAACGAATGCAAAGTAAAGAAAGAGATGAATAGCTATACAAGCAGATGAGTAAGATTGTAGTCAAAGTCTCGCTACAAATGCTTCGAAGCATTTGATGAGCCAATTAAAAGAAAGAATTTTACAAATTGACTTATCAAAAAACACTTTAAAGCATTTGTAACATTATATTGACCATACTTTAAAACCTGTGTCAAAGAGATTAGAAATTGTTCCGAGACCTCAGACAAAGAAAAAATTAATAAATTATAATTGCACAATTTAGCCAATTGATCAATTCAATTGGTTTCTTCAGATATTGTCGTCACGTGCCTATCATGTATTCTAACACTTTTTGCGTATGCACAAACAAAAAAAGTTCATCAAAAAAATGTGTGTTTTATAGCAAAGAATCTGTGTTTGTAAAGCAGCATTCTTAAAGAAAGAATCAAATATATTATTATACATATATCCGTTGACTAACTTTTGCAGAAAGGGGGATAATTCATGTAATTTAATAACTTGGTAAAACTGCATAAATGAAGAACAATGTCAACTGTTTGTAAAGCAGGAAATTTGTGTTTTTGAAGTAAAATATTAGTATTTTTGAAATAGAAAACTTGTATACTTATTTAAAAATTATCTACTTTATAAATATTCAATTACAACAATCTGACTTCTCAGCTTATGAATCAATAGTTAACAACTAAATTCAAATTGGCGGAGAAGGAATTATTAATTATGTTATGCCACTCAGAGGCGTGATCTTGACAACATATATCAAGATCAAGATCATTAGAGGATAGTCCCCTGTACTAAATAATCATCATGTTCTTTTTCTAAATATAACACATTAATCATTTAGTATGACATTAAAGAAAATATAAGAATAAGAATAAGAAATAAATATAGATTTAATAAATAAAAAGATGTGTGCATAAACTTTGACATTTATTCTATAATGTGATATTTCTTTCGTGTCTTATTTTTCTAATTTTTTCTCGTACTATTTACAATTAAATTCTCTAATGAATTTCAAAATATGATCATTATATTTCATAATATTAATACATTTAATACGTATACATATTCATCTAATTATCTAAATTTATGAATATCTTTATGTATAAATTTATATTACATATGCAATATTTTTATTCCAATGAAGAATTTATAAAAGAATGAGAATCGCGATACTTCTGCTTACCGATACTTCTCGCAAAACGCTCGTGGAAGAGATTATATGTCTTACGCATATAATTCACGGAACCAATATATCATACAAGGAAGAGGAAGAAAAAATCCTCTCTCACCCTTCATGGTTGTCAGTATGACTATAAAATGCACCCCTCAACTTCATGACGTAGATCGCTCTTTCCTTGGAACGCGCAAGCGCCTGACGTGACTACGTTTTCTCAACTTTTGTCCTTTCAGTACTACCTGAGCTTCCGTGCTTTAACGATGCGGAAATCACCCTCTACTCAAAAATCAAATCCAGTAACAACCGTTTACGATCACGAAAAATACGCGCAGATAAGTATCCAGCAGATCCGTTGGTTACTGAAGTCAATTGGCATTTGGCCCAATTCACTCAAATCATCTTCTTCGATACAGAAATATGTGCGCGTGCTAATGAACGTAATTTATCTCGGTATGGTGGCTTTTCTCTTCATTCCGTGCGTCTTCTACGTCGTGCTTGAAGTCGAAGATATATACAATATTTTAAAGTTTACCGGACCGTTATCCTTTGGTCTGATGGTTACCATGAAGTACTGCTCGCTGGCCCTTCATGGGAGAGATATCCGTGTATGTATCGAGCACATCAAGACCGATTGGAGAAATACGTGGTATCATGATGATCGCATGATTATGATTAGAAACGCGGAATTCGGCCGTCGTCTTATAATAATCAACGCGTTCATCGCGTACGGCGGTATCACGTTCTATCACATCGCTATGCCATTGAGCATGGGCAAGATCACAGAAAGAAATAGTAATCTGACGTATCAGCCACTGGTGTATCCGGTCGCAAAGATGATCGTCGATACACGTCATAGTCCAATTAATGAGATTTTCTTTTGGACTCAGTTCGCGTCGGGTGTCATTTCGCAAACTGTTGCGACCGCTACCTGTAGTTTGACTGCCGTTTTGGCAGTACACGCTTACGGTCGTCTGGAAATTCTCATGCAGTGGATTTTGCATTTAGTGGACGGGAGAGAGGATTTTTCTAATAACGTGGATGAGAGGCTAGCCATAATTGTGCGACAACATGTGCGAATTTTGTGGTAAGTTCGCTATACAGGAAATAACAATTATCTTCTTCTATATTTGTTGCATATTCAAAATTTTCATTATATTTTCATTTTTAATTTCCTATAATAACATTTGTAGAATATCGTGTTAAACTATTAATCATCTCATGCTTTTCTTTTCGCTAACACTATTATTATATATAGCAGCCTTTTTACAATCATTACGTCAATTGTGGAAAAGAATCCAAGACATGCAAATAATAGTTTGGAGATTTACAGATTACTTGATGGATCTGAAATAGACAATTCAATTTTAATTTCGTTATACGTGATCTCTGTTTACGAATATTCCTTTAAATCTTGCAATCAGTAGCATTAAAAAAAGGCATTTAATTACTTTAAAAACGAACTATTGAACGAATTTGTTGAAACTCTAAAATTTATTTTCACTTCGACTTTCTTTACGTTTAACGATAAAATTTACCAGCACCCTGTAAATAAAAATTTATTTGGCACCCTTGTGGGTTCCTTATTTCCTATTTTGACTGAATTTGTATTGCGAGATTTGGAGGAAAAGACTTTGAATTCTTTGAATTTTTATTCCATATTTTATATCAGACATGTAGATGACATTGTTTTGACCGCACCTAGTGATCAAGTTGACAACATGTTGACCAATTTCAATAGCATCTAGGAAAGATTTCCATTCACATTGGAAACTGAAAATAATAGATCTCTGAATTTTTTTTATCTTCTTAAACGCGAAAAAAATAAAATTATTGATTGGTATCACAAAAAAACTTTTTCAGGCAGATATTTATCCTTCCTATCAAATCATCCCATTTTCCATAAAATTGGTTCCATCTACAACATCGTCGATAGAACAATCCTTCTCTTACACCCTATTTTTCATCAAAAGAATTTTGAATTAGTAATCAACATTCTTTTAAACAATTGTTATCCTTTGGCGTTGATTTTCAACCACATCAACAAAAGGATCAAAAAAGTAATACATAACAAATTCAATTACAATTTTTCACAAAATAATAACGATTCAGTCTCGAACACTAAAAATAATAATGTCAAAAAACTTTTTGTGGTATCATATATACCCAAAGTCTCTAATTCTGTCACTTCATTTTTCAACAGGGTAATATTCACGATTGGACATAGTTAATTAAATAAATTAAGCTCATTTATTAGTGTTAAAAAAAATAAATTAGACAAATTTCAGAATCGAAATGTAGTTTACAAGATCAATTGTGAGGATTGCTCTGCGTTTTACGTGGGGCAGACGAAGAGACAATTGAAGATTAGACGCGTAATGCATGAGCATAAAGTGGGACTCTTCTGTAGATATTCTGTTGTTACTGAGCACATATTAAATCACAATCATAAATTTGATTGGGAAGATATATATCCATTTTAAATACAGAAATCAATTATAAAAACGGATGATCTCGGAGATGTCACATATAAAAAAAAAGGGAAATGGCATTAACTCACAAAAAGACACAGAGTATCTAGACACGTCTTACAATAATTTATTAAAATACGTCTAACGAAAATAAATAGGTCTCAATCTCTTATTGTTTATAATTAATCATTGTAACATTTAACCGATTTAGACGTTTTTATTGTGATTGATCTCCTGGTTTATATGTAAGTCTTAATCTTTTCTGTTCCAATTAATCTTGTTTTAACGTTTGACAATGACAATTTGATCAATTTAATAATGACATAATTCTATTTGACTCCTTTATATAAATCTTAATTTTATTTCAATTATTTATTGATAATATTTTAATTATACGATGTACATTATTATATCATTATTTTATATAATACAATTTAGGTAATATATCTGGACATCAATTTTGACTGAATATTATCCAAAATGATTTCATCAATTTTTGCACTCACATTATAAAACAGGAGTTCAAGACTTAAGGATATATCTTTTCCGTTGCAACTATTTGAAATGTACCATGATAATGAACCATACATAATGTTAATCTTTTGATATCGATTCTTTGTTTAATCATTGATGAAGAAGGACCTGTGTATTCCGAAACGTATAATTTTATGTCATTACTTAATGTTCTTCATTTAATAAATTTATGATATACTGTTATTAATCTCAATGGGCTCGATTATAGATCGTTCTTTTATAGATTTACTATCATTACGATTGGAATAACATTTTTTTAAAAACAAGAAAAGTTTATTGATAAAATCACTCACACAAAAATAATCATAAAAATTATATACTGTTTTCTTATTTGTAATTTTATGATTAATTGATTGTTATATTTTCAACTATATGTGAATTATTTTGCAGTTTTATTAAGTTAACAGAAAAAGTATTACGCCAAGTATCTCTTGTGGAAGTTGTAGGATGTACGTTGAACATATGTTTCACTGGATATTACATAATTATGGTAGGCACATCGTACAAAATGTATGAAAAAATTCACTATTCTACAATAATATTAGAATATGGTTGATGTATGCAAAATATGTTTCCGAAAATAAAATATCTTAATTATAGGAATGGGATAACGACTTTGCAATATATCTAACATATATTGTTCTGCTCATGAATTTCACCTTCAATCTTTTCGTATTTTGTTATATAGGTGAACTTGTTGCCGAGCAGGTACGATTTCGTACCGCCAAAAATTAAAATAAAAATTTTGTCTGCTGCTAACGCAAAATACATATGTGTAATACATTTAATAAAATTAATAAATTTCTTCAGGCTCAAACAAAATAAATCAATGTTGAATCATTGGATCATTGACATGATTCAACATTGATACATTTAATAAATTAATAAATCAATCCTGTACATAGTGCAAGAGGGTTAGTGAAATATCATACATGATCGATTGGCATCATCTACCAGGAAGGAAAGCTCTGGCTATTATATTAATGATTGCGATGTCCAATTCATCAGTTAAACTTACTGCTGGGAATATCATTGAGTTATCTATGAGCAGTTTTGGTGATGTAAGTACTGATAAAT
The DNA here is from genome assembly GCF_000204515.1 of Acromyrmex echinatior. Next base: position 789,969 of record NW_011627209.1, read on the forward strand.
TAATTGTAAGTTTTATAGAATAAATTCTTAATTACATAACTCATATAAACATTTATTAAACAGGTGATTAAAACATCAGTTGGCTATTTAAATATGTTACGTACACTAACTACTTAAAAATTTTTCATGATATTAAATTATAATACTGATGACTGATATAAATTGCATTTGTTGCAAAATAAATAATAATATCAAACTAGCAATATATAATGTAGAAAAAGAAATAATAATTAGAATAAAACAATAAATTCATTAAAATAAAAAATAAGAAATATGATGATGATGATAAATTATTTCCTACATATAAATTATATAATATAATGTATTTTACATATTTTACATATTTATAAATTCAAATTTAAATGTATATTTATAAATATATATTTATAATTTTAAATATAAATGTTAGCCGAAATTCACTTAACAAAATCGTTTTTATTTCCTTATTTTTTTTATTTTTAATATTCTATTAATAATCATAATATTAATTTTTTATTAATAATTTGAAGCATATAATTATTTGTATTTTACTTATATTTTGTCTCAAGAATATATCAGATAATATACAGTTTTTAGTAGAGATATTTAAAGCAAAAATTCAAGTAAAACATACAATGTGCCAGTATATAGAACAAAAGATATATCTTCTAATGTATGGAACTATATTTCACAAATGAAAAATTCAACATGTTTTCACGTAACGCGACTTATAACTGACACCACTTATTCAGTCATTTCCTATCTTTCTTACACATTATATTGAACTTTATATGCAACAAGTTATGTAAATATCGATTGTGCACAGTCAGCCGACACAGCAACATACTTTCTCTCAGGAATAAGTCATATGTTCGCACATGTGCTGCCGTAGCTACTTGACTTACTATGGACAGTAGTAAAGACTACTGATTGACGCGCTCATGCACCGGATATAGTACAATGTGTTCTTGTACTCGTCCAAAATAGATATTTACAGGTAAAATAATAATTTACAGCCTTCAACTAATTGTTGGATCCTAAAACCAATAGATGTTTAGAATTTGATGATCAAAATTTTGTTGAAAATTCTGAAATTAACGAGTTACTCCTTGATAATTCTCACTGTGATACTCTCTATACGATACATTCTTATCGAATAAAAGGATGTCTGTTTAAAACTGTAGGCCGTGAAGCCTACAAGTGACTGGGATAGGATACATTATTGCTCGTATTTTTGTGTTAAAAGGGGATACGTAAATTTATTGAACATATGAGTATTGATTGGCGAATGGAAGAGATCGCGAGGAGAGAGCATTAAGACATGATGAGACGCTAAAGGAAGACAGCAATCGTTTGAGAGAATTCTAAACCAACAGGAATTACCGAATTGCAGGTTATCAATTTCTTCGAATTAGATTTAGATCACCAAATCCTTTTATACAATAAAAGTACGCACAAAATAAACACCGATCTCACTAAATTTGACGAAAAAAATCAGGAAAAAAATTAAAGCTTTAATTTATTTCAGCTCTCACAGCTGTCACCTCAGATAAAAATTCCCTTAGTGCAGAAATTCTGTAGGTCATATGTACCAAATGATATCTTCCCCAGAAGCGTATGACATGCACAAACAATCCTAAGTTTGCAAAATTGTGATTGAAGGCCTAACAAAAAAGATTTTCCAATATTAAAGTCGTATATTTGTATAACATTTACTTTTTTCCTTTTTTACAGATTTGAAAATCCTTTTCCACAATTAAAGTATACATATTAATACGTGTATGTAAGATGGAAATTTATTCCGAGAATGATAAAATTTCGAAATTGAAATCTTAAGAAAAATTTTTTTTCGTTCTTGATATAAACTTCACCTCACACATATTAATGCATATACTTTAATCTTGAAAAAGGATTTTTCGAAACTGTGAAAAAGAAAAAAGTATTTGTTATACAAAAAATTATGTAATTAAGTCGGTAATACAGACGGCTTTAGGATCCCATTAAGGAGAAGTCATCAGAGATCGCTGTTTTTCCAGCATAAAGACATGTCTTTATATACTACTACACCAATATCTCACGCAATATAATACACGTAGTCGCATATTCGTATCAATTTTCGTATAACAAATTATCGCGATAAAGCGTTTAAGTCTAATTTTAAGAACTCTATGTTATTTGTTCGTGCAAACTTCGTGTGTGTGTATGTGTGTGTGTGTGTGTGTGTGTGTGTGTGTGTGTGTGTGTATTTGTGAATTACTATTTCATAGGTACAGATTGTAAAACTTTCGTATCAAGCAAATGTTGTCACGATAGCTTCAGACGCCTTGTTACATTAAAAAATGATAAAAAATACATTAATTTCGAAATTTTTGATCGTTCTCCGCACAGACTCCACTTTTTAGACACGTATTAATGCGTATCCTTTAATCCTGGACAAGGATTTTCGAATCTGTGAAAGAGAAAAATATTATATATTTGATATATAAAAATTATATGATTTAGTATTAAAGAAAGTATTATTTGATATTAAAGAATAAGAATAAGAAATAAACACAGATTTAATAAATAAAAGGTGGTGCATGAACTTTGACACTAATTCTAAAATGTGATACTTCATTCATGTCTTATTTTTGTAACTTTTTTGTCACACTATTTACAATTAAATTCTCTAATGAATTTCAAAGTATCATTTTATTCCAAAATATTGATTCATTTAAAATATATATTGTAATTATATAATTTTATATATATGTATATGTATATATAATTTAGTACATATGCAATATTTTTATTTCAAACAAGAATTTATAAAAGGAGAATGAGAATCATGGTCCTTACCGATTACTCTCGCAAAACATACTCATGGAAGAGAATACATCTTACGGGAAATTAAAAATAAAAATGTAATGAGAATTTTGAATATGCAACACGTGTAAAAGAAGATAATTGTTATTTTCTGAATAACGGACTTAGTACAAAATTCGAACATGTTCTTGCACAATTATTCGTCCACGTTATTAGAAAAATCTTCTCTCTCGTCCATTAAATGCACAATCCACTGCTTGAGAACACATAACTCACGAAAGTGACCAATATATCAGAAAGAGGAAGAAAAAAATCCTCTCTTACGCTTCATTGTCAATATGACTATAAAATGCACCCTTTAACTTCATGACGTGATTGATCGCTTTTTCCTAGGAAGTTGAGCGCGCAAGCGCTTAACGTGACTACACATCCTCGACTTTCGGTTTCCTTTCAGTACTATCTGAGCTTCGGTGCTTTAACGATGCGAAAATCATCCTTTACTCAGAAATCAAATCCGGTAGCGATCGTTTATGATCACGAGAAATACGCGCAGATAAGTATTAAACAGATCCGTTGGTTACTGAAGTCACTTGGCATTTGGCCCAATTCACTCAAATCCTCTTCATCGATAAAGAAATATGTGCGCGTGTTAATGAATATAATTTATCTTGGTATAATGACTTTTCTCTACATCCCATGTCTCTTCTACGTCGTACTCGAAGTTCAAGATGTATACAATATCTTAAAATTCGCCGGACCATTGTCCTTTGGCCTGATGGTTACCATGAAGTACTGCTCGCTGGCCCTTCATGGGAGAGATATCCGTGTATGTATCGAGCATATCAAGATCGATTGGAGGAATACGTGGTATCATAGTGATCGCGTGATTATGACTAGAAACGCGAAATTCAGCCGTCGTCTTGTAATGATCAACGCGTTCTTAACATACAGCGGTGCCACATTCTTTCTTATCGCCATGCCGATTGGCATGGGCAAGATTACAGAGAGTAATCTGACGTATCAGCCACTGGTGTATCCGGTCGCCAGGATGATCGTCGACACGCGTCACAGTCCAATTAATGAGATTTTCTTTTGGACTCAATTTGCATCAGGTATCATTTCGCAAACTGTTGCGGCCGCTACCTGTAGTTTGACTGCCGTTTTGGCAGTACACGCTTACGGCCGTCTGGAGGTTCTCATGCAGTGGATTATGCATTTAGTGGACGGGAGAGAAGATTTTTCTAATAACGTGGACGAGCGGCTGGCCATAATTATGCAAGAACATGTGCGAATTTTATAGTAAGTCCGCTATTCAGAAAATAACAATTATTTTCTTTTACGTGTTGCACATTCAAAATTCTCATTCCATTTTTATTTTTAATTTCCCGTAATAACATTTGAAGAATATTGTGTTAAACTATTATTCATCTCATGCTTTTTTTTCGCTATAACACTATCATTACGAATGTAACAAAATTTTTTAGAAACAAGAAAAGTTTATTGATAAAATCACTCGCACAAAAATGATCATAAAAATTATACATTGTTTTCTTATATGTAATTTTATGATTAATTAATTATTGTATTTCCAATTACACGTGTATTATTTTGCAGTTTTATAAAGTTAACAGAAAAAGTATTGCACCAGGTATCTCTAGTGGAAGTTGTAGGATGTACGTTTAACATATGTTTTCTTGGATATTACACAATTATGGTAGGCACATCGTACAAAATATGTGGCAAAACTCATTCTTCTGCAATAATATTAGAATATCGATGTACGCAAAATATGTTTCCGAAAATAGAAAATTTTAATTGCAGGAATGGGAGGGCGGCTTTGCAATAACATATATTATTCTGCTTATGAATTTTGTCTTCAATCTTTTCGTATTTTGTTACATAGGTGAACTTGTTGCCGAGCAGGTATGATTTCATACCTTCAAAAATTAAAACAAAAATTTTTTCTGCTTCTAACGCAAAATACATATGTGTAATACATTTAATAAAATTAATCAATTTCTTCAGGCTCAAACGAAATAAATCAATGTTGAATCATTGGCATGATTCAACATTGATACATTTAATAAATTAATAAATCAATCCTGTACATAGTGCAAGAGGGTTAGTGAAACATCATACATGATCGATTGGCATCGTCTACCAGGAAGGAAAGCTCTGGCTATTGTATTAATGGTTGCGATGTCTAATTCATCAATTAAACTTACTGCTGGGAATATCATTGAGTTATCTATAAGCAGTTTCGGTGATGTAAGTATTTATATAAATTAATTGTAAGTTTTATAGAATAATTTTTAATTGCATGACTCATAAACACTTATTAAACAGGTGATGAAGACATCAGTTGCCTATTTAAATATGTTACGTACACTAACTACTTAAAAATTTTTCATGATGTTAATTTATAATACTGATGATTGATATAAATTGTATTTGTTGCAAAATGAATAATAATATTATATTAGCAATACATAATTTAGAAAAAGGAATAATTACAAAATAATAAATCCATTAAAATAAAAAATAATTTTAATGTTGAGAAATTATTTCCCACGTTCACAGTGTATAATGTATTTCACATATTTTATATATTTATATCAAACATAAATGTTAGCTAAAATTCACTTAATCGCTCTTTTTTTCTTTTTATTTTTAATATCTTATTAATAATCTTAATATTAATTTCCTATTGATATCTTAATTTGAAGCGTATAATTATTTGTATTTTACTTATATTTTTTTGTCTCAAGAGTATATCAGATAAAATAGAGTTTTTAAGTAGAGATTCAAAGCAAAAATTCAAGTAAAGCATACGATGTGCCAATGTGCAGAACGAAAGGTATAATGTATGGAACTATATTTCACAAATGAAAAATTCAACGTGTTTTCACGTAACGTGACTTATAACTGACACCACTTATTCAGTCATTTCCTATCTTTCTTACACATTATATTGAACTTTATATGCAACAAGTTATACTGTAAATATCGATTGTGCACGGTCAGCCGACACAGCAACATACTTTCTCTCAGGAATAAGTCATATGTTCGCACACTTGCTGCCGTAACTACTTGACAGGCAATGGTAAAGACTAGTGATTGAGCGTTCTCCACGAATAAAGTACAATGCGTTTTTTCGGTAGCCGTTCAAAATACACGTTTACAGGTAAAATAATAATTTATAACCTTCAACTAAATTGTTCTATCTTGAAATCAGTAGATGTTTAGAGTTTGATGATCGAGAAGATTTTATCGAAAACTTTGAAATTAACGCTCTTAGTCGCTCCTTGATAACTCTCACAGTGATACTCTCTATATGGTACATTCTTCTGGAAGAGAAAGATGTTCGTTTAAAACTGTAGGCCGTGGAACCTAAAACCAAATCACTGGGTTATTAGGGTGATATAAATTATTGCTCGTATTTGTGTTAAAAGGTCAGATATGTAAATTTATTGAACATGTGGAGATTGATTAGCAAATGGAAGAGATCGTGAGGAAAGAGCATTAAGACATAATGAGACACGCTAGAGGAAGACGCAATATAGCAAGCGTTTAAGAGGATCCTAAAGCGAAGCTCGAATTTCGACAAAGTCACCAGAGGTCGATGTTTTTTTTAGCCCACCGACATGTCTTTATATACCAAATCTCACGTAACCTATGATACACGCAGTCGCGTATATGATATGTTATTGACACATTCGTGTCAATTTTCGTGTAACATATTCATTGTGATAAAGCGTCTAAGTTTAATTCTAAGAACTTTACGTTATTTGTTCGTGCAAACTACGTGTGAATTTCGTAAGTACAGGTTGCAAAACTTTCAAGCAAATGTTGTTGCGACTTGACTGCTTGAGATATCATATTATACTATAAAATGATAAAAAATATATCAATTTCAAAATTTTTGATCGTTCTCAGCATACAACTCATCTCCACCTCATGAACACGTATTAATGAATATGCTTTAATCCTGGAGGATTTTCGAAATCTGTGAAAGAGAAAAAGATTACATTTGTTATATAAAAATTATATGATTTAGTCGGTAATATAGATGGCTCTCTTAAGTATTCATCATTATGCAAGGTGGTATTTTTTTGTTACAATGTAACGAGGGAAATATCACCGATACGTGGTAATCGGCAATGAAACGCAATAAGTCATTTAATGCATTCTTCAATATGATTTGGACATAAAGGACACTAATTTTATCCGCACATTTCTTATGAATTTTGATTCTCGGTCAAATCTTCTCATATTTTAGGAAATTGTAGTTCCAGGTCCTGATTAAAAGTGTCAATAGTCACAATCAATAGTCTCCTGAAATTTTCGAGATATAATAAATAGTTAATTCTATTTCGGATATTGGGCGATATAAACAATTTCGATCCCACATAATCTTACAGCTTAAAAAAATACAGCTTAAAATAGATGAATCTTAACATGCGTAATAAGGCTTCCATAATTGCATTGCGCTTCGCGATCTCAGTTGTGGCTAAAAATGATAATAAGTAAAATAATTATAAAAATAATAAGTAAAATAATGATAAAAATAAGTAAAATAATAATAAAATTATCAATAGAGTCTGAATTTTTCCAATGACCATTGTACCGATTTGAGTCAACAGAGCACGTTTCACACGATTCTTCTCACTGCTACTCAACTTGGGTAATGTTAAAGGTCGGAAATTGTATGCACATTAACTTTATTGATATGACATTACTTATTGTTTATTTTTAGCCACAATTAAGATTGCGAAGCGAAATGCAACTACGACAGTCTTATTTCGCATGTTATAATGTTCATTTAGATATTTTTTTTCAAGTGTGTAGGATCATGTAGGAAGATTGTTTATATCGCCCAATATCCGAAATAAAAATTAACTAAGCTTGAACAATTATATCTCGAAAATTGTTAATTTTAGGATGTCGCGCCCATTGACATTTTTAATCAGGACACTTGGAGGAATTACAATTTTCCAAAATATGAAAAGATTTAACCGAGAACTAAAATTCATAAAAAACATGCCTCCTTTAACCTATATGTGATCCTATGCTACAGCCTTTCGTCCTTTATCATGAACATCATGGTGCATGATAAAGGTCAAGCATGGTTTGGTCGTATTATTCGCGACATACGCAATTTGGTAATGTTGCGGCTTATAGAACTGGAAAGTTTCTTAAGAAGAAACAAGAAAAAAACGTCAGAGAAATTGGCTCTGGTCGAGCGTTATCTGTAAGCATTAAGGCAAGATTGCTGTATAATTTATCATTATAAACATTTGCACTATTTTTAAACATTTTTAAGGAAATGATCGAATGTGTAAATAATTATTAACTTGAATTTATTTGAAATTAGTATATATCGTTTAAAACTTTAACCATGTAAAGTTTATATGATATGTAAATATCATATAAACGTAAATATATATATCACATAATAAATATTTTACATAAAATTATTATACTTTGTATTATACACATAAAAGTTATGCATAATGTGCATTTTAATAGTAGATTTTTGTAATATTACAACTTGTAATATTACAACAATCTTTTCATTTGTGTGTTTTATAGATCTTTAGTTAGTATTTAAAAAATGTGCGATAGAAAAAATTAATTTTACAAGTACAATGCAAGTTAAGTAATTCATGATTCTATACGCTCACTTATGAAGCAAAATGTGTACTGCACGCGTCACAGTTTGCATATTATCTACATATCCTTACTTGCAACTGACGGTGCAACAAGTAGTGGTTATCGATTAGCACAATGGTCCGCCTCTTGCACGTAACTCTGAATGAAGACCTGCGCAATAGTAATATTGACTTCTACTGAGAAACGGGATAATACGGAGAAAATGGTTAGTATTTTGCGCGCTTTCAAAGAACGACCATGACGATCGCATCTGATACACCAACATCGGTTTCGTATCGCCGTAATGAACATCACGATTATAGTCTGCAATTGAATCGTTGGTTTCTAAAACCAATCGGCGCCTGGCCAGAATCGCGTGTTACCACAATTAGCGAGAGACTCCTGTTGAAAATTATCCAAATAATATGCTACGCCCTCATAGCTTTCACGATTATTCCTAGCATGATGTACTTCTATCTTGAGGAACAGGATCTCGATACCAAGATGAGATTAGTAGGTCCCGTAAGCCATTGGATTATGAGCTCATTAAATTATAGTTCTCTGCTATGGCGCGGCAAAGACATACGTTGCTGCATCCAGCATATGGAGAAAGATTGGTGCATGGTGCGAAATGTGGATCGCGGAGCGATGCTAAGATACGCCAAATTCGGCCGATCTATGGCCGCATTTTGCGCCGTTTTTCTGCACTGTGGTGTATTCTCGTACAGTGTAGTGAACAGTTTAACGCCGATAATCATCGTGGTCGGCAATGAAACTGTTTCGGTGCGACGATTGCCTTGTCCGTTTTACAGCAAGCTGCTGGATACCAGCCACGATCCGACGAATGAGATCGTGCTAATGATACAATTCCTGTCAGGTTTCATAGCTAATTCTATCACGGTCAGTGCTTGCAGTCTTGCTGGGGTTTTCGCAATGCATGTGTGCGGCCAATTCGCCGTGCTCTACACGTGGTTGAATGAATTGACAGACGAGGAAAAACGAACCGCCGAGAATAAATTGGCAAACATAATCGAGCATCATCTACGTGTACTAAAGTAAGGTATCACTAATCCAGTTATAGTAAGGTATTTGTAATAATTGCAATATCAAATGTAAATCAATCTTAAAATTTGAGAAAATTATGATATTTTTAGTTTTATATCACGCTTTGAAAAAATCATGAATCAAATATGCATGGTGCAATTATTTGGATGCACTTTGAATTTGTGCTTGCTTGGTTACTGTTCGATTAAGGTATGATAAAAATATAATTAATAAAAATTTTTTTTAATACAAATATACATATACCTTTTGAAGGAATGTACTCTTTTTTTAGAAAAATATTTTTGTTTCTTTTTATAATTTGTTTTATAATTTCAGGAATGGGATGAAAAAAACACGAAGACTATAACAACATATGGTATTCTTTTCGTATCTATATCTTTCAATATCTTTATATTTTGTTATATCGGTGAAATAATCACGGAGCAGGTAACGCGTGCAAGTGAACCACAAAACTGCTTGTGTTTTGGAATATAGTAAAAATATTTAAAATATTACTGATTCATTATTCTGCACAAAAATATTCTCGTTGTATTTAATATAAAATTACTGCAGTGTAGAAAAGTTGGCGAAATGGCTTACTTTACCAACTGGTACTATTTACCTCATAAAACTGCCCTCGATATAGTGCTGATAATATCGAGATCCCGTGTTATAATTAAAATTACTGCTGGAAAATTGATTCATCTCTCCTTAATGACATTTGGCGATGTAAGTATAGATGCAACACCAAATATTTTTATGATAAAAAATGAGGCTTTGTTTTCTTCAATACCTATCTTTTATTGTGTTTTTGCATAGCATGTATTATAAATATTTATACATTTTTTGTTTAAAAAAAAAAATTTAACGTAATAAAGCTTCAAAAAAAAGAATCATATTGACAAAAATCTTTCACAAAATTTATCTTATTTTATTTGTTGTTTCTTTCTAGGTAATTAAAACTTCTGTAGCCTACCTAAATATACTTCGTACTGTAATGTAATATATTATATGAAAATACTAAATAGATGTCAATTAAATAGATAAGCAATAGGAGATTATTCTTATATTCTATTATAATTCGAAGCTTTGAGTACACATAATGCTACTTTTCTTATCAATAATAATGAAGTCTTTATGAAATCATCGAAATTATCATAGTATATAAAGAATTAAAGTATGTATGTATATAAAGAACATACGAAATATAAATACATAAAAATTCACTCGATACATGCATTTCAAAGTTCATAAAATATTAAAATTGTTATTTTGTGCTCTTTTTCTTTTAATACAATATATTTTGTGAATGCATCAGAAAGCGACGCCGGGGGCGAACAAAGCAACAAGTTGCACTATCGATCAGCATGAAATTCCGCTTTCTCGCTCGCAACGTATTTCCACCCATGAATCAATAAAATGTATCAATTAAAAAATTACATTGTATGTCGCGTATGAAAAATGATTAATACAGAGCACTTTGTTTGATTTTGTTTGATTCATTGAGTCAACGTATAGAAACATTCGCAATGACGTTATTGAAGCGACGAGTCCGATGACACTGGTCAATCGATCAAAACATTTGTGGTGGATTCTTCTTCTCTCGCGCAGACGCTACAGCGACTAGGAAGCCAGTCTTCAACAGTCGATTAGTAGCTGTCGTGCCGTCACGTTGAAATCATGTGTCGGTCGGTGACTAAAGATCTTCACGATCACAGTGTGCAGTTGAATCGGTGGTTTTTAAAGCCAATAGGCGCGTGGCCGCAAGAACCCACGACTTCTAACAACGAGAAAGCTGTGTCTCGAATTTTGATATTCATCTGCTACTTCTTGATAGCCTTCACCGTGATACCGTGCGCATTAAATGTCTTTTTTGAAGAGAAAGATATCGAACTAAAACTAAGAGCAGCCGGTCCGCTGAGCCACTGGTTCATGGGCGGATTGAATTATTGCTCTTTATTGCTGCGCAGCGCTGACATACGTAAGTGCATGCAACACATGGAAATGGATTGGCGGATTATGAAGCAATCGCGGGATCGCGAGATTATGACGAGAAACGCGAAGCTGGGCCGATTCGTGGCAGGTTTCTGTGCAATATGCATGCACGGTGGCGTGTTTTCCTACAACATCGTATCCGGTATGACGACAGTGATGGTGTCGATCGGTGACAACCAAAGCGTCTCGATGCTCCAATTACCTTGTGCCTTTTACAACAAATTAATAGATACCAGATACAGCCCGGCAAATGAGATTGTTCTTATGACACAGATGCTGTCAGGTTTCATAGTGAACTCCACCACTGTCAGCGCTTGCAGTTTAGCTGCGGTTTTCGCTATACATGCGTGTGGTCAACTCGATATTTTGATCTTACGTCTAGGCAAGCTCGTCGAAGGTGAAGATGTGGAAAAACATGAATCGGTCCATAGGAGGCTGGTCAATATTGTGGATCACCATCTACGTGTTCTAAGGTAATACTAGATTTAAATACTAGATAATAAAATATAATTTTAAAAAATCTATGTATATGTATATACATGTACACATATAAACATGTTTTTTTATGTAAAAAAAAACTATTTCAAAAAGTCAACCTCTACTCAATTTAATATTTAATAATACTTCATAAATGGTTAAATTATAATTTTGTATTTCATATGATTTTTTTTTAATTTGCAGACTATTAATATTCTTTCTTTTGAATAAAAAAAACTTTATAATAAAATTTTTTATTATAAAGTTTGTTCAAATTTTATCATACAATATATGTATAATACATGTCAACTTAATATTAAATAATATTTAATAAACTAAATATTTAATAAAAATTTTTTTGAGATTTACCAAAGTTTTTTTACTGATTGTATTAAGTTTTGACTTTAGATTTATAGGGTTCATCGAAGACGTTATGCATCAAATATGTCTGGTAGAATTACTTGGATGCACATTTAACTTATGTATGCTTGGATATTACTCCATTACGGTACGCTAATCATCTTAAAAGGTGAATATAGTAGAAAGGTAGTTGAAATTAATTTAATAAGACTTTGGTACCATCTGAAAATTTTTATCTCAAGAAACTTATCTTTCATACATTATGATTCTTTCAGTGGTGGAATAAGATTGACAGAAAGGGCATAGTGGCGTACATTATCGTATACATATCCATGAGTTTTAATATTTTTATATTTTGCTACATAGGTGAAATTTTAACGCAACAGGTAAAAAAACTGACGATGTTACTGGCGCAAAATTAACATTTGCATATTTAACGATGCAATATTTCTTAGTGTAAAAAAGTTGGCGAAATAGCATATATGACCGACTGGTATCATTTACCTCATAAAACAGCCATGAGTTTGATCCTAATTATATCAAGATCGAGTGTCGTAATCAAAATAACTGCTGGAAAAATGGTTCAACTTTCTCTCGTAACTTTCAGTGACGTGAGTATCTTTCTTTCAATAGATTTCTCTTTAAATTTTTTAAATCATCTTCGTCATTTTAGGTTATCAAAACGTCTCTCGTTTACCTAAATATGTTACGAACTGTTACAATGTGAATCTGCATGTGATCTAGAAGAATCTCAATATTTATTTACTTGCATAGTATTTTTAAATAAAGACACTTAAATAACAAATTTATATATTAAAAAATATTATATTTAATTATTAATTCATTTACGTATAAAGTTACATTCATAGTAGTCTCAAGATCACGATGATGCGGTTCCTCTGCAATGCAGGTGAAACCACAATACACAATTTGAAGTAACTTTCCATATTTGTTTAATATAATATTGTAATATCGCTGAAACATTGTAAGTGCCTTCAAGGCGCGTTTTCCGCGCAAAAAATCAACGCAGCACTTCCGCGAACAATTATTGATCAGTCATGCACGCGCCTCTCTCACAAAGTACATCACCCTATCCGTTCACCAAACCGCTCCAGCTAAAGATTCGCGCAGGCGCTCGATAGAACGTAACTCCAGCCGATGCACCGTTTGTCGCAGTCAGTGCACGTGCGCCTTCCGCAAAATGATCATGACATATTCCGATCATGTAACAAGAGGCACCAAGTTCTCCTATAAAAGCGATAATGATTACAGTCTTCAACTGACTCGTTGGTTTCTGATACCAATCGGTGCTTGGCCGCAAATGAGCACGGCGACAAAAGTGAAGAGACTCTTTTCGCACATACACATTTTAACTTGCGCGTCTTTAATAGCGATCATTATGGTGCCATGTTTGTTATACGTATTACTGGAAGAAAAAGATACCGATATCAAATTGAACATCGCAGGTCCGCTAAGTCATTGGATGATGGGTATGATTAATTACTGTTTACTCCTTACGCGTAGCGACGATATTCGTCAGTGCGTGTTGCATATGGAGACGGACTGGCGGTATGTTCGGAAAATCGAGGATCGTCAGGTAATGATACGACAGGCCAAGATCAGTCGCTTCATCACCGGATTTTGCGCGGTGTTCATGCAGAGTGGCACATTCCTCTTCGCTATAGCCAAATCGCTGTCAACCACTATCGTCATCGTGGGCAATGAAACTGTCTTAATACATCCGATGACCTGCCCAATGTATACCAAGTTTATCGATACGAGATTCAGTCCCACGAATGAGATCATAATAGGTGTAGAGTGGTTATCGTGTTTTATAGTGAACTCTGTCTCAGTGGGTGCTTGCAGCCTCGACGCAGTCTTTGCAATGCACGCATATGGTCAGTTGGACGTGCTGTTTTCATGGTTAAACGACCTCGTGGATGAAGAGGGAAATGAAAGTGCCGAGCAAAGATTGACTATTATCGTGGAACATCATTTGAGAGTGTTGAGGTATTTTATTTAAATATCGAAGATTGCATCAAAATATTATTAAACTATTATTCACAGATATACCACACATTTAACATTTCACATAAGCATTCTTCTTATAAATTAAAAAAAAATATATATCACATATGCTACAATTGCACACGTTTTAGTTTTATATCACGTATGGAAACCATTATGCAACAAATCTGTCTCGTGGAATTGCTGGGATGTACGCTGAATATGTGTTTACTTGCATATTATTTTATTACGGTACGCTAATAATGTGAAAAGTAAATATGTGATATAATTACATTCTGTAATTTTGTACTTACTTATAAAAATCAAGAAGTTACTTATAAAATATCAAATTTAAATCTTTAATATAGAATATTGAAAGAAAAGTTTTTCATTATCTAAAAAATCTTAAACTTTTGTTTTACAGAATATGGACTCGTTTGATATGGCAAAAACAATATCATATGTCATTATATACCTATCTATCGCTTTCAATATTTTTATATTTTGTTACATCGGTGAGATTCTCACAGAACAGGTAATAGTTGAAAAGCCAAGTTAAGATAATATTTGACAATTATTCAAGAAAGTTTATATTTATATTTAACTTTCGCATTTTGTAATATTTCTTTGACTATTTTTTACGTTTTTAAACAATAAAAAGATAAAGTTTAAATTTATTAGTGCAAGAATGTCGGCGAAAGAGTATATATGATTAATTGGTATGAATTACCACACAAAACTGCTCTTGGACTTATATTGGTAATAACACGATCGAGTAACGTCATCAAAATAACTGCTGGAAAGTTATTTCAAATGTCTATTGCAACTTTCGGTGATGTAAGTAATATACTTAAATTTATAACAAGAATTACATTAATAAAAAATTGATATATATTGTACTTACTTTATAATTATTTATCAAAATTATCATTAACGTTCCTAAATCGATTGCATTTTTCCGTTTAATAAAATCATACATGAAGAGGCATTAAAAATAATCGGAATTTGAGTACGGCCATCTAGACGTAGTAACTCGTTACGTTATTAAGGGTCGCAAGTTGAAACTATTTTGAAAAAGTGTATCAAGTGAAGTGATTCTTGATCGACTGATCGCATACAGGAAAACTTGCAAAAGAACATTGTTATAATGCTGCAATGTTGCTATAATGATTTGTGCTATACAGGATTTCTTAGTCGATGAATTTTTTTTGTCTTTGCAAGCAAATTCAATGATTTTTATTATAATTGATAAAAAAAGAACAAAGTATGTACGTAAAATTTTGTTTTCTTTTAAACAAATATGTTGTAAATAATATTTAATAATATTTATTATATATTTAAACAAATATGTTAAAAATATTTTAATGTTTCAAGGAAGAAATAAAAAGTCATGAAACATTTTATTAAACAATTCTAATTATTTTTAGGACCTTCTTCGTACTTACATTCAACTTAAAGCTTGTTATTATGAGCTTTTCAAAGCATTGAAACAGTTTCAGCAGCAAATTTTCCTTCAAAAGAGCAAAGCTTCAGGTAAACTCTCTATTCTTTTTTTTTAATAACAATTTTTTTAAAAATAAATTTGCTTTCAAACACAAAGGAAATCAGTCAATCCAGAACATACGATCTCTAATGGCATAACGCTTTACTACGTCCAGTTGTATGCTGCACTCGAATTTCAATTATTCTTGTGTCCCCCTCATATTAATTCGAACTTATTTTAATTAAAAATTTTCCGGATTTTGAATTTATATCATAAATAGGAAGGAAGACGTTGCTGTTTCAGGTAGTTAAAACTTCCATGATATATTTGAATATGTTGCGAACGATGTCATCCGCTGCGTGAATTATATTAAATTAGAAAAAGTAAAAAGTATATTTTGTATAGAACTGGTAGTATATAATATAGTAGAACTATTTAATAAATAGAAATTATGTTGAACACAGTACAATTTTTATAATTACGCTATTTAAACGAACAATAAAGTCGCATGTCATCCAACTTTCCCAAAATTAAAGATTAACGTTTAATATAAACAAAAATGAAAATATGTCGATTCGCGAGTATGAAATATCATATCAATTAAATAAGATGCTGATGTTCTTTAGTAATATGTCTTACATATTACATGATATTATGATTCACATATTTACACACAGTAGTAAAAGAAAATTAACAGAACCAATATTATGCCACTATTATATAAAATTCCGTGCATTTTCTCCGTTCAAAAGGTCAACGCTGTATTTCCGCAGCAATTATCGATCACATATTCTCAGACATGCGTCTCTGTCAGGAAGCGCACATTACTTCGCCTATTGTTCAAACCGCTCTAAAGATTCGCGCACGCGCCCGTTCGAACGTAGCTTTAACAGGTGCACCGTCCGACGTGGCCAGTGCATCGTGCGCATCCGCGAAGCGATTACGATGTATTCCGAGCGTATATTGACGAGTATCAAATTCATGTATAGAAGTAATAACGATTACAGTCTTCAACTTACCCGTTGGTTTCTGATGCCGATCGCAGCTTGGCCACGAGCGACCACATCGACAACGGTGGAGAGAATCTCCCTACAAGCACACGTTCTCGCTTGCTCATCCCTGATAGCAGTTGTTATGGTACCATGCATGTTGTACGTGTCATTGGAAGAAAAAGACGTCCAGATGAAGTTAAACGCGATGGGTCCGCTAAGCCACTGGATCATGGGCACAATTAATTATTGGTTGCTTCTTACGCGCAGCGATGACATCCGTAAATGTGTGCACCACATGGAGATGGACTGGAGGCTGGTTCGCAGGAACGACGATCAGGATGTAATGTTGCGATACGCAAAGATCGGTCGCTTCGTCGCCGGATTCTGTGCGATATTCATGCAGAGCGGAACGTTCCTCTTCACTGTGGCCAAGGCGATGACATCCATGAATGTAATGATCGGCAACGAAACTATGTCGGTGCACCCGATGACCTGTCCGATATATAGTAAATTTATAGACACAAGATTCAGCCCCGCGAACGAGATCATGCTAGCTGTGGAGTTGCTGTCGTGTTTTATAGTGAACTCGATTACGGTGGGTGCTTGCAGTCTCGCAGCAGTTTTCGCAATGCATGCTTACGGCCAGCTAAGTATGCTGTTCGCTTGGTTAAATGATCTCGTCGAAGTCGAAGATAATGGAAACAATTTTGCCGAAAAGAAGCTAGCCACAATTGTGGAGCATCATTTAAGAGTACTGAGGTATTTTACTTAAATATAAAAATTAAATTGCATTTGTGCGTCTTTAGCATACAAGACACAATTTAATCACATATTAGTTATTACCGATATTACGATATTCGTAATATTTGTTGTGAGAAATGTGCAAAGTGTGTGACATCAAAATTCAAACATGTTTTTTTGTGATAAATATAAAAATATGTTGGATATACGTATATGCTTTTCAGTTTTATATCACGAATGGAGAATGTCATGCAAAACATCTGTCTTGTGGAATTGGTGGGATGCACGATGAATATGTGTTTACTTGCATATTATTCTATTACGGTATGCTAAAGACTTAAAAAGGTGAATATATGCTATCAGCACTTCACTAACTTCTTTATTTATGAAATGTTAAATCTAATTTCTGATTTTTCAGAATTGGAGTAATTTTGATGCCGCAAGAATAACATCGTATATTATCGTATACGTATCTATGGCTTTCAATATTTTTATATTTTGTTACATCGGTGAGATTCTCACAGAA
The DNA here is from genome assembly GCF_000204515.1 of Acromyrmex echinatior. The sequence continues at coordinate 808,030 of NW_011627209.1, forward strand.
CAGGTAATTCCTCGAAATTGACGATTAGAATTATTCGACTTATTATGCTTAAAAATACTGCATAATTTGATGATTCTATAAAAAGTTGTTCAATGATTTGAATTTTGTCTTGAATACGTTTCTTACTGTTTTCCGCATTTTTTAAAACTCTTATACAGAAAACTTAAAATATCTACATTAATTTATTTATTAGTGCAAAAATGTTGGCGAAAAGGCATATATGACTAATTGGTATGAATTACCGCACAAAACTGCTCTTGGTCTCATTTTGATAATAGCGCGATCAAGTAATGTTATCAAGATTACCGCTGGAAAATTATTTCAATTGTCTATCGCAACTTTTGGTGATGTAAGTAAAACGAATATCGTATTTATAATGACATTGTATAAATAAAAATTCGATACATTTTCTACAAATTATTATAAAATTTTCCTTCATATTTCTCTTCGTTCAATCTCGATCTGAGCGACATATATATATATATATACTGCTTTAATATCAAAATGTGAAAAATTATATCGTAAATAGGAAGGAAGACCTTGTTGTTTCAGGTAATTAAAACTTCTGTGGTATATTTGAATATATTACGAACGATGACTCCCAGTACGTGAGTTACATATGTTAAGTTCGAACGTATATCGTAAATATATTTTGTATAGAACAAATGTGATATAATAGAGAAATAATAGAGATATATTTAATAAATAAAAAACTGCAAATATAAATGTATCCCTAGCTGTACACACTTGTTTTTCGCACCCTTGATATATCCATCGGGGTCCCTGGGATCATATTTGTTATCGTAACTTCCGTAAAAACAGATATATTTTAATTAATTTTTTTTCCGATGAAGAATTGATTAAGGAATAAGCTCATAATGTGTAAAAATCGTAGAATTAAGGAACTTTGAGATATATAAGTTCAAAGAAAAAGAAAAAATTTTAAAACGCGAAAAAATCTCGATTTAGAAAGTTACGCTGGGGTGACCAGCCCGGAAAGTTGCCTGAAGACCCCAGTGTATGCAGCTAGGGTTTAAATATATATTAATATATTTTTTAAAGATACGTACAATATCGTCGCGTTTTAAAAAACAAAAAAATATTTTTAACATTAAAAAGATAAAATATCTCTTGCAAGAGAAAAGTGATTATAAAAAAAAGTGCCCTTTTGAGACTACGTATATTTGTCTAGAAGAAAATATTCCTTCTCTAACAAATATTTCTAAAAAACAACAAAACATAGTAATAATTAAAATTTACAAACCTATCTGAATTATAAAAATTTCATATCTGAATACAATGATTAATGTTTTCGTGACTGCATGTCACAGTCAATTCGTTTACGAGAGCCTCCGTGCAGCGTACCCCATAAGTATCGATCGATTGAAGAGACACACGAATATATCCTATCATTACCTATTACTAAGTTAGCGCAGGCGCCACTTCTTGACAACTGTACGCGTGTTCAAGTGTCGATTCAGTAGCATCCGCGCGTTTCACGAATAATCATGGATGTCAGTGAATCTGTTAGGTCATATCGAGACGCAAGCGATTATAGTATTCAGTTGAATCGTTGGTTTTTAATACCGGTGGGCGCTTGGCCAAGTTCAGTTTCGACGACAATAAGAGAAAAGGTGGTTGCAACAATATTAATAATCATCTGCTACGCTCTGATAGCCTATACGGTCATACCTTGCATTCTGAACATTCTGCTCGAAGAGACCGATGTGCAGAAAAAGTTACTAGCTGTTGGTCCGTTAAATCACTGGTGCATAAGCGGCATAAATTATTTCTCCTTGCTGTTTCGCAGTCGCGATATACATCGTTGCGTGGAGCATATAAGAACTGATTGGCGGACAATAACGGAGATCGCGGACCGACAAGTGATGCTGAAGTATGCCAAAGTCGGCCGTTTCGTCGCCGGGCTATGCGCAATTTTCATGCATGGCGGCGTATTCTCGCACACCGTATTGCAAGGTGCCACACCAAAGTTCGAATGTATCGGAAACGTGAGCGTGAAGGTGCGTGTGTTACTGTGTCCCTCATACAGCAAATTCGTAGATACCACGCAGAGTCCAGCGGGCGAGATCGCATTAGCGCTGCAAATTATTTCAAGTATTGTTGTCAATTCTATCACGGTCGGCGCCTGCAGTCTCGCGGCGGTGTTTGCGATGCACGCGTGCGGTCAGTTGAATGTACTAATGAAATGGCTGAACCAGTTGAACGATCGAAAGCAGCAAGAGATGATACAGCACCAAATGGCGATTATTGTGGAGCACCATCTGAGAGTATTAAGGTAATTCTAACATAAATGTAAGAAATATAGGCTGCGTTCCGTTTCATGTATAATGCGCATGATGTATCATTTTATCCTTGTTTGATATTCGGCGAAAGATAATGATAAAATGATACATCATGCGCATTATACGTGAAACGGAACGCAGCTTTAGTTTGATATTCCTGCTTGAATGATGTATAAAAAATAAAATCCCTTGTGATTTTTCTTTTTGATTTTTATTTTATCTCGCCTTCTTGTTTCTTCTCTCAATAATATAATTTTATACCAAAAAATAATGTTTAAATGTTTCTATGTGTAAAAATATAATTGTAACTTACAGCTTCGTGGCACGGATGGAAGCACTTTTGAATCAGATTTGTTTCGTGGAATTGCTAGGCTGTACATTTAACTTATGTATGGCAGGATATTACGTCATTACGGTACGCTAAAAAATTAAAAAGGTGAATATGTAATTAAGACATCGCATTGTGCGACTTTTTATTTTTAAATAATTTGCAATATGAAAGACGCACATGCAAGAAATAATCAATTGCAGAAAAAACATTACCATAGTATAATTAATAGCGAAAAAAGCATATCGATATCTTTGATGTTGTGATTTCCGAATTACAAAACTTATTGCTACTGCATGTTTTCTTTAAAAATAAATTTATTTGTAATTTCGCTTTATTATTTATGAAATATAATAAATAAAATAGTAATGATCTCATTCTCGCTATTTATTAAGGTCCATATTCAGAATGCGCTTACAATATTAGCGCGTTAGCATGTTATAATTTACATTACACATGTTATAAAATTTTATGGATAAAAGATTTTATCGATAAAAAGCTTTTATCATTCTGAATACGAGCCTTAATAAATAGCGAGAATGAGATCATTACATTTACCTAATTGTTAAACAAGGATAAATAATGATCGAGTTGTAAGCATGAATCGAACCACAATCGTCATGATATGACGTGATCAGCAAGTAATGTTATCATATCGTTAGTATAATTTTTGCATGCATATGCTATTTGATTTTAGTGACAGTATAGAGTGTAGACGATAAACACAAAATATTAGGTGTTGGAATTAATTCGTAGCGTTTTTTAATGAAAGAATGTTATTTATTTCACATGAGCATTAAAAAATACATTAATGAAAGTACTTCCCATCTCTTGTAAAACGCTACGAATTAATTCCAACACCTAATATGTTTATCATGTATACTGCCGTTATGAATATACTGTAACACTTTTTATTTGATAAATTTTTAATAATATTTATATTTTATATTATATTATTATTTATATTTTATATTATATTAATATTAATATTTTACTAATAATTATATATTTTAAATTGTCAACACATTATCCAAAAATTTTCAGAAATGGAGTCTATTAGAAACAAAAATGTCAATGGATATTTTGATAACTTGTATTATATATCTATCCATGACTTTCAACATTTTCATATTCTGTTATATTGGTGAAACAGTCACAGAACAGGTAAAATATAAAAAAAAAATTTATACAAAATTAAAATTTTATAATGCAATATTCGAGAATATTCATAAATTAAATAAACCAAATATAATTAAATAAACCAATATGCAATTATCACAATTTTTCATATCATAAAATAAATTATTTAATAGTGTAAACAAGTAGGCGAAACAGCCTATATGACTAATTGGTATCATTTGCCACATAAAACGGCTCGTGATCTGATCTTAATTATCTCCCGATCAAGTAATGCGATCAAATTAACTGCAGGGAAACTAATTCATCTTTCGATCGAAACCTTTGGTAATGTGAGTGCACGAAAATGTACGTTACGTTTTTATAGCTAAATATATATTCAAAATGTTTTAGGTGATGAGAACCTCCATGATATATCTAAACATGCTTCGGACTGTGACAGCTTCTTAGACAATAATAGTTACACTTTGTACAAAGTTATCATTTTGTACAAAACATTAACAAATTTTCTAGTTACCACCGTAACTTTACTTATATTTGAATAACTGTACAAATTACTAATAAAATATAAGATATCTTCTGTCTAGATCATTTCTAAATCCTGAAAATATAATAATAAATATAAGTTGTTAACAATTAACCAAACTGTAGAATTGTAATGAGTACAGAAATTCAAATAAAATATAAATAAAGATATTCGAGCCGAGCTTAATATATTTTTTGGCTATTAAATATATCGATATTAAAAAAATCTATGTAGAAAATGACGAAACAAACATTTTGACCTTTATGATTGACCTAATATAGTTATCTAATAATAAAGTGTACTATCTTATCTTTGAATTATATATGTAGGTCTTATATTTGAATAACAGTAAATTAATGTTTTCGCAACTACGTGTCAATTCGATTACGAGACATCCCGTGTAGCGTATTCCACGACTATCGATCGATTGACGAGACGTATACAAATATCCTATTACTAAGTTGCTCGCTGGCGCAGGCGCCACTTTCTATCAATTGCACGTGCGTTGGTGCGTTTAAGTCGATTCAGTAGCATCCGCGCTTTCAATGAGCAATCATGAATGTCAGTGAACCTGTTATGTCACACCGTGACGCGAGTGATTACAGTATTCAGTTGAATCGTTGGTTTCTAAAACCGGTGGGCGCCTGGCCAAATTCAGCTTCGACACCAGTCAGAGAAAAGGTGATTTCAACAATACTGATAATCATCTGTTACTCGCTGATAGCCTTCACGGTCATACCTTGTATCCTGAACATCCTATTCGAAGAGACTGATGTGCAGAAAAAATTAAGAGCTGTTGGTCCGTTAAGTCACTGGTGCATGGGCGGCATGAATTATTTCTCCTTGCTGTTTCGCAGTCGCGATATACATCATTGCGTGGAGCACATAAAGACCGACTGGCGGATGGTAACGGAGATCGGGGACCGGCAGGTGATGCTGAAATATGCTAAAGTCGGCCGTTTCGTTGCCGGGTTGTGTGCAATTTTCATGCATGGTGGAGTATTCTCGCATAGCGTACTTCAGGGTACAACGCCGACGTTCGAATATATCGGGAATGTGAGCGTATCGGTGCATGTGTTACCGTGTCCCTCATACAGTAAGTTCGTTGATACCACGCAGAGCCCAGCAGGCGAGATTGCGTTAACGCTGCAGCTCATCTCCAGTATCGTCGTCAATTCCATCACAGTTGGCGCCTGCAGTCTCGCAGCAGTGTTCGCGATGCACGTGTGCGGCCAGTTGAGTGTACTGATGAGATGGTTGGATCAGTTGAATGATCGAAAGCAGCAAGGCACGGTACAACATCGATTGGCGATTATTGTGGAGCAACATCTAAGAGTGTTAAGGTAATACCGACATAAATTTAAAAAGTCTTAATTGGTATTCCTGTGTGTGGTACTGAATGAATAAAAAATACAATTTTTTATACTTATCTTTGATTCTTAAGCTAATCTAAAAATTTATTTTCTCACTCTTTTTTCCTTCTTTCAATAATATAAATTAGTTCCAAAAAAATAATATTTATACGTAATATAATATTTATATGTAATAATATAATTTTAATTTACAGTTTCGTGGCGCGGATGGAAGCACTTTTATATCAGATATGTTTTGTGGAATTGCTAGGATGTACGTTTAACTTATGTATGCTTGGATATTACGTCATTACGGTACGCTAAAAAATTAAAAAGGTGAATATGTAATTAAGAAATATCGCATTGTGTGATGTTTCATTTTTTAAATTACAATATGAAAGATGCATATGCAAGAAATAATTAATCGCAGAGGAAGTATTATTATAATATAATCAATAGCGAGAGTATGTGTCGCGACATCTTTATTTGCAAATCACTAATATTTGCAAATTACATGATTTACTGTCACATTCTCAGTGTCAAGAAGCGCCAAATTTCGAAAGTAAACTATTAAATACTAAAAATAAATTATTAATATTTTCAAACTAAATACATACTAAAAATAAAATAAATGATTTAGTTCATAATAAGTTTATTTGTAATTTCACTTTAATATTTATTGTATATAATAAAGAAAATAAGAATCATTAATTGTGTTCAGCAGATTAAACTATTGCGGAGCGGATCCGTAAACGTTCGCTGTTATTGATGTATTCTTCTAGATCTTCCAATAGCTGTGAGCGTTCACGGATCCGCTCCTCAATAGCTCAATCTTTTGAACCATTTCTGGCTGTGTTCCAAATTTATTGCCGATACTGAAAATGCGACAGTTTACATCTGCACTATAGATATTCAGTACAGCCAGTCAATTTTGGAACATAGCCTCTATTGTAAGCGTGAATCTGACCGCGTAATTTGACCTGATCAGAAAGTTATGCCGCCATATTATTAGTACAATTTTTCATGCATATACTATCAGATATTGGCTCACGATTTTTTACTGGTAATGTGTACATTATATTGTTATATTATATATACATTATTATTTGAACGTATCAATAAAATTTAATTATGTTAAACAATAATAATAAGAAAAATTATTAACATATTATTCAATAATTTTCAGGGATGGAATGTAATAGAAAAAACAACATCAGTAGCTTATATGATTATTTACATATCCATGACTTTCAATGTCTTTATATTCTGTTATATTGGCGAAATTGTCACGGAACAGGTAAAATAAAAGTTACGAATTGTATAGTGCAATATTCGCAAGGATTTATAAATTAAAAAAAATAAGCCAATTTTTCATATTATAAAATACATAATTTGACAGTGTAAACAAGTAGGCGAGGCAGTTTATATGACGAATTGGTATCATTTGCCACATAAAACGGCTCGAGGTCTCATCTTAATTATTTCTCGATCGAGTTGTGTGATCAAATTAACTGCAGGAAAACTAGTTCATCTTTCTATTGCAACTTTTGGTGATGTAAGTATACCAAGTGTATGTTACATATATTATATTTTTTACAGCCAAATATATGTTCAAAATATTTTAGGTGATGAAAACCTCCATGATATATCTAAACATGCTTCGGACTATAACAGCTTCTTAGACAATAATAGTAACACCATTTTGTATAAAGCGTTAGAAAATTTTCTAGTTATCACTATAACTTTATATATTATATTTAAATAACGGTATAAATTATTAATAAAATACAGAGGACATTTAGAATAGATATAGTATATTTCTGTATCAAAAAATAATATAAATAAATAAAAATTATTAAGAATTAAATTGAAGCAAATTGTAAGGATCTAATGAAATAAATTCAAATAATAAGTAAATGAAGGCTATTTTAGTCGAGCTTTTCTCAATAAATATCGATATTTAGTAAGAAATGATAAATCGAACATTTTGATCTTTAATATAGTCATCGTCTGTGTCACAATAAGTATAACATTCTAAAAATATCCATAGAAATTTACTATGACTGTAAAAATATATATAGTTTACCTGCACATTAATCTATTATGGTAAGCTAAAAATATGAATATATATTATCAGCACTTTGGAATGTCTTTATTTAGAAAATGTTAATATTAATTACGATTTTCCAGAATTGGAGTTATTTTGAACGCGAATGACATCGTATATTATCGTATACATATCTATGGCTCAATATCATCATTGGCGAAATTTACACGTAACAGGTAATTCCTCGACGTTTATGATAACTTTTTAGAATCATCCAAATTATTATGCTTAAGAATGTACATAAGTTCCTTACTTAACTTCTGTGTGGAGCATAGAACTTCTAATGAAGTTCCAATAACAATGAAGTTATTTCAGAATTAGATTGCTAGTCTAATGTTCAATCCCCCCCTCAATCTGAGGAAAAGTCTACAGTTTGATGCTGGATTCAAATTGGCGCTGATGATCAAAAGTCTCTTAATCACCAAGTGGAGCCATTTTAGGCTCCTAAAAATCGTGTATGTAGGTGAAAGTGGTTAAACTCGGATTTACAGGTCGCGAGTCGACACCTCATGCTTAACAATAATACTATTTAATTATTTTATGTTTAAAAAATCGTTTAACGATTTGAACTTTGATTTGTGTATTGTTTCTTAATTGCTTTTCATATTTTTGAAAATATAAAAAACGCTTACATAGAAATTTTACGAATATCTATATTAATTAATTTATTAGTGTAAAAATGTTGGTAAAAAGGCATATATGACTAATTGGAACGAATTATCACATTAAAATGCTCTGGATCTATTATTCTAATATTCTCGATTGAATATCATTATTGAGAGAATATCATATCTGGAGATAGTGGAGATTATTACAATTGTCAATCGCTACTTTAGCTGATGTAATTAAAACGTAAATATATAAACGTATATATATATATAATAAATAGAAAATTATTCTTAATTTTAATATTAAAAAAATAAATATTTCTTACACGAGAGATGAGGTTATAAAAAAGAGTGTCATCTTGAAATTACACGGGTATTTTTCTAAAAGGAACTAATTTCTTTCCTGTTTAATATTCCCGAAAGATAACGATCGAAACATAACAATGAAGTTTACATATTATTTATATAATAAAGTTTACAGATCTACTTGAATTACATACAAAAGTTTCACATTTAAAAAGCAATAAATTTATGCGTCGCGAATATATGTTATAACACATTTATTTTATGAGACACCACGTGCAGTACTCCGTGAGTATCGATCGACTGACGAGACGCACAAATATCCTATTACCTATTACTGTAGTTACTCCCTGGCGCAGGCGCTGCTTTCTGTGAACTGCACGCATGTTTAAGTCGATTCAGTAGCATCCGCGCGTTCTGTGAGTAATCATGGAAATCAATGAACGTGTCATGTCACATTTGGACGCGAGTGATTACAGTATTCAGTTGAACCGATGGTTCCTAAAACCAGTGGGAGCTTGGCCAAGTTCGGCCTCAACGACCATCAAAGAAAAGGTGATTTCAATAGTACTGATAATCATCTGCTATTCATTGATAGGCTACACGGTCATACCTTGCATCTTGAACATCCTGCTCGAAGAAACCGATATGCATAAAAAGTTACAAGCTGTTGGTCCGTTAAATCACTGGAGTATGGGCGGCATGAATTACTTCTCACTGTTGTTTCGCAGCCGCGATATATACCGTTGCGTGGAGCACGTGAGGACTGATTGGCGGATGATGACAGATACAGAAGACCGGCAAGTGATGCTGAAATATGCCAAATTTGGCCGTTTTGTCGCTGGATTGTGCGCAATTTTCATGCATGGCGGTGTGTTCTCGCATAGCGTGATGCAGGGCATCATGCCTACATTTGTATATATTGGGAACGTGAGCGTGTCAATACATGTATTACCGTGTCCCACGTACAGCAAGTTCATAGATATTACGAAGAGCCCAGCGGGCGAAATTGCGTTTACCGTGCAGCTCATCTCGAGCATCGTCGTCAATTCCGTCACCGCCGGTGCCTGCAGTCTCGCAGCGGTGTTTGCGATGCACGCGTGTGGCCAGTTAAATATATTGATGAGATGGCTGGACCAGTTGGACGATCGAAAGCAGCAGGATATGGTACAGCATCGATTGGCAATCATTGTGGAGCACCATCTGAGAGTGTTAAGGTAATATCGATATAAATTCAAAAGTTAATATTTCTGCTTGATGTATAAAAAATAAAATCTTTTATATTTTGATGCCTTTGAGCCAATCAAAAGCTATGTGTCTCATCTGATTCTCTTTTTTCTTCTCTTAATATATTATAATTTAGTTCCAAAAAAAGTTTATATATGTAAAATATGATTGTAATTTACGTTACTTACAGCTTCGTGGCACAAATGGAAGCACTTTTAAATCAGATATGTTTTGTAGAAGTGCTAGGATGTACGTTTAACTTATGTATGCTCGGATATTATGTCATTACGGTACGCTAAAAAATTAAAAAGGTGAATATGTAATTAAGAAATATCGCATTGTGTGATGTTTCACTTTTTAAATTACAATATGAAAGTCGCATATGCAAGAAATAATTAATCGCAGAGGAAGTATTATTATAATATAATCAATAGCGAGAGTATGTGTCGCGACACTTTTATTTGCAAATCACCAATATTTGCAAATCACATGACTTACTGTCACATTCTCAGTGTCAAGAAGCGTCAAATTTCAAAAGTTAACTATTAAATACTAAAAATAAATTATTAATATTTTCAAACTAAATATTAGGTATAGTAAAAAAAAATCCATTATTTTTCCAATAGATCGCTTTAGTAATCTATTAGAAAAATAATGGATTTCTTTTTACTACACCTAATACATACTAAAAGTAAAATAAATGATTTAGTTCGTAATAAGTTTATTTGTAATTTCACTTTAATATTTATTGAATATAATAAAGAAAATAAGAATCATTAATTGTGTTCAGCTGATTAAACTGTTGCGGAGCGGATCCGTAAGCATTCGTTGCTATTGATGTATTCTTCTAGATCATCCAATAGCTGTGAGCGCTCATGAATCCGCTCCTCAACAGTTCAATCTTTTGAACCATTTCTGGCTGTGTTCCAAATTTATTGCCGATACTGAAAATGCGACAGTTTACATCTGCACTATAGATATTCAGTACAGCCAGTCAATTTTGGAACATAGCCTCTATTGTAAGCGTGAATCTGCCCGCTTAATTTGCCCTGATAAAAAAGTTATCCCGCCATATTATTAGTACAATTTTTCATGCATATACTCTCAGATATTGGCTCACGATTATTACTGGTAATGTGTACATTATATTGTTATATTATATATACATTATTATTTGAATGTATCAATAAAATTTAATTATGTTAAACAATAATAATAAGATAAATTATTAACATATTATTCAATAATTTTCAGGGATGGAATGTAATAGAAAAAACAACGTCAGTAGCTTATATGATTATTTACATATCCATGACTTTCAATGTTTTTATATTCTGTTATATTGGCGAAATTGTCACGGAACAGGTAAAATAAAAGTTACGAATTGTATAGTGCAATATTCGCAAGGATTTATAAATTAAAAAAAATAAGCCAATTTTTCATATTATAAAATACATAATTTGACAGTGTAAACAAGTAGGCGAGGCAGTTTATATGACGAATTGGTATCATTTGCCACATAAAACGGCTCGAAACATGCTTAGGACTATGACAGCTTCTTAGACAATAATAGTTACACCATTTTGTATAAAGCGTTAGCAAATTTCCTAGTTATCACTATAACTTTATATATTATATTTAAATAAATTATTAATAAAATACAGAGAACATCTAGAATATATAGTATATTTCTATATCCTGAAAAAATAATATAAATAAATAAAAATTATTAAGAATTAAATTGAAGCAAACTGTGAAGGATCTAATGAAATAAATTCAAATAATAAATAAATGAAGGTTATTTTAGTCGAGCTTTTTTCTAAATATATCGATACTCAATAAGAAATGATAAACCGAACGTTTTGATCTTTAATATAGTCATCGTCTGTGTCACAATAAGTATAAAATTATAAAAATATCCATAGAAATTTACTATGATTCTTATGACTATAAAAATATATATATAGTTTAATAAAAATATATAGTTTACCTGCACATTAATCTATTATGGTGAGCTAAAAATATGAATATATATTATCAGCACTTTGTAATGCCCTTATTTAGAAAATGTTGATACTAATTACGATTTTCCAGAATTGGAGTGATTTTGATGGAGCACGAATGACATCGTATATTGTCGTATACATATCTATGGCTCAATATCATCATTGGTGAAATTCTCACGTAACAGATAATTCCTCGAAATTTATGATAACTATTTAGAAATATTCAAATTATTATGCTTAAGAATGTACATAAGTTCCTTATTTACTTCTGTATGGAGCATAGAACTTCTAATGAAGTTCCAATAACAATGAAATTTTTTTAGAATTAGATTGTTAGTCTAATGTTCAACCCCCCAATTTGAGGGGAAATCTACAGTTTGCTGCTGGATTCAAATGGCGCTGATGATCAAAAGTCTCTTAATCACCAAGTGGAGCCATTTTAGGCTCCTTAAATGCGAAAAATCGTGTATGCAGGTGAAAGTGGTTGAACCCGGATTTACAGGTCGCGAATCGACACCTCATGCTTAACAATAAGTCTATTTAATTATTTTATGTTTAAAAAATCGTTTAATGATTTGAACTTTGACTTGTGTATTGTTCCTTAATTGCTTTTCATATTTTTGAAAACATAAAAAATGCTTACATAGAAATTTTATGAATATCCATATTAATTAATTTGTGTAAGAATGTGGGCAAAAAGGGATATATAACTAATTGGAACGAATCACATTAAAATGCTCTGAGTCTATCATTCTAATATTCTCGATTGAATACTATCATCGAGAGAATATCACTGGAGATAGTGGAGATTATTGCAATTGTCAATCACTATTTTAGCTGATGTAATTAAAACGTAAACCATATTTATATAATAAATAGAAAATTATTCTTAATTTTAATATTAAAAAAATAAATATTTCTTACAGGAGAGATGAGGTTATAAAAAAGAGTGCCATCTTAAATTACACGGGTATTTTTCTAAAAGAAAATAATTTTTCTTCTGTTTAATATTCCCGAAAGATAACGATCAAAACACAATGAAGTTTACATATTATTTGTTTAATAAAGTTTACAAATCTACTTGAATTACATATAAAAGTTTCACATTTAAAAAGCAATAAATTTATGCGTCGCGAATGTATGTTATAGCAAATTTATTTTATGAGATATTTTATGAGGTACCGTTTATGAGACACCACGTGCAGCGTACTCCGTGAGTATCGATCGACTGACGAGACGCACAAATATCCTATTATTAACTATTACTGGTTGCTCGCTGGCGCAGGCGCTACTTTCTATCAATTGCACGTGCGTTTCAGTAGCATTCGTGCGTTCCATGAGCAATCATGAATGTCAATGACCCTGTCATGTCACAAAGGGACGCGAGTGATTACAGTATTCAATTGAATCGTTGGCTCCTAAAACTAGTGGGCGCTTGGCCAAGTTCAGCCTCGACAACAGTTAGAGAGAAGGTGATTTCAACAATACTGATAATCATCTGCTACTCGTTGATAGCCTACACGATCATACCTTGTATTCTGAACATCTTGTTCGAAGAGACCGATGTGCAAAAACAATTAAGAGCTGTTGGTCCATTAAGTCATTGGTGCATGGGTGGCATGAATTATTTCTCACTGCTATTTCGCAGAAGCGATATACATCGTTGCGTGGAGCACGTGAGGACCGATTGGCGGATGATGACAGAGATAGGAGATCGTCAAGTGATGCTCAAATATGCTAAATTTGGTCGTTTTGTTGCTGGATTGTGCGCAATTTTCATGCACAGCGGTGTGTTCTCGCACGGCGTGCTGAGGGGAATGATGCCGACATTTGTATATATCGGAAACGTGAGCGTGTCAGTGCAGGTATTACCATGTCCCACGTACAGCAAGTTCGTAGATATTACAAAGAGTCCGGCAGGCGAAATCGCATTAACTGTGCAGCTCCTTTCGAGCATCGTTGTCAATTCCGTCACGGCGGGCGCCTGCAGTCTCGCAGCGGTGTTTGCGATGCACGCGTGTGGCCAATTGAATGTACTGATGAGATGGTTAGACCAGTTAGACGATCGAAAGCAGCAAGATATGGTACACCATCGATTGGCAATCATTGTGGAGCACCATCTGAGAGTATTGAGGTAATACCGATATAAATTTAATGTTGATATTTCTATTTGATGTATAAAGAATAAAATCTTTTATATTTTAATATTTCTGATCTTTAAGCCAATCCAAAATTTTATCATATCTGACTCTCTTTTTCCTTCTCTTAATAATATATTATAATTTAGTTCCAAAAAAAATTTATATATGTAAAATATGATTGTAATTTACGTTGCTTACAGCTTCGTGACACAAATGGAAGCACTTTTAAATCAGATATGTTTTGTAGAATTGCTAGGATGTACGTTTAACTTATGTATGATTGGATATTATGTCATTACGGTACGTAAAGTATTACAAAAGTGAATGTGTAATTGAAACATATCGACATTAACTTTTCACACTTAAATAAATTGCAAAATGAAAGACGCACATGCAATAAATAATTATCACAATATAATAGCCACAGAAAAAATTGCCACAATACAACCAAGCGACAGCAAGCACGATGTTGTAATTTGAGAATAACATAACTGTCATATCTTTGGTGTAAAGAAGCATTAAATTTCAGAAAATAAGTGTTAATAATTATAATTTGAGTTTGGACCGATGAAAATAAATCTATTCAAATAAAAGAAAATCCTATTTTCAGTCGAAGCGAATTTAACGCGTAAATATTTCAGTGAAAATTCATGTACAAGTCCATTCTGCATACTCTCTTTGCGAGCCGACATTTTTCGGTCTTGAACAGAATCATGCATCGCAATCATGAACAGAATTAGAAAGTAATATATTGAATTGACTTGATTGTTCTTGTAAGGTAAGATTATTAGTATTAGAATTATTACATTCATGTTGTTCATTAAATATTAAACAAGAGTAAATGGTACGAGTAAATGTAAATCTGTGGCTGTGATGTAAACAGCAAGTAATGTCGTCAGACGGTAATTTTTCCTGCATGTGTTCTCCATTTTTGAACCATGATCTTTATCTACTGTCGTTACTGGATATACTGTGGCATTGCATCCTTATATTATTTTTCAACAGTTTGTTATATTTAATATTATTTTTCAACATTTAATAATACTTTTAATAATAATTGTATATATAAATTTCATAAATCATAAAACATTATGATACACTTTCAGGGATGGAACACAGTAGAGACGGCAATGACAATAGCTTGTATGATGATTATATATATATCCATGACTTTCAACATTTTTATATTTTGTTATATTGGCGAAACGGTAACAGAACAGGTAAAAAATACAAATTATGAAACAAAAATTTTATTGTATAATATATATATTCTTATATGTTATATGTGTTGTCCAAGTTTTATTAAAAGTACTAAATATGTGCATTTATCACAACTTTTCCATATTATGGAAAAAATATTATATAAAATGAATAATTTAATAGTGTAAACAAGTAGGACAAATAGCTTACATGACTAACTGGTATCATTTGCCGTATAAAACGGCTCGAGGTCTGATTTTAATTATCTCCCGATCAAGTAGTGTGATCAAATTAACTGCAGGAAAATTAGTTCATCTTTCTATCGCAACTTTTGGTGATGTAAGTACACGAAGTATATTATGTATATTATTAGGCGCCGACTTGCGAAAAATATTAGAGGGACACCGAGAAATAATGGAGAGAAACACAACAATATTCAAATTTTTGCGTTGCTACTGGTAGATATAAATCGCTGAAATAACTAAAATTTATCAAATTAATGGAGATTTTAATAATTTCAGCGATTTTCATCAAGAGTATTGCAAAAAAGTGGATAATATTGTAGTTGACATCCATTTCTTCAGAGGATTACAAGATGTTTTGCAGAGAATGTACAAGATATTTTGCAGGTAGTTAGTTACAGGAAAAGAACCCGCTTGTCCTTTCTCAGGTTTCTCTCTGGTACGTGTATGTGCAGGGACACTAAGGGTTCCTTGCAGTGGCATGTTCGGATTCCCACCTGGATATTCCCCGGTTATCACGTCATCCTTGCTGTCTAATAAATGTTAAACAAGGATGACATGACATCCGAGGAACCTTGATGGGAATTACACGCTTCAACAAGACTCAGTACAATACAGTAATCATCTCATCCTTGTTTAACATTGGCGAAGATCAAGAATATAATGATGTAATAAACTGTGTGTCACACCATGTCATTATATCGTCTCTTGTTGGAAGGCACTCTAGGACAGCAGACATGCCAGTGTCACTTTTAATTCGCCGCGTCAACGTTATGTATAGCGTATGTCATGTAGCCAGGCCTTTCTCACAATTTTATCCTTGATCACAGAAATTATTTGATTTTTAATTACAATTGTTAAAAAAAAACCTTTTGTTAAAAAACCAAAACATATAAATTATTGAGGGGGCATTGCACTCTTTAAAATTATTGGGGAAGCAAAAAGTGGTTTGCCCACCCCCCCTTCCCCTCCCCGTAGTTGGCGCCTACATTATGTATATTATGTTTTACAGCCAAATATATGTTCAAAATGTTTTAGGTGATACGATCCTCCATGATATACTTAAACATGCTTCGGACTATGACAGCTTCTTAGACAATAATAGTTACACCATTTTGTATAAAGCGTTAGCAAATTTTCTAGTTATCACTATAAATTTATATACTATGTATAAATAACAATGAATGAATTATTAATAAAATATAGGACACCTAGAATGTATAGTATATTTCTATATCCCGAGAAAATAATATAAATAAATAAAAATTATTAAGAATTAAATTGAAGCAAACTATAAGGATCTAATGATATAAATTCAAATAATAAATAAATAAAGGCTATTTTAGTAGAGCTTGTTTTCGATGTTAAATATATCGATATTCAGTGTAAGAAATGATAAAATGAACGTTTTGATCTTTAATATGGTCATCGTTTGTGTCACAATAAATATAAAATTATAAAAATATTCATATAAATTTACTATAATTCTTATGACTATAGAAACATACATAGTTTACTTGTATATTTATCTATTATAAAAATACGAATGTATGTTATTACCATTTTGTAACGTTCTTATTTATAAAATGTTAATATTAATTTCTGATTTTCCAGAATGGTGTGATTTTGATGCAGCACGAATGATATCGTATATGTATGTATGACTCAATATTTTTATATTTTGTTACAACGTCGAGATTCTTACGAAAGTAATTCCTCAAAAAATTTAGAATAATTAAAGTTACCTGAATTATTATGCTTAAGAATGTATGTAAGTTCCTTAACTCCTGCGAATATAGGGCCTCTAATAAAATGTTAGTGACAATGAATTTTCTTTTAATTAGATTGATAGCCTAATGTTTAATCCTCAGTCTGAGAGGGACCTATAGTTTAATTGTCGAATTGGTGATCAAAGGTCTCTTAATCACCATTATGGACTCTTTAAACGCGAAAAAACGTGTAAACCCAGATTTAAGATAGAATCATACGATACTCGATTTTTTAAATGATATAAGCAATGTAAATATGTATGCTGCTATTCTTGATTTGATGTATACAATCTGACGTTTGACAAATAATTATGAAATTTGCAATTGTTACTTTTGATTGATGCAAGCAAATAAGCTATGAAGTAATCCATAATAAAAATAAAAATCATATATAATATATGCAACATGCAGCGCTTAAAACATCAACGAATTTTAGCATACATCAAAGCAGGCATACATGACTGTATGCGTATTATCATTCAAAAAATGAATTCGAGTATCGTGTGATTCCATCTTTACAGATAGTGAGTCAATCGCACCGAGCCGCAGACCATTTGACGCTCATGCTTAAGAATAATTTAGGGCTGGTTACTTTGACTTTAAACGAGACTTAAAACTCTATCTGTCTCGTTTTAAAGTCAAAAGAAACAGATATAGAAAGAGTTTCAAGTCTCACTTAAAATCAAAGTAATGTTGGTGCCTAAAATCGGGCCTTAAATATTCTATGTTTAAAAAATCGTTTAATGACTTGAGTTTTGTGACTTGAATTGTTTCTTAATTTTTCCTCTCATTTCTGAAAATATAAAAACCGCTTAAAAATTTTAGAAATTTTACGAATACCTACATTAATTAATTTTAGTGTAAAAAAGTTGGCGAAAAGTCACATATGACTAATTGGAACGCATTAAAATTGTCTGGGTATCATTCTCATAATAGCGCGATAGAGTTACGTTATCGAGAGATTATCATTGAAAATTATTGCAATTGTCAATCACAACTTTTGGTGATGTAATTTTAAAATTTAAGATTAAATTTTATAGCAAATATTTACTTAAAAAAATAAATTATTCTTAACATTAAAAAGATAAATATTTCTTACGAAAAGAGATGAAATTATAAAAGAGAGATGAGATTATAAAAATAGTGTCTTCATGAGATTATATGTATTTTTCTATAAGAAAGTAATTTCTTTTTTGGTTAATATTCCTGAAAGATAAAACACAATAATGAAGTTTATATACATACCTATTTGTATAATAAAGTTTACATATCTATCTGAATTATATGTATATAAAAGTTTCATATTTGAAAAACATTAAATTTATGTCTTTGCGAATACATATTATAGCAAATTCGTTTACGAGACACCACGCATCGTACTCCGTGAGTATTGATCGACTAATGAGACGCACAAATATCCTATTACCTATTACTGTAGTTACTCCCTGGCGCAGGCGCTGCTTTCTGTGAACTGCACGCATGTTTAAGTCGATTCAGTAACATCCGCGCGTTCTGTGAGTAATCATGAAAATCAATGAACGTGTCATGTCACATTTGGACGCGAGTGATTACAGTATTCAGTTGAACCGTTGGTTCCTAAAATCAGTGGGAGCTTGGCCAAGTTCAGCCTCAACGACCGTCAAAGAAAAGGTGATTTCAATAGTACTGATAATCATCTGCTATTCATTGATAGCCTACACGGTCGTACCTTGCATCTTGAACATCCTGCTCGAAGAAACCGATATGCATAAAAAATTACAAGCTATTGGTCCGTTAAATCACTGGAATATGGGCGGCATGAATTACTTCTCACTGCTGTTTCGCAGCCGCGATATATACCGTTGCGTGGAGCACGTGAGGACTGATTGGCGGATGATAACCGATACAGAAGACCGGCAAGTGATGCTGAAATATGCCAACTTTGGAGGTTTTTTCGCTGGATTGTGCGCAATTTTCATGCATGGCGGTGTGTTCTCGCATAGCGTGATGCAGGGCATCATGCCTACATTTGTATATATTGGGAACGTGAGCGTGTCAATACATGTATTACCGTGTCCCACGTACAGCAAGTTCATAGATATTACGAAGAGCCCAGCGGGCGAAATTGCGTTTACCGTGCAGCTCATCTCGAGCATCGTCGTCAATTCCGTCACCGCCGGTGCCTGCAGTCTCGCAGCGGTGTTTGCGATGCACGCATGTGGCCAGTTAAATATACTGATGAGATGGCTGGACCAGTTGGACGATCGAAAGCAGCAGGATATGATACAGAATCGATGGGCAATCATTGTGGAGCACCATCTGAGAGTGTTAAGGTAATATCGATATAAATTTAAAAGTTAATATTTTTGCTTGATATATAAAAAATAAAATCTTTTATATTTTGATACCTTTGAGCCAATCCAAAGCTATGTCTCATCTGATTCTCTTTTTTCTTCTCTTAATATATTATAATTTAGTTCCAAAAAAAGTTTATATATGTAAAATATGATTGTAATTTACGTTACTTACAGCTTCGTGGCACAAATGGAAGCACTTTTAAATCAGATATGTTTTGTAGAATTGCTAGGATGTACGTTTAACTTATGCATGCTCGGATATTATATCATTACGGTACGCTAAAAAATTAAATGTGTGATTAAGATACATGTATGACTTTTCATACTTAAATAAATTGCAAAATAAAAACGCATATACAAGAAATAACTACCGCAGAAATAAAAGTGCCACAATACAACCAAGTGACAGCAAACACGATGTTATGATTTGAGAATCACATGACTTACCGTCATATTTTGGTATAAGGTATAAGGAAGCGTTAAATTTCAGAAGGTAAGTATTAATAATTGTAATTTGAGATTAGATTAATGAAAATAAGTCTAATCAAGAGAAAATCCTGTTTTCAGTCAAAGCAAATTTTAATGCGTAAATATTTCAATGTGAATTTATATATAAATCCAATTCTATAAATTCTCTTTACGAATCGACATTTTTCAGTCTTGAAACGAAATCATGAACAGAATTAGAAAGATAATATCATATATTAATTTGACTTGGTCATTTTTATAAGATGAGATTATTATCATCAGTATTAGAATTATCTCATTCTTGTTTTTATTAAATATTGAACAAGAATAAATGATACTCACGAATGTAATTGTAAATGTGAATCAGACCGTGGCTATGACTTGACGTGGACAACAAATAACGCTGTCATACGGTGATTTTTTGTGCATGCGCTGTCAGATTTTGGTCCACGATCTTCGTCTACTGTCGTACTGGATGTACTGTGGCATTGCGTTCTTAAATTATTTTTTAGAAATATTTAATACTTTAAGAAGAAACATATAATACTTTTAATAATAATTATATATATAAATTGCAACACATAATTGTCATAATACATTATGATAAACTTTCAGGGATGGAATACTATAGAGACAAAAATGACAATAGCCTGTATGATGATTATATATGTATCCATGACTTTTAACATTTTTATATTCTGTTATATTGGCGAAACAGTAACAGAACAGGTAAAAAATGTAAATTATGAAATAAATATTTTATGGTATATACAAATTTTATAATATACAAATATATAGGGCGAGTAAGAAGTCTCGGACCAATGCAATATTCGAAAACTAAGCATTTCCGAAAGAAATATTATAGGATTTTAAGTGATCTATTTACTGATCTGGTCAGTCTGACATTGACGTCGACAAGGTTAGGTCAAGGTCACATCGATGTCTTTTGCACACCTTATTTTTGATTACAGAATCTAATAGCTGGCATCAAGAGTTTTTCAAAACACTACAATAAAGTTATTTTTTATGAAGTACTTTTTGATTTATAAGGCTCGAAAGTTATAGTATCGCCTGCGTTAACATTACGCAAGGTGTCCGCATAATGCTAATGTCGGCGATACTGTAACTTTCGAGCCTTGTAACTGGAAAAGCACTCAATACAAACTAATTTTATTATAGTGTTTTGGGAAGCTCTCGACATCGGTTATTAAATTCTGGAATAAAAATAGGGTGTTCTTTTTAAAAAAATTAATGTGACTTTGACCTAACGTTGGCGACACCACCTAAGGTCAAACTGATAAGATCAGTGTATAGATCATTTAAAACTATACATTTATAGAAAATATTTCTTTCGGAAATGCTTAGTTTTCGAGATATTTCACCGATTCGGGACTTTTTATTCATCCTGTACATACATATAACATATTGTATATATATATATATATTTTCCGAGTTTTATGAATAAAAAAGTGCAAAATATATTATCACTTCAACTTTTTCACATTATAAAATAATTTAATAGTGTAAACAAGTAGGAGAAATAGCTTACATGACTAATTGGTATTGTTTGCCACATAAAACGGCTCGAAGTCTGGTCTTAATTATCTCCCGATCGAGTAATGTAATAAAATTAACTGCAGGGAAACTATTTCATCTTTCTATCGCAACTTTTGGTGATGTGAGTGCACGTTAATGTAAGTGTATTATGTTTTTGCAGCCAAATACATTTCCAAAATGTTTTAGGTAATGAGGACCTCCATGATATATCCAAACATGCTTCGAACCATGACAGGTTCTTAGACAATGAGATTTATACCATTTTGTACAAAATGTTAGCAAATTTTTTAGTTATTTTCTACTATAATTTCATATTATGTTTGAATAATTATATGTATTACTAATAAAATACAAGATATCTATTATCTATATCACTTTCAAATCCTAAAAACAAGATGTAAAAATTATTATTGAAAAATTGATATTTCTTTAAGTAGTAATTTTTATTTTTAATCGCAAAATAAAGGAAAATGAAATAGAATAAAGGATTACATAAATTTTTTGACAAAATGAAAAAAATTATGGAAAGAATGACAGGTTTTTCTATATATTACGTTTGAAAGTAATATAAAACAGCGATTTATAAACTGGATCATAAATATGCCTATATATACCCCTCTGATACATCCTTAATGTTTTCCTATTATGTATTACAATATACGTATGTGAGAGTTTCCACTTTAAATGCCTTTCATTCATTTATATTGAGCATGCCTAAAATTTTTTGGAAGTGTTAATATATGTTTTAATTGCTTTACCTAGTAAATTCCAAACGATACAAGATGATGAAAAATAAAAAATTCGTTGTCACTTTCGGAAAAGTATCTTCATATTCCTCACAGAACACAGTCTTCTGTCAAACTGACAAATACACTTCGTGTGAGGAAAGATTATCGATTGGACACGCGTGCGCTCTTCTCAACGCTACGTGTTTTACAGCACGAACTTTCTTAAACGTTGGCGCAAGCGTATTTTCGGATATGTCTCTAGATACATTCTATACGTTCTATACAGTTTCTATACAATTATTGCAGTAATACATAGGTCACTTTTGTGAAACGATCATGAGCGATCTGAAACGCATCCTAATAAATTTCGGAAATTTTTATGACTACAGTATACAATTTAATCGATGGTTTCTTATATCGCTCGGTGCTTGGCCGCAAAGAAGCGCGAGCAAAATAAAACAAATTGTGCTGTCAATGCAAATCTTCATTTTTTCAATCGTGGTGGCAATCATTATGATACCATGTACATTATACATATGCTTTGAAAAAGAAAAATTTGATATTAGAATAAATGCTATCGTTCCGTTGATGCACAGAATCATGGGATCTATAAATTACTGGCAATTACTTACGCATAATAAAAATATTCAACAATGCATGCTGCATATGGAGACGGATTGGAAACTCGTTCGGAAAATGAACGACCGCGAAATTATGTTGCGATATGCCAAAATTGGCCGTTTCATAGCCAAATTTTGCGCAATATTTATGCACAGTAGTGCGATCTTTTTCGCCGCGGTCAAAGCAGTGAAAACTACGACCGTTATTATCGGTAATGAAACCTTTAAGATGTATCCGATGACATGTCCACCGTACAGCAAAATCATTGACGTGAGATTCAGCCCTACGAACGAGATCCTACTGAGTGCGCAATTGTTGTCGACACTTATAGTGAGCTCCTCTACAATAGCTATATGCAGTCTTGCCGCTGTTTTCGCGATGCACGCCTGCGGTCAACTGAACGTATTGCATATATGGCTAAAAGAACTTGCTGAGGAGAAGACATATCATTTAGCAGAACAAAAACTTGCTGTTATTGTGGAGCATCATTGGAGAGTCCTCAGGTATTTTGTTTAAAAGGGAACATAACACGGAAAGAATTTTCTCTTAAAATTTACTTTAAAAATATGGCAGTTGTAGTACAATATAATATTTTAAAGATTTTCACCATGCAGTAAAAATTTATTTTATACTTTATTGTAATTTTATTAGTGAATGAGATAGATTTACATAAAATTTTTTGAAATATAATGTTGTCCCACGACTATCATATTTTTAGGGTAACAAAAAATTCTCTCCGTAAACTAAGTGTCGTCTTCCGGTTTTAATAAGTTTCGGTTATGTTAAAATATTAAGACAAAAATAAGATTTTCTACTTTATAATAATGATGTACTTTATAATAATGATAAAAAATTCTTTATTTATTAAAAAACTTTATTTATTAAAAAAATTAAAAAATGATTATTAAAAATATGAAGTACTCTTAAAATCATTCAACTTTTATTTAAAATTTGTTTATATTTTGAACTGTTTAATATTCACTCAGAAAGAAAAAAAAAACGAATTTTTTCAAAGTAAAATTATATTCCTTTAACGTACAAAAAGAAATTATTAAAAATTCGCATCTTTTATTTTTGTTTATATTTTAACATAAACAATAAAGATAACAAAACTTAAAATCGGAAGGGGTATACTTAGTTGTGTTTCTTTGTTAGCTCATTTAGATCTTAAATATCAATTATAATTTGTGTTATAAGTTTCTTTTCATTGAGTGTTAACTTTAATCGAAAATATTTACTCCGCAATTTTCTTAACTAGAGTTTCAAATCCAGTGTACTTTAAATTAATGTATTTTTTTTAACTTTAAAAGTAATTGAACGATTCATTTTTCATTTTGAAAGTCAAAATTTGAGAAAAAAAATTATGTAACTTAAACTTATGTAAAGTTGTAAAAAATATTTGTTATAAACAATTTTCAATTGTTATAAATTAATAAATTACAATTTGTTATAAACAATGTAATTGAAGAAAAGGTCCAAGTCATGATTTAAAGTGGATTTTACGAAAGAAAATATCCTATTGAATACATTTGAATACATTTTAACTATTAGGGGGACCGGAAAGTAATGTCGTTTGTCGCATGTCGATATTCGTTTATCAGCTCATTGTGTACTTCAAAATCGTGCCAAAGGCATTTTTAAAAAGACGACATTATTTTCCGATCCCCCTAATACATAAATATGTTTCAGCTTTGTTGTACAAATAGAGAATATTATGCATAAAGCTTGTTTAGGAGAATTAATGGGATGTACGCTGAGTATGTGTTTACTTGGATATTACTCTATTATGGTACGCTACAAACAAATAAAATTTCATTTCCATATTACAAATGATGTAATTGAAATGCTGCAAAAACAGATTAATCTTATTTTTCTGCAGTAAATAAAACGGTCAATTGATTTTGCAGAACTGGGCTAATTTCGATGCAGTAAAAATAATTTCATATATAAGTGTATATATATCATATACATTTAATATATTTATATTTTGTTACATCGGTGAAGTTCTCACAGAACAGGTAATATCTCAAAATCAAAAAGATTTTTTAGACATTTGAAACTCTTCTCATTTTGATTGTATATAAAATATAATATAATGTTGTCTAATTATATAATTAGAAAAATATTGAATGTTTGATTATTTACATTTTATTATCATATTTAAGAAAAAAATAATATAATTATGTTCATATATATCTAAATTATTCTTTAATATCTCTTTCATTATTGTTAGATGTTTAGGCACTTCAAAATTTGTAAATACTTTTATTTATTTATTTATTTATTAGTGCAAAAATATCGGGGAAATAACATATATGACCAATTGGTATAAATTGCATCACAAAACAGCACTTAAACTCACTTTGATACTCATGCAATCGAGTTATGTCATTAAGATAACGGCAGGAAAAATATTTCGGTTATCCATAGCAACATTTGGTGATGTAAGTACATACATTATAGCACAGTTATTAATAGCGTTAAATAAAATTTTAATATAATTTATTTTCTTGTTATGCATTGTTCTTGTTATGTATTGTTATAATTATTCTATGTAATGATTTGACTATTTAGTTTTACACCGTAAAAGTTTAGTTTTATGCCGTACCAAAGCAAATATTAACAATCTAATCAACAATTGTACATTTATTATTAATAAAAACGAGAAATCCTGTTATTACAGATAATAAAAACTTCCATGGCATATTTAAATTTTTTGAGAACAATGACTGTATAAAGCATAGAAAAACAACAAGTTATAAGACACACACATAAATTATTTTCTAGATAGAAATGTAAAATAAACTAATAATTATGATATAACAGGATTTTCTGTGATACGGTTCTTAAAAGCAAAAAATGTATATCCTTGATGATTCTCCTGAAACTAAAGAAGTAAAAACTCAATACCTTATAAAATTTGTATGCATAGCCATACAAAGTACTTTCATATTCCTCTTCAAATGCGACCTTTTGCGAAACTGACAAGACAAAACATTTGCTAGGAAAAAAATCGATTTGATATGCACGCGATACTCTCAATAAAAAAGTACCAATGTAAGCGTTCATCAAACTTTAGAAGTTGGCGCACGCGCTTATTCAAATAGAATCCTTGCTAGAACCATTGTCCCTGGCAGTACGCCAAGCTAGTTCACGAAGCGAGCATGACGAACTTGAAACGTGACTTGAGAAACATTGATTTCAAGCACATTAACAATTATAGTCTGCAAATTAACCGATGGTGCCTAAAACCGATAGGTGCTTGGCCCATAACAAGCACGTCGAGTACATTAGAAAAAATTGTCGCGATAGTATTGATCATCTTTTGTTCACTTACAATAGCAATCGTTACGGTGCCATGTATACTGTACGTAATATTGGAGGATCAAACTATCACGGCAAAAATAGGCGCCTTTGGGCCATTGTTTCATAGGATTATGGGTTCGATAAGTTATTGGACGTTGCTCAAACGCAGCCACGACATTCACAATTGCATACAGCACATGGAGATGGATTGGCAGTTTATACAAAGAATCGGAGATCGTGAAACGATGCTGCAATACGCTAAGTTCGGACGTTTTCTCGCCGGAATTAGTGCGGCGATCACGCAGGGCGGTCAGCTGCTCTTCGGCACCGCAAGAGCAATAAAGACTATGACCATCATGGTCGGTAACGAGACTTTTAAAACACGTCCAATGACATGTCCGACATACAGTAAGATTCTCGATACGAGATTCAGCCCTATAAACGAAATTATGCTGACTATACAATTCGTGTCGGCATTTGTAGTAAGTTCCGCAATAGTGAGTGTTTGCAGCCTCGCTGGAGTTTTCGCGATGCATGCCTGCGGCCAACTCAACGTATTGTATGCGTGGTTGAACGAACTCGTAATTGATTACGAAGAGAAGGGAAATCAATCAGTCGAGCAAAAATTGGCTGCTATTGTGCAGCATCATTTGAGAGCATTAAGGTACTCTACTATTGAACTATATTTCTTGAATGTATGATACTTTGCTTTAACAAATATGGCACAATTTTGAGAGATAGATATTTACTTTTTTCTATACAAACATTTCATAATAAATAAAATCAATATTGTCATTAATACGATGTATGTAAATATATGTTCGACAAAATTTAGCAAAAAATTTTGTTAATGAAGAGTTCGCACTTAAACATTCTGCAATTATACAAATGTATTACAGTTTTATAGCATGTGTGGAAAGTATTATGCATAAAGTTTGTCTTGCAATATTGATGGGCTGCACACTAAATATGTGTTTACTTGGATATTACTCGATTATGGTATGATTAAAAGAAATATATTATTAAAAACGCTATTCTCATACATCTTTTTAATTATAAAGAATGAAATGCAATTATTAATAATATAATAATATGTAGTAATAATAACAGAGTTGTTAAATTTTAGTATAGTAATAATAATAGAATTGTAAATTTTATTATTTATGCATAAACTTGTAAAATTAATTTTTCAGAATTGGGGTGCTTTTGATGCAGCAAAAATATTGTCATATATTACTTTATATACTTCAATGGGGTTTAATATATTTATTTTTTGCTATATCGGCGAGATTTTGACAGAGCAAGTAATATATCTTTCAAAATTAAAATAATTTTTTTAGAAATCTATTCAAATCCGTTTATAAAATATAGAAACAAAATAAATATATTTATATAATGGCTGCTTTTTTGATACTTTCTGCAGAAATGTAGATATTTATATTTATAATGAAAAATTATAAATATAAAAATATTTATATTTTTTTATTAGTGCAAAAATGTCGGGGACGTGGTATACATGATTAATTGGTATCAATTACCGCACAGAACAGCCCTTTGTCTTATTTTAATAATAATGCGATCAAATAATGTAATCAAAATAACTGCAGGAAAATTAGTTCATTTGTCTATTGCAACTTTTGGCGATGTAAGTAATATATCAATTAAATTCCTTATAATACTCCTCAGATTTAATAAATATAAAATTTAAATTTTATTTAATATTTGTTTTAATTGTGCTAATTATATTTGACCAAAATGTTGTAATGCAAAATTTTATATATGAAATCGTATATTGTAAAAATACATTGTATTAATAGAAACAAAAATTTTGCTATTTTAGGTAATTAAAACTTCCATGGCTTATTTAAATATTTTACGAACAATGATGTAAAACCTATAGTGAGCAATGTAGTTAATTAGAAATATGTAGCAAATTAGGAAGTTGGACAACATATTTTATATAGAATAGATGAAATACTTTGCAGGTAGGATATTATAATAACATTATCTAAATATATGTTTATAATATGTATATCAGATTTTTTACGATTAAATTTTAAAGTTTAGTAGAAATTTTTCGATGATTCGCTTAAAATTAAAGTAATTAAAGTTCAATACTTTACAAAATTCATACTTACTTCCGCAAAATATTTTCACACACTTGTCTAAATAATGGCCTCCTGTTAAATTGGTAGAACAAACAACTCTCTGTGAAGTTATTGATCGATTGTGCAGTTTCTCTCAGAAAAAAATATGTCAATATGAACTTTCTCCAAACTTTGCCAGAAGTTGGCGCATGTGTCCATTCAAATAAAATCTTTGTAAGCACATTGTCCACAATATGTCGAGTGCGTTCATATGAACATGATAAAGTTTCGACCTATGTCTCGATGTATGTCCAGAATCATTAGCTTAAAAAATTACAATGATTACGAAACTGCTTCTTAAACATAGCAATGTCGTAAATTAATGGAGATCGATTGGAAAATTATATGTAGAATCAAAAATCGCCAAATAATATACTAAGTTAAGTCGTTTCATCGCCGGGATCTATGAGGTGATTATGCTATAGGTGATTTTGACCCTTAGTTATGCTAAATAGGAATACACTGCCATGCGGTATATTCTTATTTATAGCATAGCTAAGGCGATTAAAATCCATACCCACCATTGTTGGTAATAAGACTTTTAGGATACATTCGATATGTCCGGTTTACAGCAAAATCATCGATATAAGTTTCAGTCCTGTAAATAAAATCATTGGTTGTCAACAATTTCTATGCAACATTTATAGTGAGTCATCTACTGTCGGTGCTTGCAACCTAGCTGCCGTTTTCGCAATGCACGCCTGTGATCAAACATGCTATATACATGGCTACATAAACTTGTAGGAAATCAGAAGGGAAATTATATAACCGAACAAAAACTAGACATTATTTTGGAGTATCATCTCCGAGTATTGAGGTATGTAAATAGAAAACATATTTATCAGAATATTTCAGACAACGTACATTTAATATATAACAATATTGGTCAAAAAGAGACGTTATTGTTAAAATAAACATTAATAAATTTTTGAAATTACTGCGAAAGTATCGTTATGTAAATATTCATTCGTCGTATTCTACTTCTATTCAAACGTAAGTATTCTACTTATATGCAAACATCCTTTTTCGGAAGAAAACTTCATCATTTTACGTTTAATGATTATAAATATTATTATGTACATTTCAATTTTATAGCACGCATAGAAAGTATTATGAATAAAATCTCTCTTGTGGAATTGATGGAATGTAAATATGTGCTTACTTGAATACTACTTAATTATGGTATGATAAATATTTAAAAAATCACATTTTATTAAATATATCAGTAATTACTTATATGAATATTCAAATGTCGTTATATGTATTATTGAAAAAACAGATTTCGAATACTAATTACTCATGTGTTTTTATATAAAAATAAATATTATTAGTTATATTATAACTTTTTAGGGAAGACTTTGATGTAACAAAAATAATGTCTTAAGTTAATATATATTTATCAATGCGTTTCGATATTTTTACATTTTGCTATATCGGAAAGATAGTCACGGAAAAATATATAAATAAAGTCATAAATATACAAATCAAGAATGGAATAATGTTTTATGTTTCTCGATATAACTCAATGAACCTTAACTTTATAAAACAAGTTTTTATGTTATACAAAAGTACCAAAGCATAATTTCTTAACAATTATTAATTATTTATATTTATATTTATAATAATTAGTATGTGATAAGTAATATATAAATATAAATATATTTATGTATATATATTTGATTTTATAAACTAGTGCAAACTTGGCGAAATGGCATATATGACTGATTATAATTTACATCATAAAACTCAAAACTGCACTTGATCTCATAATAATAATTACACGAACAAGTAACATAATAAAGGAAAATTATTTCAATTGTTTATTACAACTTTTGGCGATGTAAGTAATGCATATTCAAAAAACATCAAAAAGGCAAAAAAAATACTATTATATAGAAATATGTACACTGTAAAAAATAAAATGTTAATTTTAACTTAAAGACGTGTAATGAATTTTCTGAGACATACAAAAATGTTAAGATTAATACTTTTGTGTTAATTTTAACATTTTTATATGTCTCAGAAAATTCATTACACGTCTTTAAGTTAAAATTAACATTTTATTTTTTACAGTGTATATGTTTTTTATATTTTACTAATTACAAATCTTAATAACCCCACAAAAAAAGTTATTAATTTTATATTACCTATTGTATTAAAAACGTAATTATTATTTTTTAAATAAATATATTGATATGTTATAGACAAAAATAAACATTCTAATATTATAGGTAATAAAAACTTTCAAGTATATTTAAATCTTTCACAAACAATGTAAACCATAACGTTTAAAAATTTAGAAAATATATATTATATATATATATATAAAACAAGATAGGAAATATATCTTCTAAATCAAGATTTGATAAAATCAATTGTAATATTAAAATTAAAATTATATACAGGATTATGATTCATCAAATTATTATTGAAAGTGTATGCAATAAAATGATTCTGATTTTCATATATTCGTTTATAGCATTTTTTATATTTTAAGAAGTTCTAATTTTTATCTAATTTACATAACTTATTAATAAATAAAAGAATATGATATATAAAATATAGTATCGAACCTAAAAAATTTACTAAGTTAAAATAGTTTTAATATTATATTACTTCTACTTATTTATCCTTACACTCCTTATGACACGCGATGTTCTCTCAGATATGTGATAATAGAAACTCTCGACAATTATATCGATTGAATGTACATCTCTCTCAAAATAATTTTACAATATTAAGCTGTTCACTAAACTTTTCCAAAAATCGGCGCAGGTTTTTCTTCATATTCCAACACAATGAATTGCCTATCTGTGGCAGTGCACCTTTCATACAAGAATCATGCAAAAATATGCATCAAATATGCATCAATAAGCGACAGATAAAAAAAGCACGATTACAGTTTATAACTTACATTAGTCAATTCTTTTTAAGTCAATCAATACGTGGCTACAAATAAATGTATTGATTTCAATATAGAACATATCTTTTATATTACTACAAATTTTTTTTTCGAGTACGTACAATAACATAAAAAAAGCCGCAACCATCATCAAAACGCATCCGATGATGAGTGCGATTTACAACATTATTGATATGAGATTCATACCTATGAATGAAATAGCATTATGGAGTTTCTATTAAAGTTTCTTAGTATGGTGAGTTTCTTTGCCGTCAGTATTTGCAGTCAAGCTGCTGTTTTAGCAATACGTACTTGTAGTTAGCTGAACGTGCTGTATGCACTACATAAACTTGTTGAAAAACACGAGAAGGAAAATTATACTCATTCAAAAAAATACACATAAATCTGTACACATAAATTCTTTAAACTTGAAATAATCATTTAAAAATAGATAATTTTAAATTTATTTTTCACTTTTTTAAATTATTAATTTATCGTCATTGTATTCATGAAGAGTTCAGATGACATAATTATAAAAAAAACTTTACAGTTTCATTTTATGTTTAATTGGATATATTATGAATAAAGTTTTTCTCCTGCGGAATTCATGGAATGCACGATAGACATGTGTCTTCTTGGATATTACACTATTATAATATGCTAAACAACATACACCGAATGCTAGTTAAGAGTGTCTATACATGTCCTACAGTAGTAATCTTACGGTAATTATTTCTGTAATTGTTCAACGTCCAAACAAATAATAATAGTGATATTGGATAATTGTAAAACATAATAGTATTAAGAAATTTTTTTTTTTCAAGACATTATATATATCTTAAGATATCAGAATAAATTAATATATCGTGAAAATAAAATTTAGTAAATAAAATGATTATGTTAAACTCAAGATTATAAGTGATTACATTATAATTTCCAAGATGTATATTAAATAATTTTTTTATGATATTTATCACGCTTATTATTATAATTTCTGTATATTAAAATACAGAAATAATTTTCATGTTTATTGAAATTATATATTCTCTCTTTTTAACATAAAAAGTTTATTAAAATTATTCATGTTCGGAATTACTTCTACTTTATCCCTTATATTTCTCTCATTTCCATATACTCATTTTTATAATATTGTTTATATTTTAAAATATTTTTTTTCGCGAATTTTTTTTGTCATTTAATTAATTTATCTTTTAATCAATATAAGAGAAATATGGTTAAAATATATCATCGAAAATTTGATGAAATAATGAACTTCTAATGTTACTTCCACGAATCTATCCTTACACTCCTCATGACACGCGATGTTCTCTCAGACTTTGGACAATAGAAACTCTCGACGAACAATTATATTGATTGAATATACACCCCTCTCAAAGTAACTTTGTAATGTTAGATCGTTCATCAAACTCTTTTGAAGATCAGCGCAAGCGCTTCATCATATACCGGCGATGAGTTGTCTCACCATCGCAGTGCACTGTGCGCTTTCGTGCAGCGATCATGTCAAATACTAAAAGCGCGCCAGAAAACAAGATATCGAAACAATATAATAATTATAGTTTACAATTTAATCAATGGTTTCTCAAGCCAATTGGTGCGTGGCCACAAAAAAATATGAAATCAGTGTGGAAAATCTTTACATTATTACAAATTCTCATTTGTTCAAGTTTAATAGCATTAATAACGGCACCATGTGTGTTATATGTATTATTTGAAAAAGTGAACATCAAGCAAAGATTGAACGTAATTGGACCACTGCTTCACAGGCTTATGGGCATGATAAATTACTGGGTGTTGTTAAAGCGCAGCGGCGATATTCACAAACTAATACGACACATGGAGACAGATTGGAATCTCGCACAAAGAATAGACGAACATGAACTGATGTTGCAATATGCCAAATTCGGTCGTTCCGTCTCTATAATCTGTGGACTAATTATGCAAGGCGGTACGTTTCTGTTCAGTTTAACAAGAGCATTGAAAACTACAACCATCATCGTCGGCAACGAAACTTTTACGACGTATCCCATGACCTGTCCGGTTTATAGCAAGATCATCGACACGAGATTTAGCCCTGTGAATGAAATCGCGTTGGTTCTGCAGTTTATGTCAACATTTGTACTGAGTTCTTCTACTGTCGGTGCTTGCAGTCTGGCTGCTGTCTTCGCGATACATGCTTGTGGTCAGCTGAATGTGCTGTCTATATGGTTACATGAACTTGTTCAAAATCAGGAAAAGAAAAATCATATAACTCAAAAAAAACTGGCCCTTATTGTGGAACATCATCTGAGAGTATTGAGGTATTTTATATGCTAATACTTGTTAGAAAATACATATCTTAGAGCTCTATACTTGTATAAGCGAATTCTTTATATTTGTTGGAATAATTCAACTCAATCATTTAAAAATAGATATTGTCGGTTTATTTGGAATTAAGATAAACTTTTATTTACTTTTATTTTCTAAATGATAAAAAATCTATCGTTTCAATGTGCAAATTAATTGTAAATGAATTCTTCTGTGTTACATTTATACATTTAGTTTTATATCATGCGTGGAAAGTATTATGCATAAAGTTTCTCTTGCGGAATTAATGGGATGCACGACAAGTATGTGCCTACTTGGATATTACACTATTATGGTACGCTAGAACTGTAAGAAAATGAAAATCTTATTAGACATAAATAAATGTCATTTATTTATGAAAAACCAAACTATTCTATTCTATTAGAAAATGTGTATTAAAAATAATAAATTATACGATAAAGATAAGTTTATATTTTAATTTTTAGGCTTGGGAGACGCTCGATACAGCAAAACTAACATCTTACTTCATTGTATATTTATCAATGGGTTTCAATATTTTTATATTTTGCTACATCGGAGAGATTATCACAGAACAGGTAATATGCCGAGAATTAAAAGATATTAAAATGTCAGATTTTGACATGTATTTATAACTTTTTTCATTTATTAATTAGTCAATAACCGCGTTAAGCAGAATATGTTTTTTGCATGTATTGAAAGTTTTCTTTGCTGCGATTAACTATCCCTATAGATTTTAATGTAAAGTTTGCGTGAAGAAAAGTACCAATTGTTGCAAAATAAACGTTCTTCTGAACATAGGTATTCCTTGCTTTTAATTTTTCACTGCATTTAAATGTAGGAACTAATCATAATAAAGACACACTGAGACTCATTGAACTACTTTGTTTCCTAAATGCAACCAGTACTTTTTAGAAAAGAGTAAAATATGATACGTTTATATTAAGAAAAAAAATTCTACAATAAAACTGCCTTGCTTTTAATAAAATTTAATATTTCTCTTTAATATTTTGTAAATCCATATTGTCAGATTCTTTTCATTACACATAAAAATTGTAACATTTTATATTATATGTCAATTTATGTCAATATATTAAACGATTATATTTATGTCAATTTATTAGTGCAAATATGTTGGGGAAGTAACATACATGACTGATTGGTATAATCTACATCACAAAACTGCACGTGACCTCATTTTGATCATTGCTCGATCGAGTAATGTGATTAAGATCACTGCAGGAAAGTTATTCCATTTATCTATTGCAACTTTTGGTGATGTAAGTATGCAGATATATTATTTTGCTTTATCTTGTTAATAAAAAAATAATAAATTACATGTTATATTTCATTGATTGCAAAATGAAAATTTTATATAAATTGGATTATCCATTATCTTTAAAACATTCATTCTATACATTCAATTATATGCGAGTATATGATTAAAAATTTCAAATCTTAATATTATTTATACAGTATAATATATATACTGTTTTTGTATAATATATATACTGTTTTTGTGTAAAAATAAGCATGTTATTGTTCTAGGTAATTAAAACTTCCATAGCGTATTTAAATCTCTTGCGAACAATGACTATGTAAAAAATAATAGTGTGAAACATAAGTTAAGAAATATGAAGGATATATATTTTATATAGAACAAATTATCACATATTCTAAAGAAAAGATTTAATAAAAAAAATCGACGATTATGTCAAAATCGAGATTATAAGCTATTAAATAATTTTCGAAGGTATACATTACAATTTTTTATGATCCTCTATGCTTGTTATTACAATCTCTATATTTAAAGGTACTAATTTTTATATTCATCTAAATTACATATTTATCATTGTTAACAATATGAAAAATATTTAGAGTCCTCCTCATTATCAGTGCGGAAATCATGTACGAACTATCAAATTCGTAATTTACATTTAATTTCTGCATTGAGGAGAACTCAATTAAAGTCGGAACGTTTGCAGTTAAGTAAATTTCGGTAAGTAAATTTCAATTATTTGCAAATTATACCTTATCATTTTCAAATATATAAATTTACACAAAAATGACTGCGGAGGCTCACTTGACAATTTATTTACATTTAATTTATTCTTCGAACTACAAACCTATTTTCATTTTTGTATTAATTAATTAATTTTTTAAATTACTAAAACAGATATGTCTTTATCAACATATAAACGTAAATATTTACGTTTTATTTGTACGCACTTTATCGAAAGAAAACTTCACAACGTTATATCTAATAATGAGTATTGTTATGTAATATTTCAGTTATATAGCAGGCGTACAAAGTATTATAAATCTCTCTTGTGAAACTGATATGATGTACAATAAGTACCTGTTCAATTAAGATATGTTGAAAATATATTTTAAAAATAACGACTTGTCATTAATAAAATTTCTATGTACATACATATTCAAATATCATATTATTGAAAAAATAGATTTATGGAAAATAATTAATTTTTATATAACTTAATTAATTAAGATATAAAGATAAAGATAATCATTATAACTTTTAAATTTGGGAAGATTTTGATACATAAAAAAAACATTCTATTAATTTAAACTCATTGACAAATTTAAATATTTTTATGTTTTATTATATTTTATATTTTATTAAAGAGATAAAACAAGTATTAGAAACAGAATGTTTATATTTGTATAAGTCTATGAATTTTGATTTAACATTATAATATACGATATTATATTATTATACATAAATATTAAAAGTAGAATTGTTTTGCTTTTAACAAAGCTTAGTATTTGAGTCTATATTTTGTATATATTATTTAAATTTTTTAATATTTAACAAATTTTATTCATTATTTAAAAAATTTTTAATGCATATTTAAAAAATTTAATTTTATACCGATTTATTGGTGCAAGCAGGGAAATGTTATACGTATATGATCGATTAGTATAATCAACATCACAAAACTGCATTTGGTCTTATTTTAATAATTGCAAAGTGAAGTAATAAAGATTATTGCAGAAACACACACACACATTATTTTAATTATCTATCGCAATTTTCGGCGATGTAAGATGTATTAGTGCATGTATCTCCAGAAAAACGTTTTTAGAATTGAAACGCTATGTAGGTATATATTTTCTTTATATTTTATAATTATGAAACTTAATAAATAACCTCATAAAAAATAATTAATTTTGTATCTTTTCATTGACTTATATTTATAAATATATTTATTATTCTTAAAATATATAGCAATTTAAATTATATATACAATGAACATTTTATATTGTTACAGGTTATTAAATATATATATATATATATATATATCTATATATATATATATATATAAATATTCGCTGAAGCACACAAATGGTAGCAAACTCAAAATCAGGCTCTCAAACTGTGATTTGTCAGAGATAAAGTAGAACTACCTTCATAAATGGTGCGTTCGGGAAGACACTATTAGCGCTACTTCTGTCATTCTATCTTCATTGTTTATTAAACGTAAAACAAGGATAGACAACACAAATAGCGCTAATAGCGTCTCCTCGAACACACTATAATCTCCCAAACAAGATACTGATACAATCAATATTAACTTATGGCGGGGTCAGTTAATCATCCATTTGTACCATTCAATATAAAATTTAAAATAAAAAAAGAGAAATTTTTGTTCGAAATTGTATAATTCATTCCTATATTTTTCTGATTTCAATATTTCTATTTATAATATTTTCCATATTTCAAAATATTCTAATTTTTATCGCAATTTATTCCATTAATCATAACAAAAAATATAGCAAAAAATATAGTTAAGATACATTACCAAATTAAAAAAATCTGTTAAAATAAAAAATTCTTAATGAACTTCCATAATTTTATGTGATTCCATAATTTTATATGATGTTCTCTCACAAATATCGGATAATAAAAACCTTTGACAACTAATTACATCGATTGAATATACGCCCCTCTCAGAGGGCGTATATCTATTTTTATCAGCTCACCAAACTCTTCTGAAAATCGGCGCAAGCGCTTTGTCATATTTCGACATGATGAGTTCAATGAGTTGTCTTTCCGTAGCAGTGCATTGCACATTTTCGTGTGGTAATGGTTTCAAATTCTAAATGTGTCAGAAAGCGACATATAGAAAAAATATAACGATTATAGTTTATAATTTAGTCAATAATCTCTCAAACTAATCGGTATACATAGCCACAAATAAATATGTCGAGTTCAGTGTGGAAAATCTTTATACTATAAATTCTCATTTGTTCGAACATAGTAGCATTCATAACGATATGTTTGTTATACACTTATATATGTTATTTGAAAAAGATCATATCAAGCAAAAAACTGAGTGTTGTGCATCATTGCTTCACAGGATTATGGGTTAGATAAATTATGGAGTGCTGCTCAAGTACAAAAGTGACATTCACAAATTAATACGATACATGCATTGAAGTCTCGTACAAAGAATACACAAACTTGAAGTGATGCTGTAACAAGTTAAGTACGGTCTATTCGTCGTTGATTTGTGCAATAATCGTGCATGGCGATACACGATTCTTGTTTAGCATAGTGGGTGACCAAAACCATACCTATCATTGTCGGCAATGAAACTTTTAAGATGTATCCGATGACGTGTCCGAATTACAACAAAATTATCGATATAAAAATCAGTCTTGTGAATGAAATTGCGTTGATTGTATAGCTTTTGTCAATATTTATAGTGAGTTCATCTACTGTCGGTTGGCAGTCTGCTGTCTTTTGCGATTCATATCAGTAGACAATTGAATGTGTTTACGCTACGTAAACTGTCGAAAACCAGCATAAGAGAAATGATAGCTGAACGAAAACTGGCTCGTTGAACATCATCTGAAAATATTAAGGTATTTCATACGTAAGTATTCATTAAAAAAATACACATCTTCTAAAACTTTATGAAAATCTCATAATCAATTATTTAAATGAATTTATATATATATATATATATAAGTAATAATAACATAGGCCCACAAAAAAAAATACCCTGTGAGAGGGATTGAGACCCAGCTATTCGTGTCACGTCATTTCTTGTATTTTGCGTCGCCCAATACGAATCTCACATCAAAATAGGACTGTCCAGAGTAAATTTTCAATCTAGAGCGAAAAAAATGACCAATTTTTCAGCGACTCAAAATATATAAGAATAGCAAGGTCTCCATCCCAGCACAAGGTATTTTTTTGTGGGTCTGTGTAATTAATAATTTAAAAATAGACATTCTTCTCAGAATTAAGTTCAATTTATTTTTGTTTTCTAAATTACTAAAAGAGAAAAATTGAATTGTGATCGTAAAAAGTATCAATTCAAAATGTGATAACTTATTTAAAAAAAGTTCTACTGTAATATATTCATACACTTCAGTTTCATATCATGATTAGAAAGCATTATGCATAAAATATCTCTTCTGGAATTAATATCCACAATAATTATGTGCTTATTTGGATATCACACTATTACGATACACTAGAGATGTAAGAAATGCTCCTATTAGATATGTAAATGTAATTTATTCATGAGAAACTAAACTGTTCTATTCTATTAGAAAATATGTAAAACGATATATAATATAATAAAGATAAATCTAATATTTTAATTTTATTATAGTAAAAGACATTATATGTTTGTGTTAAAACAATTATTGTTAAAATTTATCTTGAATCATTAACATATTCAATTTTTAAAATATTAATTTAACATAAAATGATTGTGTTATAGCATGAATTGTGTTGTTTGAATATTGTATAAAATATTAATATTTAACGTTTTTTAATATTAAAAAAACAATTTATGAATAAGCGAAAAAATAACAATACATTTTTTAAATATAAATTCTAAAATAAATGTGTAAAATGAGAGTGTTAATTTAAATTACAAATATTAATTTTACTCAAGAAATATGCTTTAAGAATTTGCTTTTAAACTATATCAAAGAGTTTTATTTCTTATGCGAATTTTTTAGATAATATTTGCATTGCTTTTTATAACATATTCCATCTTGTGTTATTTTTATATAAAAATTTAAATGGATCGTTGGACATGTGTGTTGAATTTAATACAAATTCTTCAACTGTGTAGAGTTGGGAACTTGATATAGGAAAAATAGTTTCAACACTATTTAAAAATAGTTTTCAACATTAAAAAATTTTGCTATAGTGAGGAATTGTCACAAAACAGATAAGAAATTTTGAAAATTAAAATATGTTAAAATTAAGGAAATTATTGGATTTTAACATTTATTATTATAATTTAGTCAATATTTTTAAAAAGTCTAAAATAGGCTATTACATTAATAGAGAAAAATGCTAAAATAAAATTATCTCATTTTTAAAAAACTTGAATATTTCTGTTTTTCTAAACATTATGTAATCTAAATTATTAAATTGTTTTCATCACTCATAGAAAATTTTAATTTCATATGAATTTATTAATGCAAATATGTGCGGGATATACATATATAACTGACTAATATGTATAATCTACATCACAAAACTGCATATGTGATCGCGTTTTGATTATTGCTCGATTATTGCTCAAATTAATTAAGATCATCATAGGAAAGATATTCCATTTATCTGATTCAACTTTTGGTGATGTAAGTAATGTAGATTCCTCATCGAAATTCGTCGTTTTATTAATAAAAAGTTAATAAATTGCATTTATCTTATACTTTATTAATTGCAAATTAGGATCATCTTCTAAAAATTGGATAATT
This sequence comes from Acromyrmex echinatior, assembly GCF_000204515.1. Next base: position 848,443 of record NW_011627209.1, read on the forward strand.
GGAACTGATCAACTAAATCATCTATTATGTTTAATATATGTATTCAATACATTCAAATTTCATTCAAATTTCATTTAATTTTATTATATAATGAAAAAATTCAACCAATAAGAAATAGAAATTAAAACCTATAATGATTGAAGTTAGATCTTTGATGCTTAAATAATTTAATGTCAATTTTTCATATATATATATATATATATATACAAATATTCTATATTATACCTTTATTTCTGATAGTATAAAAAAATGTATTGCTATTTCCCCTTGTAAAATTTATGTTAAACTCAACATATTTATCGTGCATCAACATTTAAACTTTCGTGTAACTGTAAAAAGATGAAATATATTGAAAAGCACAAATATTATTAGGTGTTGGAATTAATTCGTAGCGTTTTACAAGTGATGGGAAGTACTTTCATTAATGTATTTTTTAATGCTCATGTGAAATAAATAACATTCTTTCATTAAAAAACGCTACGAATTAATTCCAACACCTAATACAATGAAAATATTCTATATTATACCTTTATTTCTGATAGTATAAAAAAATGTATTGCTATTTCCCCTTGTAAAATTTATGTTAAACTCAACATATTTATCGTGCATCAACATTTAAACTTTCGTGTAACTGTAAAAAGATGAAATATATTGAAAAGCACAAATATTATTAGGTGTTGGAATTAATTCGTAGCGTTTTAAATGAAAGAATGTTATTTATTTCACATGAGCATTAAAAAATACATTAATGAAAGTACTTCCCATCACTTGTAAAACGCTACGAATTAATTCCAACACCTAATAAATACCTATATTTACTTTAAATTCCAAAAGTGTGTACTTATAGTTCTGCTTATAGAAAATAAACTTATTATTATAAACAAATAATCATTGCACACAAATGTATCATTATATTAACACAATTTGAAATAATATTATGCGTATAACGCTGTAATGCAAAATTTAACATTTCGACGACATCTGATGACTTTTGTGGAAATATATTTCTTAAATAAAATCAAAATTTATAATTTATTAATTAACAAGGGAACTACACGAAGTGATAAATTCTGATCTTAATGAAACTTTACATATATATACAATAAATTATATATTAAAAAGAAATTTAGAAAATATGCGGCGAAAAAACGATTTGGAAGGGAGAAATCACTCCTCATGTATAAAGTGATTTTCAGTTTTTCCGTTATATCTCGAAAACTATTCGATATGAAAAAATGTTTTATACTAAAGCTTTATGACAAAATTATCTTTATATTCATTTAATAATATTTTTAATTACAGTAACAATTTCTTTTAATTAAAACAATTTCTTTTAATTAATAAAAAAAATTTTTTTTTAATTTTTTAAAAAATATTGACGTGGATGAACAGAAGTAATTTTATTGTAAAAGTTTTGTATAAAAGTTTTGATATCTCGAATAGTTTTTAAAATCATGGATACAACGAAAAGGAAGCTAAAACTCGCGTTATTTATATAAGGATTTCACTCTTTCAAACTGCTTTTCCACCGCAACTAATATTTTCTAAATTCATCTTTTTATGTATATGATTTCCATATGTATGTGCAAAATATTTAATGATCAGATACGCAAACTTTCGAAACAGTTGCAATATCAAGTTATACATTAAACTCATTCAAAGATGGCATAGGTGTTACTTCACAACTACAGCACAATAAAATCCATTCATAACAATGCACTGCATGACTTCGTGAAGTGATCATGCTATGAACCATAAGATGCGGCAGGAAGCGTTGTATTGAAAAAGCAGGACGATTGCAGTTTACAATCGAAGACATTGCTTTTCTCTAAATTGTTATAAGTGAGTATTATAATTAAGTATATATTAGTTATCTCTATGCGGAAAATGGAAATAAGTTAGCAAAATTAAAAAAAATTATTTGGTATATTTTCAAACATTTCATTATATAGCTATGTTTGAATTTTATAATACATATGAAAAATATTATGCGCAAAGTATGATTTGCCAAAATATAAATTTAATTGGTTATTATTGCATTTAAAATTGTGCATTTAAAATCATAAATAATATAAATATTTATTATTAGCGCATATTATAATATTTTTATAATATACACTAATAATATATTTATATTGTTCATAATTTTTAAACAATTTTAAATGTCATTTCCGTTTTTTACAAATAGATGTTGAATTTTTCTTTTCGAAGTACAGTCTGTACTGTTCTTTTCGAACAGTCTACTGAGAGTTCTGCGAAACGCTCTCTCACTCTAAATCAAATTAACATATATAATATACATCAATAATTTAGTGAGTTCTTTTTTGTTACTTTGTTGAATAATTTAGTCAATCACTTACTTAGACTAAATTTTTTAATCCTTTTCACTATATGAAATTATTCATATGACTTAATTTTTATTCGTTTTGACTCGATTATAATTCATATAATTAAAATTGTGCAACCCTAAGACTTAGATTGTTCCATTCATTTGCCTAGAGAATGCTCCCTTCCCCAGAGATTATTTTATAGTATAAAATAAAGAAAACTCTTAATGTCACTTCCATGAATCCTTACACTCCTCACGACACGCGATGTTTTCTCAGACATCGGATAATAAAAACCTTTGACGAACCATTACATCGACATACGCCCCTCTCAGGGCACTTATATGATATTAGATCGTTCACCAAACTCTTCTAAAGATCGGCGCAAGCGCTTCGTCATATTCTGGCACGATGAGTTGTCCATCTGTGACAGTGCACCATATGCTTTCGTGCAGCGATCATGTCAAATGTTAAATGCGCACCCGAGAGCGACAGATCGAAAAAACATAACGATTATAGTTTACAATTTAATCGATGGTTTCTCAAACCAATCGGCGCATGGCCACGAACAGATGAGTCAAGTCTAGTGTGGAAAATCTTGATATTACTACAAATTTTCATTTGTTCGAGCATAGTAGCATCCAACATGATACCGTGTTTATTATATGTGTTATTTGAGAAAGACAACATCAAACTAAAATTAAGTGCAATTGCACCATTACTTCATAGAATTATGGGCTCAGTACATTACTGGGTGCTGATTAAACGTAGTGGTGATATTAGCAATTTAATACGACACATGGAAACAGATTGGTGTCTCGTACAGGGGTTCGATGATCGTGAAATAATGCTGCAACAAGCTAAATTCGGTCGTTTTGTTGCCATAATTTGTGGAATAATCATGCATGGAGGAACGATCTTATTCAGTTTGGCAAAGGCAATGAAAACTGTAACCATTGTCGTCGACAATGAGACTTTTACGACGCATCCGATGACGTGTCCGATTTACAACAAGATTATCGATACGAGATTTAGCCCTGTAAATGAAATCGCATTGATTCTGCAAAACCTAGCAATGTTAATAGTGAGTTCCTCTACTGTCGGAGCTTGTAGTCTAGCTGCTGTCTTCGCAATACATGCTTGTGGTCAGTTGAATGTGTTGTACGAATGGCTACATGAATTAGTTAAAAACCAGGAAGAGAGAAATGATAAAGCTAAACGAAAACTGGCTGTTATCGTAGAACATCATCTGAGAATATTGAGGTATTTCATAAGCAGGCATTCATTTTAAAAATGCATATTCTATAATGTATATAAATATATTAAATTTCTATACAATCATACAAATTAATAATTAACCATTTATAAATAGATATTGCGTTAAAATTAGGATATAAAATCATTTTCTTTTTCTTATAGATTACTAAAAGACAATCTGTTGTCAATTGTGTTTATAAAAGCATAAGTTCAGTGTGTCGATGACTTGTTTATTTAAAAAGACTTACTATGTTACGTACATTTACACGTTTCAGTTTTATATCACAAGTGGAAAGTATTATGCATAAAGTTTCTTTTGTGGAATTAACGGGATGCACGATGGTCATGTGCTTGCTTGGATTTTATACAATTATGGTACGCTAAAAATGTAAGAAAATCTTATTAAACCCATCAAAATACGATCTATTCACAAGAAAGCAGACATCAGTCTGCAATCCTACTTAAAAATATGTATAAAACCGATAAATCGTATGACAAAGATGAGTCCATATTTTAATTTTTACACAATAAAAGATATTTTTTATGTGTTAAAATCGATCATTTTTAAAGCTATTGTGTTGAATGTTTGACATATTCATATGTTAATTTAATATAGCATAATGCCATTTTTTGAACGTTTTGGGTTATTTGATATTCAACATTTCTAAATATTAAAAAGACACAATTTACGAATAGAAAAACATATAACATAAAATTAATGTTTTTAGAGTAAATTCTAAGATAAATAAATAAAAAGTATATTAATTATAATATACATATATAAATATTAATTTTACTCACAAAATATAATACTTTCATAACGTTCCTGTTATGTCTAAATGTTTTACTTGTGTTAAACATTTACTTGTGTTATACAATTTCTCATATAATATTTGCATTATTTCTTAACATATATCATCTTGTGTTACAATTACATAAAAGTTCAAATTTATCATTAAACATGCGAAATGGTAAAAAATTATTTAATGAAAATCGGTTGGGGAAGGGGGAGGGTTCAAAAACAGCTTTATTAATCTCCTTTAATATAAATTTTTTAACTGCGTAGGCATGGGAAACACTTGACACAGCAAAAATAACATCTTATTTTATTGTATATTTATCGATGGGTTTCAATATTTTTATATTTTGCTATATCGGAGGAATTGTCACTGAACAGGTAATACGTCGAGGATTAAAATATACTAAAACAAAAATTCATGTTTTAACATTTCTTTAACAAATTAGTTTATATTTTAAGAAAAGAATAAAATGCAATACTTTCATATTAATAAACAAATTATTATTAAATTATAATTTTTTTAAATAAAATTATCTCATTTTTAAGAAATATTAATATTTCTATTTTCATTAACATTACGTTAATCCAAATTATTTTTACTCACACAAAATTTCATATCAAATTAGTGCAAACTTGTCGGAGAAATGGCATATATGACTGATTGGTATAATCTACATCACACAACTGCACGTAGTCTCATTTTGATTATTGCCCGATCAAATAACGTAATTAAAATCACCGCAGGAAAGTTATTCCATTTATCTATCGCAACTTTTGGTGATGTAAGTAATGCACATATTCCTTAAATTGATCATTAAAAAATTAATAAATTATATCTTCTTTGTTAACAAAATAATCATCTCGTAAGAATTACATTGCTTAATTAAATTATTCATTATATATGAAACATTCTCTCTCATATGTTTAATTTAAAATTTTAATAAATTTATACCTAAATTAGTAAGAACTTGTAGAGAATATGATATACATTATTTTTTCTTTCTATTGAAACAAGTATATTGTTGTTCCAGGTAATTAAAACTTCCATGGCGTATTTAAATTTTTTGCGAACAATGATGTAAAAAATGATTATGTGTGAAATATAAGTTAAAATATATACAAATATTATATATATTTTATACAAAACAAATTACTGTATTCTGAAAATAAGATTAATAACTTGTTGCACAAATTTGAAATTAAAAATAAATGACCCTAAAAACATTACTATAAAGATTTTCAGGAAATATTATTCATATTCCATCTAGCATAAAAATTTTAAGAAATTTCAATTTTGGCTAGTTTTATACTTACAACCTATTGCTGATGCAAAAAAATTATTTCTTCATATTACTCATGTACATATTCATTATGTTTTATAAACATAATGATCCAATACGTTACACAAATAATTATATAATCCGCAAAACAAAGAAATATTATAAAATGATAGACGTTCCATAAACTGTATAAGGCTCTCTCTCTCTCTCTCTCTCTCTCTCTCTCTCTCTCTCTCTCTCTCCAACAAAAATTAATAAAATCAATAATTATATCAAAATCGACTCATTAATATACTTCAAAAGATACATATTACATTATTTTGTGTCTTTTCTTATACTTGTTATAATAAGTCAAAACTGAATTTCCAAACCGTCCTGTTTAAATTACAAAATCTGTAATACTAATTCATCATTAATAAAATCATTAATAAAAGTTCAAAGTTTTTTTACGTTCAATTTAGAACCTCGTAATATCAATCATATGTAAGTGCCAACTGATTAAAACTTTCGCATGGCACCAATATATCCATGAAGTCGATGATTAATAAATAATGTTAATAATTTTATGATTATTATATATACAATCACAACTCGGTGTATACTTTAAATTAAGATTTTATAAATATAATTAATTATGTCAGAATGGCATTGAGTTCTTGACATTATTCAAAAATTTATGCACAACATATATTTTTCACTTATATATATATAATATAATATATATATATTAGGTGTTGGAATTAATTTGTAGCGTTTTACAAGTGATGGGAAGTACTTTCATTAATGTATTTTTTAATGCTCATGTGAAATAAATAACATTCTTTCATTAAAAACGCTACGAATTAATTCCAACACCTAATATATATAATACATATAATACATATATATATTTTTTACATTTTAAGATATATTCTAATTTTTATCATCTTTCAGTTAATTTATCATATTAATTTTAATACAAGAAAAATATGATTAAAACATATTACCAAAACGGAAAAATCTGCTAAGATAAATCACTTCCAACCTCTCTATATTTTACACTCTTTATGTCACGCGATGGTCTTTCAGATATCTGACAATAGAAACTGTAGACGAACAACTATATTGATTGAATATACACTCTCAGAGTAACTTTATAGTGTTAGACCGATCATCAAACTCTGCTGAAGATTGGCGCAGGCGCTCCATCATATTTTGATGCGATGAATTGTCCATCTGTGCCAGTACACTCTGTGCTTTCATGCAGTGATCATGTCAAATTCTAAATGCGCGCCAGGAAGCGAAATACCGGAAAAACATATCGATTACAGTTTACAATTTAATCAATGGATTCTCAAACCAATCGGAGCCTGGCCACAAATAAATGCATCGAGTTCAGTGTACAAAATTATAATATTATTACAAATTTTCATTTGTTTAAGCATAATAGCAATTCCAACAATACCGTGTTTATTATATGTGTTATTTGAGGCAGAGAATATCCAGCAAAAACTGAATCCCATGATGCCACTGATCAACAGATTTATGAGCTCGATGCATTACTGGGTGTTGCTCAAGCGTAGAAATGATATTCAAAAATTAATACGACATATGGAAACAGACTGGAACCTCATGCAAAGAATCGATGAACGTGAAGTGATGTTGCAACATGCCAAGTATGGCCGTTTCATTACAATAATCTGTGGAATAATGCTGCAGGGTGGTTGCCTATTGTTCAGCTTCGTGCAATCTATAAGAACTGTAACCATCACCATCGGCAATGAAACATTTACAACACATACAATATCGTGTCCAATTTATAGCAAAATCATCGATACGAGATTTACCCCTATGAATGAAATTGCATTAATCCTGCAAAACATGATAGTAATACTAGTAAGTTTCTGTACTGCCGGTGGTTGCAGTCTGGCTGCTGTCTTCGCGATACATGCTTGTGGTCAGTTGAACGTGCTGTACGTATGGTTACATGAACTAGTTCAAAATCAGGCGAAGGAAAATGATAAAACTGAGCGAAAACTGGCTGCTATCGTAGAACATCATCTGAGAATATTGAGGTAAAATAGGCATTCATTTAAAAAATTCATATCCTTTTATGCTTTATAATACATTTCCAAATTATATAATTATATAAATTAATAACTAATCATTTAAAAATAAATATTTCTGTTAAAATTTATTTTCTTTTTCTTAAATAGATTATTAAAATGAAATTTGTTGTTAATCGAAAAATTGACATTGTTCATGAAAAATATAAGTTCAATATACCGATAACTATTTATAAAAAAATTTTCCTGTGTTGTATACATTTATAAATGTTTCAGTTTTATATCACAAGTGGAAAGTATTACGCATAAAGCTGCTTTTGTGCAATTAACGGGGTGCACGGTAATCATGTCCTTGCTTGGATATTACACAGTTACGGTACGCTATAGGTGTGAAAAAATGCAAATTTTTTATTTTATATAAATAAAGGTTACTTATTTATGGAAAGTCAAACATTGTTATTCTTATAAAATGTGTATTAAAAATGACAAATTATATTATAGTAAAGATAAATTTATATGTTAAATTTTACAAAGTAAAAAAAACATTTTGTATTCGTCGGTTGTTGACAAGATATTGTGTTGAGTTTTTAACATACTCACGTTAATTTAACATTTAATATCATTATGTTGTTGAAACATTTTGTATTAAATTGATGGATAACAATTAGTATTAAAGAGGCACAGTTCATGAACAGGTTCTAGATAATATATAAATAACATAAAAATAATATAGTTTGAAAACTAAGTTAAATTCTAAGTTAAATGAATAAAATAAATGTGTTAATTTAAATTGCAAATATTAATTTTGCTCAAGAAGTATACTTCTACAATTTTAAACTATATCAAAGCGTTCTATTTTTTGTGTTAATTTTTTAAGTAATATTTGCATTGCTTTCTAACATATTCCAGCATATTACATTCACATAAAAATTTGAGTGGATCATTAGCCATGTGAAATACATTGAATTCAATGCAAATTCTTTAACTGCGTAGGGTTGGGAAACACTTGATACAGGAAAAATAACATCTTCCCTTACAGTGTATTTATCGATGAGTTTCAACATTTTCATATTTTGCTACATCGGGGAGATTGTTACAGAACAGGTAAGAAATATTGAGAATTAAAATATATTAAAATTAAGGAAAATATTGAATTTTTTAATTTGGTCAATATTTAAAGAAAGTGTGAAATATAATGTTATTACATTAATAAAAAAAAAATGTTAAAATATAATTGTCATTTTTAACAATTTTGAGTATTTCTGTTTTTTTCAATATCATGTAATCTAAAAAATTATTAAATTTCTTTTATTACTCATAGAAAATTTTAATCTCATGAATTTATTAGTGCAAATATGTAGGAGAAACGGCATATATGACTAATTGGTATAATCTACATCACAAAACTGCACGTGATCTTGTTTTGATTATTGCCCGGTCAAATAACGTAATTAAAATCACCGCAGGAAAGTTAATCCATTTATCTGTTCCAACTTTTGGTGATGTAAGTAATGCAGATTTTTCACCAAGATTCGTCTTATTAATAAATTTCATTTCTCTTATACGTTATTAATTCCAAATTAGGGTCATCTTATAAGAATTGAATAATTGATTTCAAACTGTTCAATTGAATTATCCATTTGTTATCTTTCAAACTCATTTAATAAATTCTATTATATGTGTGAGATTAAAAATTTCAAATTTTAATGTATTATACTTAAGAGGGTAATTGAATGCGTACCACTCAAGTTATTTCTTATTATTTATTTAATACTAATTTGTACGTAAATAAATATTGTAAATTGTAACATGATGTTTTAAATATTTATTATAACATGTTTAACTTTTAATCACAATTATTATCTTTTTATAACAAAAAACAAAAGATATAATTTGGGCAACTGACCATCTAACTAAATAATCTGTGTGTATTATTAGTATTATTTAATGATTTTTTTATTAATCTAATATTTTTATTTATTTTCATTCATATATTTTATATTCGATACTTTCAAATCATATTTTCTTTGAAAGTATCGAATATAAAATATATGAATGAAAATAAATAAAAATATTAGATTAATAAAAAAATCATTAAATAATACTAATAATTAGCTAATAGGCTCTTGATTTTAATAATTTATAAACAAAAAGAAACAACTGTACAATAATTATTAATAATTATTAATTATTAAATAACAATAATGAAAAAAGATATCGAAATAAAAATGACTCGAGTTTATTTTTGCAATTATTACATTCATGTAAATTATTAATTTTATTATTGTCAATTATCAGTTTTACTTTGTGATAATATAATTAGGAAACTTAATAGATTTTTTAAAAATACTGATTTAATCGTTACATAATTACAAATCTGTACAATAAATGTAAAATATTTTACATTATACTTTTTTTATAACAATATAAAAATTCTATTGCTATTTTCCAGTCTACGCGGTTGAAAAATTTCTGTTGAATTTAATATATTTCACGTGCATCGATGAGTCATTTATATCTTTGTAAAAAAATGAAATATGATGAAAGCACAAATATTATGTGAAAAATCAACATAAAAATTTAACACTTGGACAGTATCTAAAAACAAATAGTGAAAGTACATTTTTTAAATAAAATCAACATTTTTTTTATAATTTGTTAAATTAACACACTAATTTTATTTTAAAACTACATTACTTTTATGTTATTTATACTCACTGAAAAAAAAGTGTTAAATATTAATTTAACATACAATACAATAAAATTGAATGATAAAGATTATTATCAACTGCATAAATTAATCAAAAATACCATTTGTACTTGATTTTTTGATGTTATTGATACTAATAAAATAATATGTAATCTGTTAGTTTTTTGTCTGTATTATCTATTTCTTTTTTTCATATTTTTGTTACTAAATGTTGCTTATATTAAATAATAATATAAAATATTATGTTAAAATACGGAGGATTTAGATCGTTACGCATTCGGCAACTATCCCCTAATATTCTTAAACGTTTCATTAATTAAAAAATTAAAAAATTACATTCTTTTACTACACTAATTATAATCACCTTATAAGAATTGGACTCTTTAATAATCTTCATTACGTTTATCTATTATTAACTTAAAACTTAAATCCATAAATTCAATCATATCACATGTATGAATTTTCAAATCTAATATATCATAACATATACAGTTTATTAAATAATGATTGTTTTTGCATTGTTTAGAAACAAGCATGTTGTTGTTTCAGGTAATTAAAACTTCTATGGTATATTTAAATCTCTTAAGAACAATGACTCTGTAAAACCTGGTAAAGACTGTTAAAATATATGTTAAGAAATATACAAGATATGCACTATATAAAATAAATCTTGAAAACAAGTTATTGAAAACAACATTTATTAAATAAAATCGGATTATGTCAAAATCGCAAGTGATTGTAAAGCATTAAATTGTTTTTAATGATATATACTAAGTAATTTTTACATATTCATGATTATTATAATTTTTGTATTTAAAAATACTAATTTTTATATTCATCGAAATTATACGTATTTATCCTTTGTAACAATATAAGAAGCACATCTAATATATAATTAAATAAAAAACATAGCAGACATTAAAGTGCGTTCATTTCTACGAATTTATATTCGTATAGTCCTCGTGGCATGCAATATTATTCCAAATGTATGTACTAAACATTTATTGATCAGACACGCAACCATTCGAAACAGTTGCATTATTATTACTCGTCAAACTCTTTCGAAGGTTGGCAAAGGCGTTACTTCACAACTTTGGCACAATCAACTGACTCATTCGTGACACTGCTTTGCGTGACTTTAGTGATCATATCGAACCATAAGTGTGTGGCAGGAAGTTGAATTGAAAAACAAAACGACTACAGTTTGCAATCGACCATCTTTTCTTAAATTATTATAATTGAATATGTATTCAAGTTATTCAGTCATCTAGAAAATGGAAACATATTGGTAAAAATAAACATTTGATATATTATAAAACATTTCAATATATAAATACGTTTCAGTACACGTGAAAAATATTATGCGTAAAGTTTAACTTGCCATGTAAAGTTCAATTGGATATTATTGTATTTAAAATTATCTAAAAAAATCATGCATACTATAAATATATTAGTATTCTAATATTTTTATAATTATAAGTAATAGAATGATCATATTATTAGAGAAATAATTATATCCATTCACTATATTTTCTATATTTCAAAATATTCTAATTTTTATCACCACTTAATTTGTTCTGTGAATTAGTAAGTAAATACAATTAAAACATATTACTAAATTTAAAAAATTTGCTAAAATAGAGAACTATTATGCTAGTATTCACAACCAGACCTTATATTTAAAGCTTTTTTAAATTTATCTTTAGATGCTAATAAAATAATTTATAGAACCTGAAGATAAATTTAAGGAAGTCTTAAATACAAGACTTCACTATGAATACGAACATTAATGTTACTTTCACAATTTTACACTGTTCATAACACGCGATGTTCTCTCAGAAATCGGATAATAAAAACTCTCGATGAACAATTACATCGACTGAATATATGCTTCTCTCAGGGCACTTTTATGATATTAGGTCGTTCATCAAACTCTGATGAAGATTGGCGCAGGCGCTTCTTCATATTCCGTTACGATGTATTGTCCATTCGTGTCAGTATACCGTGTGCTTTCGTGCAGCGATCATGTCAACTTCCAAATGTGCATCAGAATACAATAGATCGAAAAAATATAACGATTACAGTTTACAATTTAGTCGATGGTTTCTCAAGCCAATTGGTGCGTGGCCACAAATAAATGCATCGAGTTTAGTGTGCAAAATCATGATATTACTACATATTTTTATTTGTTCAAGCATGATAGCATCCAATATGGTACCATGTTTGTTATATGTATTATTTGAAAAAGTCAATATCAAGCTAAAACTGAGTGCCGTTGGGCCATTACTTCACAGAGTTATGGGCTCGGTACATTACTGGGTGCTGCTTAAGCGCAGTGGTGATATTCATAAAGTAATACGACACATGGAAACAGATTGGCGTTTGATACAAAGACTTGATAATCGTGAAGTAATGTTACAACAAGCTAAGTTCGGTCGCTTCGTCGCCATAATTTGTGGTATAATCATGTATGGTGGTACAATCCTGTTCAGCATAGCAAAGGCAATGAAAACCATAACCATTAACGTCGGCAATGAAACTTTTACAACACATCCGATGACGTGTCCGATTTATAGTAAGATCATCGATACGAGATTTAGTCCTGTGAATGAAATCGCGTTGGTTCTACAAAACCTTGCAATATTAGTAGTGAGTTCGTCTACTGTCGGTGCTTGCAGTCTGGCTGCCGTTTTCGCAATACATGCTTGTGGTCAATTAAAAGTACTGAATGCGTGGCTACATGAACTTGTTCAAAATCAAAAGGAGGGAAATGATACAGCTGAACGAAAGCTAGCTGCTATCGTCGAACATCATCTGAGAATATTAAGGTATTTCATATGCAGGCACTGTATAAAAAATACATATTCTTTAAAGCTATATGGTTATATGGTATAAGATGGTTTTAAGTATTATTAAAATGAATTATTTAAAAATGAGGGAGAGTATATTCAAAATTAAGACAAATAAATTTCTTCTTTTTTTATAGATTATTAAAAGAGTCTGTTTGTTAATTGTTCATGAAAAATATAAGTTGAATGTACCGATTTATTTATTTATAAAAAAATTGTACTGTTATATACATTTATACATTTCAGTTTGATATCACAAGTGGAAAGTATTATGCATAAAGCCGCTCTTGTCGAATTAGCCGGGTGCACTGTAGTCATGTGTTTGCTTGGATATTACACTATTACGGTATGCTAGAGGTGTAAGAAAATAAAAATTTTGGATACAAGTAAATATCATGAATTTAATCATGAAAAATCAAACATGGTTATTCTATTATAAAATAAATGTGTATAAAAAATTATACATTAAAGTCTCTATAGCTTAATTTTTTCATAGTAAAAAACATTTTGTGTTTTAAAATACAAAAAACATTTGGTGTATTAAAATCAGACATAGCTGAAGCTTTTGTCTTGAATTTTTAACTTACTCAAATATCAATTCAACATAATAGGATTCTTTTTGAATATTTTGTGTGTTAAATTGATATTCGACACAATTATTAGTATTAAAGAAATAATTTATATAAGTAAAGAAAGCGAACGCGAGATACAGATTACTAAAGCCATCTATTGGAAAAATAATGGATTTCTTTTTACTACACCTAATATTTACATTATATTCTAATATATTCCATGCTACATCCATACAAAAATTTGAGTAGATAATTAAACACGAAAAATATATTAAATTAAATACAAATTTTTCAATTGCGTAGGCTTGGGAAACACTTGATACGACAAAAATAACATCTTCCCTTATTGTATATTTATCGATGGGTTTTAATATATTTATATTTTGCTACATCGGAGGAATTATCACTGAACAGGTATTATGTCGAGAATTCAAAAACACTCAAAAAGAAAAATATTAAACTAACATTTTTTAATAATTCAGTGCATATTTTGAGAAAAGAGTATAATATCACACTTTTACATTAATAAAAAGCAATTTAAATATTATATCTTATTTTTAATAAATTTAAATATTTGTCTTCTTTATATCAATATTTTAATCCAAATTCTCATTTTTTCCACATTACTCACATTACACAAATTCAAATCTTATGTCAATTCAATAGTGTAAAGATGTTGGAGAAATGGCATATATGACTAATTGGTACAATCTACATCATAAAACTGCACGTGGTCTCATTCTGATTATTGCCCGATCGAATAACGTAATTAAGATCACAGCAGGAAAATTATTCCATTTATCCATCGCAACTTTTGGTGATGTAAGTAATGTACCGTTCCTTCCTTTGGTTAATAAATTACACATTTCTCTTGTATTTTATTAATTTTAAATTATAATCATCTTATAATAATTGCACTTTCAAAATTAAAATATCCATTATCTTTAAAACATTTATATATTCAATTAATTCATGAATATGTTTGATTTAAGATATCAAATTTTAAAAAATCTAAAAATGTGTCTAATTTATAGAATTTGATATGTATTTTCGTTGCTTTCTACATGAAGAAAAATCCTCCATGGATTTTGGTTGAATTAATTGGAATTCTAAAATGGAAAATGAAACGATCCCAAAATCTACTAGATTTCTAATTAAATCTATTAAAATTCTAATTAAGATAATTAATATTCAGAATTTTTTTAGTGACATTAACTAGCATTCTAGAAGATTTAACCGGAAGTTTAATAGACTTAACCAGAATTCTGGATCGTCTATTTTTCACTAGAATTCCAATTAATTCAACCAAATATTTTTCTCCGTGTACAGAAGCAAGTATATACTGTTGTTCCAGGTAATTAAAACTTCGATGGTATATTTAAATTTTTTGCGAACAATGACTATATAAACAATGAATATATAAAACAATGAATATATAAAAGATGATTATGTGAAATATAAGTTAAGAAATATACAAATTATATATTTTATATAGAACAGATCAGTATATCCTAGAAAAAAATATTTAACCATTTGTTCCTCTGAAATTAAAAATCACTGACCTGAGAAACATCAATACAGATTTCCAGCCATCGCTCATCATCATATTACTTCAAGCAAAAATTTCTTGTTAAAAACTTTAATTTTGACTCGGCTTGTATTCTTATAATATATGTTAAAATAAAATAATATTTATGTCGCTCATGTTCTTAGGAGGAAACATAATATCAAGTACGCATGTACCTATGTTTTATATATAAATACAAGGCAATTATAAAATTATATGTAAAACATAGAAAAATAATAAAAAAATATAGATCTTATATAATATATTATATAGGACATAATGCACGCAAAGACAATTTAATAAATTAGATTAATAATTACGTAAAAATCAACATTATAAATTCCACAATAACATACTTTCAAAGGTATAATTACTAATAATTTATAATTTTTCTCATGAATTATAACAACACAAACAAGATTTCTAAATTATCTTGGATCTTATAAAATATCTACAGAATTTGTGTACTGAAACTCCGTGATTCAGCGATCAATAAAGTTCAATTTATTGATCGAACTTTAATTTAAAACCTCGTCGGATCAATCATACATGAGTGTCAACCAACTAATATTTTTGTTCTAATTCAAAAGACAATTGTAGTAAAAGAATTAACAAATAATGTTAATAATTTTATGCTTACATTTACAGTTTAATATATTTTTAATGAAAGTTTAACAAATAAAATTATAACATTAGAATGGTATAGGATTACTGGACATAAAATAATTCAAAAATTAATGTAATATATAATATTTTTCTGATTTCCATATATGTATATATTTAGACTTTTCCTTTACTTCAAGATATTCTGACTTTTATCGTCATTTAATTAATTTGCTTTGAAAATTGATATAGGAAAATATATATTATAACATATCAAATCAGGAAAATCTGCTAAGTTCAAGCAACTTTTTATTGTTACTTTCACGAATATATATCTTTCACGAATATACACTCCTCATGACATGCGATATTCTCTCAGACATCTGACAATAAAAACTATAGATGAACAATTATATCGATTGAATATACGTACCTGCTAGAATAACTTTGTAATGTAGGACCGATCACCAAACTTTTCTGAAGATTGGCGCAGGCGCTTCTTCATATTCTGGCACAATGAGCTGTCTATCCGTGGCAGTACACCGTGTGCTTTCGCGCAGTGATCATGTTAAATTCCAAACATGTACCAGAAAGCGACATACGAAGAAAAAACATCGATTACAGTTTACAAATTAATAGATGGTTCCTAAAGCCAATTGGTGCGTGGCCACAAATAAATTCGCCGAGTTCAGTGTACAAAATCATGATACTACTACAAATTTTCATTTGTTCAAGCATAATAGCAGTCCCAACAATACCATGTTTGTTACATATGTTATTTGAGGCAGACACTATCAAGCAAAAGCTGAATGTCATAGGACCGCTACTTCATAGAGCTTTGGGTTCGATACATTACTGGGTACTGCTCAAGCGTAATCGTGACATTCATAAATTAATACAACATATGGAGGCTGATTGGAGTCTCATACAAAAGATTGACGAACGTGAAGTGATGCTGCAACATGCCAAGTTCGGTCGTTTCGTCGTCATAATCTGTGCGGTGTTTATGCAGGGCGGTTTGTTTTTGTATAGTTTAGGGAAATCGATGAAAACTATAACCATCATCGTTGGCAACGAGACTTTCAAGACGCATCCAACAAATTGTCCGATTTACAGCAAGATTATCGATACAAGATTTAGTCCTGTGAATGAAATCACATTAGTTTTGCAGAACCTAACAATGTTCGTAGCGAGTTTTTCTACCGTTAGTGTTTGCAGTTTGGCTGCTGTCTTCGCGATACATGCTTGTGGTCAGCTGAACGTCTTGAATGCGTGGCTACGTGAATTTGTTGAAAATCAGAAGAGAAATGATACAAATCAAAAATTGGGCGCAATCGTAGAACATCATCTAAGAACACTGAGGTATTTTATA
Organism: Acromyrmex echinatior; assembly: GCF_000204515.1. The sequence goes on from NW_011627209.1 coordinate 865,824, forward strand.
CACAAACACTATTAAAAAATATACAAAGTTTATATTTCAGAATTTTCAAATCTTTTATAATAATTTTATTGTTAATTAATTATTTAAAATAAATATTTTTGTTAAAATAAATTCCTTTTTCTAAATCACTAAAAGAGAATCTTGTCATTGTGTTCATGAAAACCATCAATTCAATATATACATAATTACATTATGAAAAATAAAAGTTCTATTACATTTATACGTTTCAGTTTTATATCACGTGTGGAAAGTATTATGCACAAAGCTTCTCTTGCAGAATTAATGGGATGCACAATGTCATTGTGCTTAATTGGATATTACACTATTATGGTAGGTCAACGATTGTAAAAATTTGAAAGTCTTATAATACGTGCCTAAACATCATTCATTTATGAAACGCAAAAAATGTTGCTATTATAAGATATGTACCAAAAACTATATAAAACACGACAAAAATAAGATTATATTTTAATTTTTAGGCTTGGGAAACGTTTGATACCGCAAAAATAACGTCTTACGTCTTTATGTATTTATCAATGGGTTTTAATATTTTTATATTTTGCTACATCGGAGAGATTATCACAGAACAGGTCAAGAATATAAAGATATTGAAACCAAGAAATGTCAGATTTTAATATTTTTTTGTAATTCACTCAATGGTGTGCACAATGTAATACAAATGTTGAAAATTTTTTTGCTAAAGTAGGACTATTCCCCTAGAACTAAAAATGTAATCCTATCAAAAAACTGCCATCATACAATAAACAAACGCGGTCATTGGTTTTGATCTTTATTATTTCAATGGATTTATATTTAAAACGTATTCAAATAAGGATTATAATGAAGAATTACTGAGCGGATTCATTAAGCTGTTGGACGCAGTTAATAGAAAAGCGTAAAATATAATGCTCTTTTATTAATGAAAAGGAAAAAATTTTTAAATGTAATTAAATGAAAGGAAAGTAAAATAATAAAGTGGATAAGATGACGAATTGTTGGACTACAAGCTAATAACAGATATTGGGCCAATAATGAATTCATTAAAAGTTTTAAATAACAAATTGTTCTTTATAATTTGACAATACTTCCATGAAAAAAAAAATAATAAGAAATATATTTATTTAGAATGCACATATGTAATTTTTGTCGTTATAGTTTATAAATAATAAAATAGGTAATTATAGTAGATATTTTCTTTATAAAATCACAGTATAATATAGTGTAGCCAAGAATGTATAATATGGAATAATATATTAATTTTTCATTATTACCCTTACAATATTTGTATTTATAAACATTGTGACTACAAATAAGATGATTTTCACTCGTGAGAAAGATTGTGAAATTGACATATTTTTAAAAAATAAATTTTCAAAAATTCTAATTTATTTAATAGTTCATTTTACAGATGGTAATCAACGCTTTAGTATGAAGAAAAAAATATTCTTTTTAAGCCATCATAGAAATAAAGAGAAATAAATAAATCTTAAGGTCATCATCTTACTCCTCTTTTCCCCTACTTAACTTTTAAATTGAATATTTCTCCTTAACATATTGCTAATTCATACTGTTAATTTCTTCTCATAAAAAATTTAAATCTTCTGTTAATTTGTTAGTGCAAACGTGTTGGGGAAATGGCATATATGACTGACTGGTATAATCTACATCACAAAACTGCACGTGGTCTCATTTTGATTATTGCCCGATCGAATAACGTAATTAAGATAACAGCGGGAAAATTATTCCATTTATCCATCGCAACTTTTGGTGATGTAAGTAATGCACATATATCGTTGCCTCTTTTGGTTTATAAAAAATGTTTTTCTTTTTAGATAATAAATTATACATTCCTTGTATATTATTTCGAACTAATGATCATCTTACAATTGCACTGTTTAAAATGTTCACATATCCTATTATATACGTATATATAAGCTCAACTCAAATTTTAATAAATCTATAAATCTATAATTTTTAAAATGTAATATATATATATATATTATGTTTACTTTCTACAAAAACAAGAATATTGTTATTCCAGGTAATTAAAACTTCCATGGTATATTTAAATTTTTTGCGAACAATGACTATGTAAAAAATGATTACATGAAATGTAAGTTACGAAAAGTACATTTTATATATTTTATATTGAACAAATTATTATAAACTGAAAAAAAGATTTAATATTTCATTGCCCAAATTTAAAATTAGAAATCAGTGATTTTGAAGATATTAATACAAAGATTTTCAGGAAACGTTTATTTATCATTTTCATTACGAAATTCTATTTAAAAAATTCTAA
>NW_011627209.1:868164-926857 GCF_000204515.1 Acromyrmex echinatior
AATTCATGTACATACAAGTTTTAGGAACATAACGATATCAAATATGTTACACACAATCAATTATTAAATGATTAAAATATAGAAAATCTATAAAAACATAGGCATCCTATATTCTATATGAGATACAATAAAGATTAATAAATAAAATCTATGCTTCGTCAAAATAGATATAATATGTCATTAATATATAATAAAAAAAATATATTATAAAATATCTTATAATTCTTTTCATGCTTATGGTAATTTTTTCATTTAAGAAGTACTAATTTTCTGTAAGAAATAAAATCAATCAAATAACAAATAGGAGATATAAAAAGCTTAATTTTAATATATATATATAAATTATATATTTACCTTCCTAACAGTAAAAGAAATAAGATTACATATAACCGAATAAAGAAACACATAACAAGTAATTAAAGTACGTTTATTTCTACGAATTTATTCTCTTTCTGAAATGCGAAATTCTCTTTCCATATCTGGTATTATAAATTCACAACAAACTATTGATAGGACATGTAACCCTTTCGAAGTTGTAATATCAGGCTATTTATCCAATTTTTTCGAGGGTTTGTTCAGATATCACATTCAATTTTGACACAACAAACTGCCCATTTGTGAGAGCGTGCTAGCATCTAGCGTGCTTTCATAAAGTGATCGTGTTAAACACAGATTGATAGTGTATGGTAAGGAGCGTTGAATAAGGAGCACTGAATAAGTATGACAAATGCAATTTACAATTGGATTCATTGTTTTTCATAAATGATTATAAATAAATATATTGTCATATTAAAGGAAGATGGAAATGCAATGGTAAAAATTAAAAAGTTCCTCGGCGGAAAAAAATTTTTACGGAAGAGTATACAAAAACTACATAGATTAAGATTTTAAAAATTCTTAATTTTTCTTAGTAGATATTCTTAGTGAGACGTAAAAACGCTGTTTGAGGAAAAATTTGTTGATTTTTCAAACAATAACTCTACGTCCCATTATGAATATCTACGAAAAACTAAGAATTTCTAAGATATTGTTTCAATTTATGTAAAACAATATTTAGAAATTCTTAGTTTTACGAAAAAAGAAGTTTTTCGTTAAAACTTTCCGCCAGGATTTATTATTAATATATTTTAGAACATTTCATAGTTATGCTTCAATAACATATAAAATATTTTTCTCAATTATAATAATTTTTATATTTTGAGCTAATCTAATTCTTATTGCCACTGATAAACAATAAAACTTTAAAAATTTATTCGGTTAATTAATATAAGAAATACGTTATTAAAATACATTATCAAATAAAAAAATTTATTAAAGCACTTTCAATGTCACTTCTACGAATTAATCCTTACACTCCTCATAACACGCGATATCTTCTCAAACTTTGGAGAATAAAAGCTCTGGACGAACAATTATATCGATTGAATATACGTCCCTCTCAGAGTAACTTTGTAACGTTAGACCGATCACCAAACTCTTCTGATGAAGATTGGCGCAGGCGCTTCTTCATATTCTGGCACAATGAGTTGTCTATTCATGGCAGTATGGGCAGATGGGCAGTACACCGTGTGCCTTCGTGCAGTGATCATGTCAAATTTCAAATGTGCGCCAGAAAGCGACATATCAAAAAAACATATCGATTACAGTTTACAAATTAATCGATGGTTTCTGAAATTAATCGGTGCGTGGCCACAAATAAATGCGCCAAGTTCAATGTACAAAATCATGATATTACTACAAATTTTTGTTTGTTCAAGCGTGATAGCAGTCACAACAATACCGTGTTTGTTATATGTGTTATTTGAAGCAGACAATATCAAACAAAAATTGAACGCCGTGGCACCACTGCTTCACAGGGCTATGGGTTCGGTACATTACTGGGTGCTGCTCAAGCGTAGTCATGACATTGACAAGTTAATACGACATATGGAAGCAGATTGGAATCTCATACAAAGGATTGACGAACGTGAAGTGATGCTGCAACATGCCAAGTTCGGCCGCTTCATTGTCATAATCTGTGCGGTGTTTATGCAGGGCGGTTTGTTTCTGTTTAGCTTAGGGAGATCGATGAAAACTACAACCATCATCATTGGCAACGAGACTTTCAAGACGCATCCAACAAGTTGTCCGATTTACAGCAAGATCATCGATACGAGATTTAGCCCTGTGAATGAAATTGCATTAATTCTGCAAAACGTAACAATGTTCGTAGCGAGTTTCTCTACTGTTGGTGCTTGCAGTTTGGCTGCTGTCTTCGCAAAACATGCTTGTGGTCAACTGAATGTGCTGTATGCGTGGCTACATGAACTTGTTGAAAATCAGAAGAAAAATGATACAAATAAAAAATTGGCTGCAATCGTAGAACATCATCTAAGAACACTAAGGTATTTTATACACAAACACTATTAAAAAATATACAAAGTTTATATTTCAGAATTTTTAAATATTTTATAATAATTTTATTGTTAATTAATTATTTAAAGTAATTATTTTTGCTAAAATAAATTCCTTTTTCTAAATCACTAAAAGAGAATCTTGTCATTGTGTTCATGAAAACCATCAATTCAATATATATATATATATAATTACATTACGAAAAATAAAAGTTCTATTACATTTATACGTTTCAGTTTTATATCACGTGTGGAAAGTATTATGCACAAAGCTTCTCTTGCAGAATTAATGGGATGCACGATAATCTTATGTTTAATGGGATATTACACTATTATGGTAGGCTAACTATCATAAAAATTTGAAAATCTTATAAAATACACTTAAATGTCATTTATTTATGAAATGCAAATATTATATATTGCTATTCTATTATAAAATATGTACTGAAAATCATATAAAATATGACAAAAAGATTATTTTAACTTTTAGGCTTGGGAAACATTCGATACCGCCAAAATAACATCTTACGTCGTTATATATTTATCGATGGGTTTTAATATTTTTATATTTTGCTACATCGGAGAGATTATTACAGAACAGGTCGAGAATAGAAAGATATTGAAACCAAGAAATATCAGATTTTAATATTTTTTTGGTAATTCAGTCAATGACCGCGTACAATACAATATTTTAATGCAGGTGGAAGTTTTTTTTGCTGAAATAGGACTACCTAGATCTAAAAATATAATCCTATCAGCGCGAAGAAAACTACCAAATTGCAAAATAAACAAATGCGGTCTTTGATTCGTGTCTTTAATATTTTAATGGATTCATATTTAAAACGTATTAGAATAAGGATTTATATAATAATAAATAATCACTGAGCGCTTACTGAGCATTTTGTCTGCTGGACGCAGCCAGTAGAAAAGCGTATAAATAAAATATTATATATTTACAGAAAAAAATAATACAATTAATTAGGGGAAAGGGGGATAAGATGACAAAGTGGAAAAGATAACCAATTTTTAATATTAGTTACAAGTTAATAACAGTTGACAAGTCGGTATTAAATTCATTAAAAGCTTTGATAATAATAAATCATCTCTTATATCTCATCTCTTGTATTTCAATACTTTGATTTCAATACTTTCAGAAAAGAAGATAATATAAGAAACATTTACATGCACTCATCTGTGATTCATTGCTATTAGTTTATAAATAATGAAATAATTGCAACAAATATTTTCACTTTTACTATGAAACCACAGTATAATATAGTATAGATAAGAATGCATAGAGTAACATAACAATATTCTTTATTATTCATCTTACAATATTTTTATTAAATAAACACAACGATTGCAAGCAAGATGATTTTCAGTAGTGAGCAAGATTATAAAATTGACATATTCTTAAAATATGAATTTTCCAAAAATTTAATTATTTATGTAACATATAGTTCATTTTCACATATGATAACTAAGGGTTTAGTAAATCTGAAAAAAAATTCTTTTTATGTCATATCACAGAAATAAAGAAGAATCAATAAACCTTAAGATCGTCTTACCCCTACTTTCCTAACTTTTAATGAAATTAAATATTTCTTTTTACCATCATACTAATTTACACTGTCAAATTCTTTTCATAGAAAATGTAAATCTTCTGTCAATTTGTTAGTGCAAACGTGTTGGGGAAATGGCATATATGACTGACTGGTATAATCTACACCACAAAACTGCACAGGGTCTCATTTTGATTATTGCCCGATCGAATAACGTAATTAAAATAACAGCGGGAAAATTATTCCATTTATCCATCGCAACTTTTGGTGATGTAAGTAATGCATATATACCGTTGCTTCCTTTGATTAATAAAAAATATTTTTCTTTTTGGTTAATAAATTATACATTTCTTGTAACACTTTTTAGGCTTTCACAGGTATTATTTTCAAAGATACCAGAAGGTTTATCGCCATATTTTTATCCATTGCTAATGTCAGTAATAGATAAAAATACAGCGATAACCTGCAAAGCTTTTGATATCTTTGATACTTTTCTTGTACTTTATTTCAAACTATAATCATTTTATAATAATCGTAACAATCGTACTGTCCAAAAGTAACTATACTATTATGTTTAAAACATTCACACATTCTATTATAAGTGTGTATTTAAATTTAATGTCAAATTTTAATAAATCTATAAATTTGTAACTTTTAAAATGTAATATATATTATTTTTGCTTTTTGCGGAAACAAGTAGGTATATTGTTATTCCAGGTAATTAAAACTTCCATGGTCTATTTAAATTTTTTGCGAACAATGACTATGTAAAAAGTAATTACATGAAATGTAAGTTAAGAAATATATACATTATATATTTTATATAGAACAAATTATTAAAATTATGTAACCTGAAAAAAAGATTTAATAATTTATTGCACAAATTTGAAATTAAAAATCAGTGACCTTAAAGACATTACACAGATTTTTAGAAAACGTTTACAATCATTTTTCCTTCACGAAATTCTTATAAAGAATTCCAATTTTAGCTAGGCTTATATTGGTTGGTCTATTGATAAAAAGATTACATATTTATAACATAACAATATTAGATATATTACACAATTACAAAATTCTTATAAAACTACAAAGAAATAGATGTCCTATATATTCTATATGAGACACTATGCAATAAAAATTAATAAATAAATTCTATGATTACGTCAAAATTGACATAATGAGTCATTAATATATAATTTTTAAATATATATAATACATACAATATCTTATGATTTTTCTCATACTTATAATAATTTCTATTTGAGAAATACTAATTTTCTATAAGAAATTGAAAATTGATCGAATAATACAAATAAAAGAAAACATAAAGGCTTAATTTTCATATACATAGAAATTATATATTTATCTTTTTAACAATAGAAAAAATAAGACTGCATATAACCAAATAAAGACAAACATATCAGATATAGTTAAAGTACATTATTTCTATGGATTTCTCTTCGTGACACACGATATTCTCTTTCCATAACTGATACTATAAATTCGCGACAAACAATTATTGATCGGAAATGTAACCCTTTCGAAGTAAGTTATAATATCAGGTTGTTTATCAAACTTTTTCGAGGGCTTGCTTAGGCGCTACTTTACATTCAACTCTGGCACAATGAACTGTCCATTTGTGAGAGCGCATTACGTACTTTTATAAAATGAGCATACTAAACATAGATAGCGTATAATAGGAAACGTGGAACTGAATAAGTATGACAATTGCAGTTTATAATTCTATATATTGATTTGTTATAAAAGATTACAAGTAAGTATATTGTCATCTAAGCAAAAAATAGAAATATAGGAAAATAAAAATTAAAAATTTGCTGATATATTTTAGATTATTTCCTCATATAATTATGTTTCAAAATCATATATTTTTATCATTTATACTAATTTCTAGTTCAAAATAGTTTAATCTTATCGCCATTAATAAATAATAAAACTCTAGAAATTTATTCTGTATCTCTATTAATATAAGAAATACGTTAAAATACATTATCAAAAAAAAAATCTGTTAAATTAAAGCACTTTCATTTCTGTAAATCTATCTTTATATTTTTTATAACACGCGATATTCTCTCAGACTTCGGACAATAGAATCTCTGGATGAACAATTATATTGATCGAATACAATACCCTCTTAAAATAATTTTTTAATGTTAGACCTACCAAATTCTTTTGAAAATTGGCGCAAATACTTCTTCGTATTTTCTGGCATAATGAATTGTCTATGATAGTGATAGTATACCATGCTTTTATGCAGCGATCATGACAAATTCCAAATATTATTTATCTGGTAGCATTAGAAAGCTATAAATTAAAGAAACATACCGATTACAATTTACAATTTAATTAATGATTTCTCAAACCAATCGGCACAAATAATTGCGTCGAGTTCAATGTACAAAATCATGATATTATAAATTTTCATTTGCTCAAACACAACAGCAATCGTAACAATCTCTTGCTTGTTATTAAATATATATTATTTAAAGCAGAAAATATCAAGCAAAAATTGAATATCGTAGGATCACTGTTTCACAGTTATAAGCTCGAAACATTATTGAGTATTGCTCAAGCACAGAGATGATATTCGCAATACGATATATGGAAGTAGATTGGAGTCTCGTACAAAAGTTTAACGAACGTAAAGTGATATTGCAACATGCAGTTCAGCCGTTTCGTCGCCAAGATCTGTGGAGTAATGAGACGGTTTCTTCCCGTTCAGCTTCGGAAAATCGACCGATGAAAACTACGACCATCATTACAACAATGAGACAACGTATCCGACGATTTGTCCGATTTATAAAAAAATTATACGTAAAGGATAAATACAAGATTTAGTCCTGTGATTGAAATCGTATTGCTTCTGCAGGACCCGACAATGTTCATAGCGAGTTTCTTTGTCATCGGTAGTTTGGCTGCTGTCTTCCCGATACATGCTTGCGGTCAGCTGAATGTATTGTATGTATGGTTACTTAAACTTGTTGAAAATCAAGAAAAAAAAACGATACAAAACGAAAATTGAATGTTATTGTAGAACATCATCTAAAAAGATATTAAAGTATTTCACACGCACACGCCATTAAGAAATATACCCATCGTATGTCTCAGAACATCAAATCTTTTAGAATAATTTAATCATTAATTTAAAATATTTTCGTTAGAATGAAAGTAAATTCATTTTCTTTTTTTGAATTACTAAAAGAGCATCTCGTCATTCTATTCAAGAAAAGTATCAATTTTATATAAGAATAATTTCCTAAAAATAATTCTTTTATATTTATATATTGTATTTCGATTTTATATCACGTGTGAAAAGCATTATGCACAAAGTATTATGCACCTTCTCATGCAGAATTAATGAGATGCACGATGGGCTTTTGTGTAATTGGATATCATACTTATGGTATATCATAAAAATATAAAAAAACTTATTAAACATATCTATATATGTCATTTATTTAAAAATAAAAAACAATGCTATTTTACTATAATATACAAGATCTCCCATCTAATTCGTGCATATGAAATATCTCTTATCTGAAATACCTTGGTTTTTATGATAGGAAAAAATATTTCAGAAAGTGAAACGGTTTCAAGAGGGACATATTTTGTTTTTCTTCTAAGTGGAGACGCCAAAAAAATATAAGAGTTACCTCTATTTTTTTCAATGGAATTGTATAATTTTTTTTACATAATAAAATTCCTCTAATTATTCTATATATAAAAGTATTAAGACAGAAATATCAAAAAATTTTATTGTGGCACATATTGATATAAAATGTTAAATAATTCGTAAACTATTAATGTTTTAATAATCGTATCTTGATACTTTTATGAACAGAATAACAATGAGATGGATCAATTGATGGAAAAAAAACACATAGTTGCTTATTTAAAAAATTATTTTTTTTTAAATGTATGTAAAATAGATCATTTTTAAATAAGCAACTGTGTTTTTTTTTTCATTTCATCAATTGATTCATCTCATTATTCTGTTCATAAAAGTATCAAGATACGATTATCAAAATATTAATAGTTTATAAGTTATTTAATATTTTATGTCAATATGTGCCACAATAAAGTATAAAATATCTCGTAAACTATTGATTTTTTGATGTCACTACCTTAATACTTTTATATGCAGAATAATTAGAGGAATATCATATTGTGTAAAAAAAATTATACAATTCCATTTAAAAAAATGGAAGTGACCCTCATCTTTTTGGCGCCTTTACCTAGAAGAAAGAAAATATGACTAAAATACGTCCCTCATGAAACTATTCCACTTTTATCTGAAACATTTTTTCCTATCATAAAAATCAAGCAAAATATTTCAGACGCTCGAGTTAAGTGGGACACTCTATATACAGAACGGCTCCAAATTTTAACTCCATCTGTCCTGAGCAGGTAGAGCGGACTAACAGATTGTGAGTCGAAAAATTCTCCATTTTGCAATGCTCACAATAGAGAATTAACGAGATATTAACATTTAAAGATAGCCGAATCCGCCCGATCTACTATTGTCTAAGGTACGCTCACCCGGTTTGCCCTATCCTTATTTAATATTCGGAACAACAAGGTGATAAATAATGCAGCATGCGCATCATGCGTGAAACGGAACGCAGCCCTACTATTGGCAAAGGTACGGCCCACCGATTGCACGGCGCTCAGGGAGTGAAGCGAGCACTCTGCATATCGCCGCGAGCCACTAAGCTCGAATTGCGTGCTAGGCCATCCCCACTCCTCGCGGCCCATTGCACGCAGTGCAATCGGTGGGCCATACCTTCGCCAATAGTAGGGCTTCCGTTTCACGCATGATGCGCATGCTGCATTATTTAACCTTATTCACCGAATATTAAACAAGGATAGGGGAGACCGAGATATATAGGGGTAAGAAGAATAATCGAGGCTACATTAAAAATAAAACGCGCGAGACACGCGTAAACATGTCTGAGCACGCAGCAGCGACTGTCGCTGTAACATCTTGTTGCGAACACATCTATGAAATTATGCCACAATTTTAAAAAAATCGTATACCTAAGTAAATATTTGTATTCTTAAAGTTTTTGTTTTACAATCGTACGTGATTGTCTGAAATATTTGATTTCTACTTACATAGTGTAGTTATTACTTAATAAAATCCAACAGATTTTTCCAAACAACAGATTGTGAGCATTGCAAAATGGTAGAAGACTTTTCGACTCAGTTTAAGTTCGCTCCATCTGCTCAGAACGCTCCATCTGCTCAGAACGGGCCAAAATTTGGAGCCGCCCTGTATATAGTATAGAGAATCACACATAAATTATACTATAAAAATAAGCTCATATTTTAATTTTTAGGCTTGGAAAACATTCGATGCAACAAGAATAACAACGTCTTATTGAATTTATCGTTGTGTTTCAACATCTTTATATTTTGCTGCATCGGAAAGATTATCACAGAACAAGTTAAGAATTATTATAAAAGATATTGAAACTAATATATTTCAATTCTTGACTCTTAACGAAATTTCCGTATCATTATGTTATCGTTACAATTTCTCTACTGTACATACTGGGAGCTTTTGCAATAACATAAATCCAGATACGGTGAACGCTCACGTTATCCTTTTCTTCATTAGATATTAAGAAGAAGATAATTTGATTTTAGCATTTTTTTCACTGTATTTGGATAAATGGTATTGGGAAAACTCTCTATTATCTGCGCAGCGATAACATAACGATACTAATCTGTCATTAAGAGTAACAGAATCGATGTAATTGAAAAGTCAGATTTTCATATTCTTTGATAATTTAGTCAATGATCGCATTCAATACACAATGTTTTATTTACATTGTGTTTTACATTTTATGTTTTATTTGTTATAGAGGTTTTCTTCGTTGAGATAGAAGTAGAACTATTCCACTATATTTAAAAATATAATCCAATCAACGAAAATCGCAAAGAAAACTATCAAATTGTAAAATAAATGAACACAGCCATTGAATATTATCTTTGCGATTTTTTCGATAGAGCTGTGTTATTAGAAACGTATTATAATAAGATATCATATTATAATGAAGAACTACTGAACTGCTTTGTCTTTTTAACACAGCTATGTTTAGAAAAAAAGTGAATATAATATTTTTATATTAATTGAAAAAATATAATTATTAATTAACTTTTAACGAACCTGAACATTTATTTTTAACATCTTATTAATATAATTGTTAAATTCTTTTCATATAACTGTGCAAACGTGTTGGGGAAATGGCATATATGACTGATTGATATAATCTACATTACAAAATTGCACATGGTCTGTTTGATTATCGCCCGATCGAATAACGTAATTAAGATTACAGCGAAAATATTCCATTTATTCATCGCAACTTATAATGATGTAAGTAATGCACATATATCATTGCTTCCTTCGGTTAATAAAAAAATAGTTATTCATTATTTTTAAAACGTTAATAGATTTAATTATACGAATGTACATGATGTAAAATTTCAAATTTTAATCTATCTTATAGAACGCAAACGCCCATTCGCGCATTGCGTGTTTTAATGAAGTGATCATACTGATCATATAAGTAGGTAGTGAGTGGTTTTCATTTGATGATACAAATCAACACATCGTTCGAACAATATCGTTCTCTTTTGTTATTCAATGAGTCTAAAGAAAAATAGAACGATATTTGTATCACAAAATGAAGAGCACTCAAATCTGAGATCGGAATGTATACGTTATTATTTGTTTGTATCAATTGTATAGAATAAAAAAATTTTTTACACACTGATATCCTGTGTTGACTCATAAAAAGGTAATTATAATTCAGTGATTCACTCGTCATTATGAATCTAAATTGTCATTTTAATTTATTTATAAATATATTACTAGCACAATACGTTACATTTTTTTATGATCATATTATCATAGCATGAATGTACTATTACATTAAAAAAATAATTTTATTATCACAGAATTGGGTGTAATTCCGAATGACCCTTGCTCGCGATTGATCTGAAATTTTACATATAAATTGATTTCAATGTAAAAAAATAAAAAACCTATAGTTTCTATTTCAGGAAATAAAAAAAATTTTTGTCATATAATGACGAGTGTATTACCACCTCCTGCCAATTTAGGGGCGACTTCCACGTGAAGCGAATTCCACCCCATCTCGTCAAGTTGCTTATATAAAACAAAAAGTTAGGTTGTGTAATCATTCTATATGTGTATTATATAGTATATGATTATTGTGTATTATATATATTGTATATATGATTCTTGCAATTTTAGTTGATGAGTGCTATCGATAATTTATAAAATAAAAAAAATTATTTTTTATTTCCCGAAGTTGATTTTGTTTTTTATTTCTCACATTGAGTAAAATTTATGTGCAAGATTTTAAGTTAAGGATCATTTGGAATTATATCCATAGAATTAAAATTAAAAGCATTTTTAATTTTCACATCCATAGGTATTTTAAATCAAAGCTTCTTTTCACTTTTTCCGCAAATATAAATTATGATTCATATATAATTTTAATTATTGTATTTTCTTTTTAATCAAACGATGAACTATATAGAATCTAAATATGTAAACGAAAGAACATTTTGATAAGAATTTAAAAAATTATGTTAAAAACCGTAAATAAGAGTTTTACAGAAAAATGTGAAAAATTGTAAGCGGAGAAGTTTTGTCTAAAATTTGTCTAAAATTTTTAGAGCAAAGCATTCTGTCTGAAATACAAAATCTGAAGTGCTGAACTTCATCAATACCGATTAACAAAAGTTTGAAGTTTTTCTACGTACAATTTAAAACTTCACAGCGGTATATATCAACCGTAAGTATCACCATTAGTACAAAAGTGCTAATTACATTTAGATCCGATTAAAATTTTCGCTCGGAACCAAAAGATCCGTAGCAATAATCGAAGATTAATGATATTAATCATTTTATAATTATATTCATATATGTATGTGCACAATCTAATATATACTTTAAATCTTTAAGCAAGAGTTAAATAAAATTAATTATAATAAAAAAATGGCCTAGTTATTGGCCACTAAATTATTCAAAAATTTAAGAATCATATTAATGATTCTTAAAGTAGTATGCTCACTTCCATGTATCCATTTGTAATATTTTCTTTATTTCATGGTATCAACATGGTATCAACTCATATCTTGAACACAAGTCTTTAAATATATAATAAATTCTTATTATTGTAATTTATCATTTACAATAAATAATAAAAATCAATTAATTTAATCTGTTGATCAATATATGAAAAACGTAATTAAAATATATTATCAAATCATATCATAAATATTAAGCTGAAGCACTTTCAATGACACTTCCACGAATATTTCCTGTTCACAACACGCGATATTCACTCAGACTTCGGACAATAGAAATTCTCCATGAACAAATATATCGACTGAAAATCCACTCCTCTTAGAATAAGGATGCTTCTATATGAATACACATTTTCCGCATAATGTGTACCATAGAACCAGTCAGAGGCGTTCCGCGCTTTTTGCAGTTAGAATTGAATGTTCTCATTGATTACGATACAAATTACAAGAATAAAAATACTAATATGGAAGGATCGTTTACAATGTTAGATTGATTATCAAAACTCTTCTGAAGATCAGCGCAGGAGTTTCGGTACGATAAGTTATCCATTTGTAGCAGTATATCATGCAGTATATCATTTTCGCATCCTGTGTTATTAATCTACATATATCGCTGTTCTTTTCATGATTAAAAAATAAATTAATAAAGTATTATATTATTGCTCATTATACTGTTTTGCCATCATATTAACGTCAGTTTAGACTGTCTATCAATGACTAAATTATACAATGACTAAATTTATTCTTTCTATGATATATACATGTGGACATTTCGGACTTTACTTAGCCTTTTTCAGCAACGCAAAGAATTAGTTACGCATAATATGTAAAATGAATTATTCAAGGATCTCATCTCACAAAATTCGATGTCACAGATCTTTCCTCAGTAAAAAAGTCTGAAACGTCCGTGTATATACATATCATAAAAAAAATATACAAAATAAATTTAGCCATTATCATCTTGATAGCTCGTTTAAATTTGTGGATCTCTATATTTTGTGATTTGTTATTGTTTTGCAACTTTACGAGCGTACGTTATAACATTCAACTTTTTAATAAAAAAAATTGTTGGAAATCGAATCGGGAAAAAAATGGGTGAAAAAATTTATTGACTCTCTTCTTTCAACACAAATTTTTTAACTGCATAGACATGAGAAATACTTGATACAAAAATAGCATCTTATCTTTTTGTACATGTATCAATGGGTTTCAATATTTTTATATTCTACATTGGAGGAATTGTCACACAACAGGTAATACGTCGAAATTTAAAATATACTGAAATCAAAGAAATCCAAATTGTTTTAATATTTTTTTAACAATGAAGTCAATATTTTAAGAAAAGAATAAAATATGAAAAAATTTTTATTAAATTATAATTTATTAAAATAAAATTTAGAACCTCGTAACATCAACCATATATAAGTGTGACTAACATTTTTGCTTGAATCAAAAAATCCATAGCTGTAATCGAAGATTAATAATTAATTAATTACTTTATGATTATATTCACTACTTAAAATATATTAAACCAAAAGTCAATAAATAAAATTAATTGTAATGTTAAAATGGTACAAAGTTATTGGCCACTCAAATTATGCAAAAACTTAAGCAATGTATGTTTCTGATTTCCATATATATAAATATATTTTCTACATTTCATAATATTGTAACTTTCATGACTATTAATAATAAAAAAAACTACTAATTTATTCTGTTAATCAATATACAAAAAACGTAATTAAAATATATTGTCGAATCAAAAAAACCTGTTAAATTAGAGAACTTTCAGTGTCAATTACACGAATCTTTCCTTACAACGTTCATGACCCGCGATATTCAGACTTCAGACAATAGAAACTCTCAACGAGCAAATACATCGATTGAATATACGTCCCTGTCCAAGTAAGTACTTCTATATGGATTGATATTATCCGCGCAGCCAATCAGAGATATTCCACGTTTTTTATTACACGGAACTGAATGTCCTTATTGGTTACGTGATACGCGTTGTGAAGAAAATATCAGTCCATATAGAAGCTTTATAATGTTAGATCATCAAACTCTTCTGAAGATTGGCGCAGGCGCTTTTTCATATTCCAGTACGATGAGGTATCCATCTATGGCAGTACATTGTGTGCTTTCGTGCAGTGATCATGTCAAATTCCAAATGTACGCCCAAAAAAGAGGGACTAAAAAAACACATTGATTACAGTTTACAATTTAATCGATGGTTGCTTAAGCCAATCGGTGCGTGGCCAAAAATAAATACATCGAGTTCAGTGTGTAAAATCATGATATTACTTCAAATTTTCATTTGTTCAAGCATAATAGCAGTCCCAACGATACCGTGTTTATTATATGTGCTATTTGAGGCAGAGAATATCCAGCAAAAACTAAATACTATGATGCCACTAATCAACAGATTTATGAGCTCGATGCATTACTGGGTGTTGCTCAAACGTAGAGATGACATTCATAAATTGATACGACATATGGAAATAGATTGGAATCTCGTGCAAAGGATCGACGAACGTGAAGTGATGTTGCAACATGCCAAGTTCGGTCGTTTCATTACCATAATCTGTGGGATAATGCTGCAGGGCGGTTGCCTATTGTTCGCCCTAAGACAATCAATGAAAACTGCTATCATCACAATCGGCAACGAGACTTTTATAACGCATCTGACAACGTGTCCGATTTATAGCAAAATCATCGATACAAGATTTACCCCTCTAAATGAAATCGCGTTGGTTCTGCAAAACCTGGTAATATTAGTGATAAGTTTCTGTACTGCTGGTGGTTGCAGTCTGGCTGCTGTCTTCGCGATACATGCTTGTGGTCAGTTAAATGTGCTATACGCGTGGCTACATGAATTAGTTGAAAATAATGCGAAGGAAAGTGATAAAGCTGAACAAAAACTGGCTGCTATCGTAAAACATCATCTAAGAATATTAAGGTATTTTACAAACAGGCACTCGGTAAAAAAAAAGTACAAATCTATAGTGCTCTATAAAAAACTTTTAAATTACTATTCAAATTAATAATAATAAAAAACTTGAAGTAATAGGATTCTTAGTTTAAAAAAATCCAACAATGAGATATAAAAGGCTAATAAGAGTAAAAAAAACTTAATAAAACTCCATTATTCGTTTAACATAAGTATAATTAAAGATAGAAATAATAAATCAAACTATAGAGAGTTACAAAAGTTGAAACACTAGAATATAATTACATACATGTTTCGACCTTATATTTAGGCTCTCTTCAAATGTACAAAAAATTTTTATTTTCTGGCACAGTATAATACATTATTCAAAAATTAAGAAAGCGACTGTTTCGTTGCATAATTAGATGAGAATTAAAACAGAGAAAAACGAAAAATTGCTCGTCAAGTGATTGGTTGACCGATTGCGAAAATTTCTCGTTGTTCTAAAGAGAACATAAAGAAATATAGAAACGTTATAAATTATCAAACTTACAATTTTTTTTATTTAGCACAAGCATATACGTTTCTCTAATGAGTAAAAACTCACCTCATAGTCCGATAATTGAGAAAAACCATGTTAATATTATAAAAAAAAAAATTGTCAAATTTCAATGTCAAAAACGATGAAAAAATTAATATCACGTTATAAGCGTAACGTCCAATGTATAAAATAAAATAAAAAGCAGCGAAAAGCGTCTAACGTTCTCGACGGATTCGACTGTACTGCGATAAATCCTCAATGCAAAGTCAAACATTGTTTATTAGTAAATAAATTAATAATCAACAATTAAAAAATAGATATTTACGTTAAAATTAAGATAAATTTTTTGCAATTCTTGTGGATTAAGAAGGTAATGAATTGTGGTCATGAAGAGTATAAGTTCAATGAACCGATGACTATAAAGAAATTTTACTGCGTTATATACATTTATATGTTTCAGTTTTATATCACAAGTGGAAAGCATTATGCATAAAGCCGCTCTTGTGGAATTAACGGGGTGTACGGTAATCATGTCCTTACTTGGATATTATACTATTATGGTACGTTAGAAACGTAAGAAAGTCTTATTAGACACATTAAAATATTTATTCACAAGAAAAAAATATCGCAATTCTACTACAAAATATGTATTAAAAACATTAATTTATACAATAAAGACAAGCTCATCTAATTTTTAATTTTACGTAATAAAAAACATTTAGGATTTGTGTTAAAAAATCGGTTGTTGACAAGATATTGCAAATTTTAACATACTCATATATTAATTTAACATAATATTATTATATTATTTGAATATTTCGTATTAAATTGGTGGATACAACAATTATTAATATTAAAGAAACAAGATTCATGAATAGGTTAATGTATAATAAAAAAACGAATTTTTAAAAATGTAAATTTTAAAATAAATGAATTAAATACGTATTAATTTAACATATTATAAATGTTAGTATCATTCAAGAAATATACCTTCGCAATTTGACTTTACATTGTATTAAAGTATTTTTATTGTGAACTTTTTATATAATAATTGCATTACTTTATAACTTGTGTTACATTAGCACAACAAATTTGAATGGATCGTTCGGCACTTAAAATACGTTGTAAATTTAATACAAATTTTCCAACTGCGTAGGCTTGGGAAACACTTGATACAGCAAAAGTAACATCTTCCCTTATTGTATATTTATCGATGGGTTTCAATATATTTATATTCTGCTACATCGGAGAAATTATCACAGAACAGGTTAAGAATTAAAAGATATTGAAACCAGTACTTCAATTTTGTGACTCTTAATGACAGTTCAGTATCGATATACATTATCACTGTTATTACAATATCTGTGTATCTTTAACATAATGATACAAATCTGTCATTAAAACTTATAAAATCGAGATACTGAATATGATTTTGATAATTCAGTCAATGACCGCGTTCAATACACAATATTTCATTTGCAAGTATTAAAAGTTTTTTTCGTTGAGATATGAAATTATTTTTCTCTAGATCTAAAAAAATCCTGTGCGCATTGCAGAGAAAACTGCAACATAAATGAACGTGGCCATTGGTTTTTGTCTCTAGTTTTTCAATAAATCTATGAAATTAGAATTATAAATGTATTATAATAAAAAAGCATGTTATAATAAATAATCATTAAGCGCTTACTAAATATGCCTGCTAATATTTTTAGAAGAAAATGGAATATAATACTCTTATATTAATAGAAAAAATTTTAAAATATAATTACCTAACTTTCAACAAAACTGAATTATTATTTTTATCTTATTAATTTGACTGTCGAGTACTTTTCATAGAAAATATAACTCTTATGTCAATTTGTTAGTGCAGACTTGTCGGAGAAATGGTATATATGACTGACTGGTATAATCTACATCATAAAACTGCACGTAGTCTTATTCTGATTATCGCTCGATCAAATGACGTAATTAAGATCACAGCAGGAAAATTATTCCGTTTGTCTATCGCAACATTTGGTAATGTAAGTAATGCAAAATATCTTTCCTTTGTTTCGTTAAAGAATGAATTAATTTTCTATATATTTTATTAATTGCGAATTATGATCATCTTATAAAAATTGGACTATTGAATTAAATTATCATTATGTTCATACATTTAATAATTATATGAGTATATATGATTTAAAATTTAAAATTTTAATTTATTTTATAGAATGGTATATTGTTTTGCATTGTGTAAAAACAAACATGTTGTTTCAGGTAATTAAAACTTCTGTGGTATATTTAAATTTCTTGCGAACAATGACTACGTAAAATGATTAGTGAAACATACGTTAAGAAATATGCATAATATATATTTTGTAGAATAAATAAATACATCTTGAAAATAAGTTTTAGTAAATAAAATCAAAGATTATATAAAATTTGAGATTGTCAGTCATTAAATTATTTTCAAATATATATAGATATAACATTTTATAATTTTATAAATTGTAATTTTAATTATTGTTATTGTAATTTCTATGTTGAAAAGTACTAATTTTCATTTTTATTGAAATTTTATGTTTACCCTTTTTAACAGTAAGAGAAGCAGTATGATTGCATACTATCGAATAAAAAACAACATATAATAGATAGATTCCTAGAAAGCGCATTCATTTCTATGAATTTATTCTCCACTTGACACGCGACATTCTTTCTAAGAATAGTACTACAAATTCGCGACAAATAATTATTGACTGAACGTGCTACCCTTCCGAAGCAGTTGTAAAATCACGTTATTCACCCTACTTCAAATTCAACTCTAGTACAATGAACCACTCATTCGTGACAGCGCATTGCGTGCTTTCATAAAGTAATCATATTAAACATATGCTGGTAGTGGGTGTTTTTCATTTCATGACAAATCGATACCGTTCTGTCTTTATTACTCATGGAATACAAAAAAAAATAAAACAACGATTGTGTCAACTAGTGGTCTTATAATAATACACTACACTGTTGTCGAACACTAGTGTGTCGCTTGTGTTACTGAATGGAAAGCACCTAATGTATGACAGGAAGCGTTGAATTAAATAAACATGACGATTGCAATTTGCAATCGGATATGTTAAATGTTTTTCTTATATTATTACAACTCAGAGTATTCTTATCTAAGCATAGAACAGAAACGTAGTGGTAAAATTTGAAAAGTTAAGTCAAAAAGTTTTTGTAAGCAAGAGCTTTACAGAAAAATGTGTGCAAAAAAAAATGTGTGCAGAGAAGTTTTATTCTAAAACTCGTATTTTTACAGCAAAGCGTCCTGTTTGAAGTACAAAATCCGTAACATCGAATCTCCATAATATAGATGAACAAGAGTTTGAAACTTTTCTACATACAATTTAGGACTCTATAGCCGTACACATGAATCGTAAGTATGACTATATATAAATGCCATCGTGTTCAGACGTGATTAAAATTTTAATCACGTCTCTGGTCTAAAAGATCCGTAGTCAGAGAGGATAATAATGTTAACATTTTGCATTCACATTAACTTAATATATATATATATATACACACATTGTGCGTGCGTGCGTGTGTGCGTGAGTGTGTGTGTACATACATACATCTATATATATATATACACGCCAAAAAATTGATAAACAAACTTATAATATTAGACTGCCCAGAGTAATTAGTCATCAAATTATTTTAAAAATTTAAGCAATATATTTTTCTGATTCCCATATATATATTTATAACATTTTCTATATCTCATAATATTGTAATCTTCATCACTATTTAAAAAATAATAAAACTTATTTATTCTGTTAATCAATATGCAAAAAACGTTATAGTTTAAAAAATATCATAAAAGTTCAAGCACTTAAAGTTGAAGCACTTTCAATGTCACTTACACGAATCTTTCCTCACAATGTTCATGACACGCCATATTCACTCAGATTTTGGATAATAGAAAGTCTCAACTATGGTTTCTTTTACCGTACTCTCAACGAGCAAATATATCGATTGAACTTGTGCCCGTCTCAGAGCGAGGGTGCTTCTATATGGATTCATATTGTCTGTGTAATGTATATCGCTTAACCAATCAGAGATGTTTTGCGTTTACTATTACACAAAACTGAATGTTCTTATTGGTTACGCGGCAATTGTGAAAGAAATATTAATCCAAGCGTGAAAGCCCTTTATAATGTTAGGTCACCAAAGATCGATCACCAAACTCTTCCGAAGATTGACGCAGGCGCTTCTTCATACTCCGGTACGATGAGTTGTTCATCCATGACAGTACATTGTGTGCTTTCGTGCAGCGATCATGTCAAATTTCAAATGTGCACTAAAAAGTGACAAACTAAAAAAACATACCGATTACAATTTACAATTTAATCGATGGCTTCTGAAGCCAATCGGTGCGTGGCCACAAATAAATGTATCGAGTTCATTATGCAAAATCATGATATTACTACAAATTTTCATTTGTTCAAGCATAATAGCAGTCACAACGATACCGTGTTTATTGTATGCATTATTTGAGGCACAAAATATCAAGCAAAAATTGAGTGCCGTGGGGCCACTGATCAACAGATTTGTGAGCTCGACACATTACTGGGTGTTGCTCAAGCGTAGTGATGACATTCAAAAATTAATACGACATATGGAGACAGACTGGAATCTTATGCAAAGGATCGATGAACGAGAAGTGATGCTGCAGCATGCCAAATTCGGCCGTTTCATTACTATAATCTGCGGGATAATGATGCAAAGCGGTTGCCTATTGTACGGCTTAGGGCAATCGATAAAAACTGCAACTATTATCATCGGCAACGAGACTTTTACAACACATCTGATGACGTGTCCAATTTACAACAAATTCATCGACGTGAGATTTACTCCTGTGAATGAAATCGCGTTAGTTTTCCAAAACTTGGTACTATTAGTAATAAGTTTCTGTAATGCCGGTGGTTGCAGTTTGGCTGCTGTCTTCGCGATACATGCTTGTGGTCAGTTAAACGTGTTATACGCCTGGTTGCATGAATTAATTAAGAACAGTACAAAAGAAAATGATAAAGCTGAAAGAAACCTGGCTGCTGTTGTAGAACGTCATCTAAGAATATTGAGGTATTTCACAAGCGGACACTCATTAAAAACAATACACATCCTTTAATATTCTATAAAATTTCTAAATTACTATTTAAATTAATAATTAATCATTTAAAAGATAGATATTTACGTTAAAATTAGAATAAATAAATTTTTTTTTCTTATGTTTTACTATTAAAAGAGAATTTATTGTCAGTTATATTGTCAGTTATATGAGAAATATAAATATAATATAAAGATGGAATCACACAATGATCAATTTTTTTAATGATAAGTATGCATGCAGTCATGCCTGCTCTGATGTATGCTAGAATCGTTCATATATTAAGCGCTGCATGCAAGAAATCAAATATCGTGAGATTCCACCTTTACAATAACTTATTTATAATATAGGGTACGGAAGTTCAGGCGCGATCCTGGGGCGCGTGCGAAGAACCGCTTCGGATGCTCGTTGAAATGAGATAGCAAAATTTCTCGAGGAGAATCAAAGCTCGCCGATTGTACACGATCTATCCGAATATATCTATCTCGTTTGGCACACGGCCTATAAAAGAAATAGAGTGCAGAGATTTTTTCTGTATTTTTTAGTATTGATTCGAGATCGCGTGAGAACTCTTTTCCTCAAAATGTACGAAATCTTGAGGAAAAATTGACCTCAATTAATGAAATTGTTAAAAATATTTTTGATATTTTTACAAAGCCGGATCGACTTTATTGTAAGCGTTATTCTACTTACTTGTAAAATAATTACATTTAATAATTTATTCTGTGAATCGACAAGAGCAAAGTAATAAATATAAATAATATTTGTATAAATCGAAATTATTGGCAGATTACTGCCTTTACAGGCTGTGTTCCAAAATTCATTGCCGACGCTGAAAGTCTACAGGTTACGTATATCTCAAGCGTACATATTCTGTTCCAAATGAATCGTGCACAATGCTACACTTTGTGTATTTCTGTGTACGTTTGTGTTAAAATATGTTAAGCAATTGGAAAGCACCTATTGAGTAGGCCACATGTCAACCGAGATAAATATATTTAGATAAATCGAGTACAGTCGGCAGGCTTTGAGTAACCACGAGAAATGTTGCTATTTCATTTCAGTGAGCATCCGACTCACTTGCACGCAGCGGTTCTCCGAGCATCCCGTGCCTGAACATTCGCACCCTACTTATTTACAAAATTTTACTGTATCATTTATGTACAGTTACACGTTTCAGTTTTATATCACAACTGGAAAATATTATGCATAAAGTCGCTCTTGTGGAATTAGTGGGATGCACGATATCATTGTGCTTAATTGGATATTACATTATTATGGTAGGCTAGCGACCATAAAAATGAAAAACTTAGGCCTACCTACTGTCTAGTATACCTACTGTCATTTACTTATGAAAAGCAAAAACATTGTTACTTTATTATAAAATATATACAGAAAATCATTATAAGATAAAAAATAAGCTTATGTTTTAATTTTTAGGCTTGGGAAACGTTCGATGCAATGAAAATAACATCTTACGGCGTATTGTATTTATCGTTGTGTTTCAATATCTTTATATTTTGCTACATCGGAGAAATTATCACAGAGCAGGTTAAGAATTAAAACATACTGAAATCAATAAGTCTTAGAATCTCTTTCACCAATTTCAATTAACGGATACCGAACTGTTGTTAAAGGCCTCTTTCATCAACTTCTGATTAAATTAATAGACAATCAATTCCTAGAAGCGCTAGCAGCAATTTAATGCATCAGAATGCCTCCTTTTTCTTTCTCTTCTAAAATGAACTGTGTTTTATTCTCACAATAACCATCATGATGATTGAATTAATCATTGATTAATGGCTATTGTGAGAATAAAACACAGTTTATTGCTGCTAGTGCTTTTAGGAATTGATCGTCTATTAATTTAACCAGAAATTGATGAAAGAAGCTTTTAACAACAGTTCGGTATCGTTATGTTGTTGTATAATTTTTTGTACCATATTATTTATGCAACGAAACGATAATCTATCGTTAAAAATTATACATACTGGATACATCTGATTTTGACATTTTTTAAATAATTATTGACCATGTTTATACATAATAGTTTAATTGCAATTGTGTTATAAATTTTCTTCGTTGAGAGAGACCGATTTCTCTAGATTTGAAACTATAATCCAATCAGAATGCAGAGAAAAAAAACTGCAAAATAGACGCGGCCATTGGTTCCTACTTTTAATTTTTCAATAGGTATATTAATGGAAACGTGCGCGTATTATAATAAAGAATCACTGCGCAGCTTTGTCTGCTCAACGCAGTCAATATTTTTAGAAAGAGTAATGCTAAATTGTAATTACCTAACTTTCAACGAAGCTGAATTATTTTTAACCTTTTATTAATCCAATTATTAAATTCTTTCATAAAAAATTTTACTTTTGTGTCAATTTATTAGTGTAAACTGGTCGGGGAAATGACATATATGACTGACTGGTACAATCTACATCACAAAACTGCACGCGATCTCATTCTGATTATTGCCCGATCGAATGATATAATTAAGTTTACAGCAGGAAAATTATTCCATTTATCTATCACAACTTTTGGTAATGTAAGTTATACAAATATATCTTTCCGTTATTTCATTAAATAGTAAACTAATTTTCCATATTTTTTAATTAATTATGAAATATAATCACCTTAAAAGAAATGGAATTGCTGAATTAAATTATCAATTATGATTATGTCCATTTGATTATACGAGCATGCATAATTTAAAATTTTAATGTATCTTGTAGAATGATATATACTGCTTTGTATTGTGTAGAAACAAGCATGTCTGTTTCAGGTAATTAAAACTTCTATGGTATATTTAAATTTCTTGCGAACAATGACTATGTAAAACATGTTAGTGAAATGTAAAGAAATGCATAATATATATATTTTGTAGAATACATAATTATATCTTGAAAATAAGATTTAGTAAATAAAATCAATGTTCATGTAAAATCTGTCAGTTATCAAATTATTTTCAAATGTATCATATAATTTTCTATAATTTTTCTTTCTGTATATGTTATTATAATTTTTATATGTATGTACTGAAAAGTATTTATTTTTACTTTCAGCGAAATTTTATATTTATCAGTTTTAAAATGAGAAGCATGCATATCGAATAAAAAAAACATATCTAGTAATTACAGTGAATTTATTCTTCTCGTGACACACAACATTTTCTTTGCATAATTAGTATATAAATTCGCGGCGAACAATTATTGATTGGATATGTAACCCTTTCAAAGCAGTTGTAATATCACGTTATTCATCCAATGTTTTCGAAGGTTTGCTCAGGCTCTTCATATTCAACTCTGGTACAATGAACTCTGGTACCCATTCGTGACAATGCATTGCATACTTCATGAAGTGGTCATACTGAAAAAAGATTGATAAATCGACACAACATCGTCCCATTTTTCATTTTATTGCATAAGTAACAAAGACAGGACAATGCTTGTGTGATAGCAAGCGATTAGTTAAATATGCCAAGTGCAATTTGGAATCGGATACAATAATTCTTTTTCTTTATATACAGGCTTAGATCACCCGTACACACCTTTTATCTCGGAAACAGAGCATTTTAGAAAAAAACGTTTCAGACAAAACTTGAAAGTTACAGTATCGCCGGCATTAGCATTACGTAAGATGTCCGACCTAAAATCTTTTGAATGTCGGTTAAGATCATGTCTTG
Organism: Acromyrmex echinatior; assembly: GCF_000204515.1. The sequence continues at coordinate 892,563 of NW_011627209.1, forward strand.
GATAACATTTGTTAAGATAAAGCTCACTGGAGATTGTTTTTCATTTACATAAAAATGAATTTTCAGTGCAAAAATGAAAATAAGAGAAACTATCATCATTGACCTTGATCTTAACAAACGTTATTCAAGACATGATCCTGAATGACATTCAAGAAATTTTAGCCGTCGATCAGACATCTTGCGTAATGCTAGCGGTACTGTAACTTTCAAGCCTTATAATTCGAAAGTACTTCATGAAAAATTATTTTATTATAGTGTTTTGGAAAGCTCTTGAGATGTGCTACAAAAATATGCAATGAAAAATAGGGAGTTACATACATAGGAGATAACATAGTTATATTATTGTAAAAAAATAATTTTAATATTAGGTGTTGGAATTAATTCGTAGCGTTTTTAATGAAAGAATGTTATTTATTTCACATGAGCATTAAAAAATACATTAATGAAAGTACTTCCCATCACTTGTAAAACGCTACGAATTAATTCCAACACCTAATATTATATTTTAATATTAGAATTAAAATTAAAATTAAAAATAAAAGTTTTTAATTTCTATATATGGATACTAAATCAGCTTATTTCTGCTTCAGTTACGATTTTAATTATTTCTCTTTAATCAAATGCACTATATAAAATTCAAAGATGTAAAAAAAAAAAAAATTTAATAAGAATTTTTCAAATTATGTCAATAATTTTAAACAAGAGCTTATAGAAAAATGCGAAAAATATTGGTAAGCAAATTTTATTATAAATCTCGTATATTTACAACAAAATCTTTTTTGTTTCAAAAACGTCTGTAATATCAAATTTCCACAACATACAGATGAATAAAAGTTTGAACTTTTTCTACGTACAATTTAGAACTTTACAACCGTACATATAATCGTATCTACCAGTGCAAATCATGGTTTAGACGTGATTAAAATATTCATTCAGAATTTGTCAAAAGACCTGTAGTTGTTAAAGATTAATAAAATTAATCATTTTACGATTACATTTACATTCAAATTTAATATATACTTTGTACCAAAGTTAACAAATAAAATTATTAGGTGTTGGAATTAATTCGTAGCGTTTTACAAGTGATGGGAAGTACTTTCATTAATGTATTTTTTAATGCTCATGTGAAATAAATAACATTCTTTCATTAAAAAACGCTACGAATTAATTCCAACACCTAATAATTGCAATGTGAAATAGCACAGAATTATTGTACACAAAATTATTCAAAATTTTAAGCAAAACATTTTCCTAATTTTCATATTCAATAATTTTTTAATTTATTTATAATATTTCCTATTCTTTATAATATTGTAACTTTTATCATCAGTTATAAATAATAAAGCTCTATTAATTTATTCTAATTTAATTATGCAAAAAAAACGGGATTAAAATATGTTATCGAATCAAAAAAGACTTAAATTGAAGCACTTTCAATGGCACTTCTATGAACATTTCCTTCATGTTCATGACATGGGACATTCACTCAGACTTCGCGTGATAGAAACTTTGAACGAGCAAAAATATCGATTTAATATACGCCCCTCTCAGAGTAAAGATGCTTTGTATATAGATTGATATTTTAAGCGTATCGAGTAACCAATCAGAAACGTTCCACGTTTTCCATTATACAGAACTGAATGTGCTCATTGGTTACGCAATACGTATTAGGAAGAAAACATCCATATAAAAACACTTTTTAATGTCAGACCGATCATTAAACTCTTCTGAAGATTGGCGCAAGCGCTTCTTTATATTGCAGTATGATGAATTGTCCATCCGTGGCAGTACACTATGTGCTTTCGTGCAGTGATCATGTCAAATTTGAAACGTGCATCAGAAGATAATAGATCGAAAAAATATAACGATTACAGTTTACAATTTAGTCGATGGATTCTCAAATCAATTGGTGCGTGGCCACAAATAAATGCACCGAGTCTAGGATACAAAATCATGATATTACTGCAAATTTTCATATGTTCAAGCATAATAGCAGTCCCAACGATACCGTGTATCTTGTATGTGTTATTTGAAGCAGACAATATCAAGAAAAAACTGAGTACCTTAGGACCATTCATCAACAGATTTATGAGCACGATACATTACTGGGTGTTGCTGAATCGTAGCAATGACATACACAAATTAATACAACATATGGAGAAAGACTGGAGTCTCGTGCAAAAGATCGAAGAACATGAAGTGATGATGCAACATGCGAAGTTTGGTCGTTTCGTTACTGTAATCTGTGGGATAATGATGCAGGGCGGTTGCCTATTGTACGGCTTAGGGCAATCGATAAAAACTGTTACTATCACTATCGGCAACGAGACTTTTACAACGCATCCGATGACGTGTCCGATTTACAGCAAAATCATCGATACGAGATTTACTCCTTTAAATGAAATCGTGGTAGTTTTGCAACAGCTGGTAATATTAGTAATAAGTACTTGTGCTGTCGGAGCTTGCAGTCTGGCTGCTGTCTTCGCGATACATGCTTGTGGTCAGTTAAAGGTGCTGTACCTGTGGCTACATGAATTAGTTGAAAATCGAACGAAGAAAAATGATAAAGCTGAACAAAGACTGGCTGCTATCGTAGAACATCACCTAAGAATATTGAGGTATTTCAAAATAGATATCCGGAAAAAAACATACATATTTTCTAATACTCTATAAAAAAGTTCTAAATTATCAATTAAATTAATAATTAATCATTTAAAGACCAGAGGTATACATTAAAATTAGGATAAATTAATTTTCTTTTTCTTATGAATTACTAAAAAGGAATTTATATTGTCAATTATATACATGAAAAGATATGTTTAATCAGTTTAATGTATGTAACTTAATAATATATATAAAAAAACTGTTATACACATTTATACGTTTCAGTTTTATATCACAACTGGAAAGTATTATGCATAAACCAGCTTTTGCTGAATTAACGGGATGCACAACATTAATGTGCATGCTTGGATATTATGTTGCTATGGTACGCTATAGACGTGAGAAAATGCAAATTTTATTTCACACAAATAAATGTTACTTATTTATGAAAAGTCAAACATCGTTACTATTACAAAATGTGTATTAAAAACGATAAATTATATAATAAAGCTTATATTTTAAATTTTACATTGTAAAAAAACATTTTGTATTCGTATTAAAATCGATCGTGGACAAGATATTGTGTTGGATTTTTTACATACACAATAACACATACTCATGTGTTATTTTAACGTAAAATGCATTATGTTGTTTGAACATTTTGTGTTAAATTGACATTTAACAATTATTAATATTAAAGAATTCACAAAGAAAAGGTGAAATGAATATGAACATATAATATAAACATAGGAACATATAGAAAACGTAAATTCTAAGATAAATAAATAAAATTTACGCATTAATGCAACATATTATGAATATTAATATTATTCATTAAATATATCTTCAAAATTTGTTTTAAAATTGTATCAAAATGTTTTTTGTCTTCATTTTTTACGTAATATTACTTTCTCATATAATACATGTTATATTTACATAAAAATTTGAGTGAATCATTGGGTATCTAAAATACGTTAAATTTAGTACAAATTTTCTTCTGCGTAGAGTTGGGAAACACTTGATACGACAAAACTAACATCTTATCTTTTTCCATATTTATCAACGAGTTTCAATATTTTTATATTCTGTTACATCGGAGGAATTATCACAGAACAGGTAATACGAGAATTAAATCTATCTACTGAAACAAAAAAGTCACCATAAGTGTATATAAATCTACATCTTCATTAAAATATTAAAATTATTAATCTGTGTGCACTTCTTCCCGCGCTAATTCCTAAAAGCCCCTTGAAAATTTATTATTATTTTTGAAAACAAATCACGTTTTAATACTTTTTTAATGTCAATATTTTACGAAAAGAATAAAATGTAACGCTACATATTAATGAAGAAATTTTTATTGTATTATAATATTTAAAACGAAATTGCCTCGTTTTTAATAAATTTATATTTTTCTTCATTATATTAACATAAAGGCAGTGTTTCATGCCAATGCTTAGCGCCGAGACACTACCGTGTCTCCAGATTTTAAATTATCAAATTATTACTCATACAAAATTTTATGTTAAATTAGTGCAAACTTGTCGGAGAAATGGCATATATGACTGATTGGTATAATCTACACCACACAACTGCACGTGGTCTTATTCTGATTATTGCCCGATCGAATAACGTAGTTAAAATCACAGCGGGAAAATTATTCCATTTATCCATCGCTACTTTTGGTGATGTAAGTAATGTAGATATTCCATTCCTTCGTTTCATTATAAATAATAAAAAATTAGTAAATTGCATCTTCCTTGTATTTTTTTAATTTCAAATGGTGATCATCTTATAAGAATTGCATTTAAAAATATTCATAAATAACATTCATAAATAACATTCAAAATAAAAACATAAAATCTTATATTCGTATAATTTAAGACATCAAATTTTAATAAATTTATATAATCTAAATTTGTAACTTATGGAATGTGATATATATCATTTTCGCTTTCTACAAAAACAAGTATGTTGTTGTTTCAGGTAATTAAAACATCGGTCGCATATTGCAATTTTTTGCGAACAATGACTATGTAAAAGTGGTTATATGAAATATAAATTAAAAAATATACAATTATGTATTTTATATAGGAAGTATTAGCATATCCTGAAAATATTATTTAACCCTTTTTTTGCACTGAAATTAGAAATCATTGACCTTAAAGATATTAATATATCGAGATTTTCAAAAATTGTTTATCATTTTGCTTCCCGTGAGTAAGCATAATTCTTTAAAATTTTAATTTTGGGCTTATATTTTCTTATGATATATTGTTAAAACAAAATATTCATGTTATTCATGTATATACAAGTCTGAGGGGGAAACATAATAATATCACATATGTACAATTACACACGCAATTATGTAATTATATGTAAAACATAGAAAAACTCGAAAAAGATATATTCGATATATTTTATAGGACATCTACGCACTCAACAAAAACAAGTTAATAAATGAGATCAATGATTATGTCAAAAGTGTCATACACGTATGATATTATATATTATATAATATTTTACAATTTTGATGTTTAAAAATTAATATTTCTACCATATTTCTAAATCATTCTGTTTGAAGTTCTTACATCTGTAGTACTAAACTTCTACAATATGACGATAAATAAAGTTTAAAGTTTCTTTGCGTTTAGAATCCTAACAAGTGTATATCGGAACTTTTTCATGATGTAAGTATAAGATCTAGGATAGTAAGATATACCTTTCCTTTACTTTGTTAGTTAAATAATTAATAGTAAATTATATTTCTTTATACTTTATTAATTTTGAATTATAATCTTCTTATAAGAATTGGACTGAATTGAATTATGTGTTATGTTTAAAACATCCATACATTAATTATATGCGTGTGTATTAAAAATTTTTAATTTTTGTATTTACATTGTATAGAAACAACGTTTTTTCAAATAATTAAGTCTTCCATGATATATTTAAATTTTATTCCAATAGCTACGTGGTTAAAAAATATGTAAAATATATATTTTATAGCATAAATTAACATATCTTGAATGTAAGATTTCATAAATAAAATGGACGATTATGTAAAATATTGTCGTGACAAATATATATAATTTTTATTTATTTTTTTCATGCTTATTATTATAATTTCAATATTTAAAAGTATTAATTTTCATTTTTATTGAAATTATATATTTTTTGTAATATGAAAAGTATAACAGCATATAATCGAATAAAAAAGAACATATCTAGTAATTATAGTGAATTTATACTCTTTGTGACTCGCAACATTTTCTTTCCATAACGTAAATTCACGACAAACAATTATTGATTAAACATGTAACCCTTTCAAAGCAGTTGTAATAGCAAGCTATTAATCAAACATTTTTTTCAAGCTCTATTCCACATTCAATTCTGGCACAATATAGCCATTCGTGAGAGCACACTGCGTGCTTTCATAAAGTGGTCACACTGAAAAAAGGCTAATAATGGATGCTTTCTATTTGGTGACACAAATCGATACGAATCATCGTCCTATTTTTCTTTTTATTGCATGAATAACAAAGACAAGGACGGTGCTTGTGTGGCAGCAAGCGATTGGATTAATTAAATATGTCATGTACAGTTTGGAATCGGATACACTGATTCTTTTTGTTATATAATTACTGATAAGGAAAGGGACCCAATTGTCCTCCTCCGATTTTAATGAGTTTTTAGTAGTTAATGAGTTTTTCATTCTACAAATTTTTTTCTATTTCTTACAGTTCCGACGATATTCGCTTCGAAAGAGAAAAATCAATTTTTTTCTAAGAGGTGTTTCACCCCCTAAAAGTGCGTACAGGCACAATACACTTATTTTTGTCTAGAGAATAACATACTAAAAATTCATGCAGTTTTTGTATATTGGGCAGTTGTGAGTATATTGCCACAAGAAAAGAATGGAAATGTAGTAAAAAAATTAATACATAAAGCATTATGAGTAAAATCTTGCTTATTGAATTTGAGTTTAATTCGATATTATGACATTTAATATGCTCAAAATCATGAATAATAATAAGTATATTACTAACGAAGTACAGTATAATATTTTTTTTATCATAACATCCACAGTAGATAACAATCCACACTTATATTTTTGTACAAGAAAAATAATTTTAATATTACAAAATTAAAATTAAAAAATTAAAATTAAAAGTATTTTTAATTTCTATATTTGAGTATTCTAAATCAGTCTTTTCGCTTCTTCCGCAAATTTCAATTACAATTCGGTTACACGATTTTAATTATTTTTTTTTAATCAAATGAACTATATAGAATCCAAATCTGTAAACAAAAAAAATTTTAATAAGAATTTTTCGAGTTATATAAAAAAATCATAAATAAGAGCTTACAAAAAAATGTAAAAAAAATTGATGCACAAAAGTTTTATTCTAAACCTCTATTTATGGCAAAATCTCTTGTTTCAAATACAGAATCTGTAATAAGTCAAACTTGCACAATATACTGATGAATAAAAATTCGGAGTTTTTCTACATACAACTTCTACTACGTAGAACTTTACAACCGTACATATAATCATACGTATCAACCATACAAGTGCTAATTATGGTTTAGATGCAATTAAAATTGTCGCTTAGTATTTATCCAAAAGATCCGTAGCTGTACATGCACACACACACACACACACACACACACACACACACTTAAATTTAATATATACTTTAAAAACAAATAAATTAATTGTAATGTTACAATGGCACACAATGCCACTGTAACATTATGATAACATATTAATTTATTAATTATTTATTTATTGTTCAAATTTTAAACAATATATTTTTCTGATTTCCATATATCCATTTATAACATTTTCTATATTTCATGACATGTAACTTTTATCAACACTTATAAATAATAAAACTCTATTCACATATATTCTCACTTAATTAAGATGCAAAAACAACGTGATTAAAATACAATATATTTTCGAATAAAAAAATCTGTTATGTTGAAGCACTTTCACGAATCTTTCCGTTCATGACACGCAATATTCACTCAGACTTCAAGCAACAGAAACTCTCAACGAGCAAATATATCGATTAAATATATGCCCCTTTCAGAGCTTTGTACATGAACTGACATTTTTTTTTGTGTAACGAGTAACCAATCAGAAACAATCCGCATTTTACGTTATACGGAATTGAATGTGCTCATTGGTTACGCGATACACGTTTCGAAGAAAATATCAGTCCATGTGAAAACCCTTTTTAATGTCAGACCGATAACCAAACTCTTCGGAAGATTGGCGCAGGCGCTTCTTTATATTACAGTACAATGAATTGTCTATCCGTGGCAGTATATTGTGAGCTCTCGTGCAGTGACCATGTCAAATTCAAAACATGCGCCAGAAAGAGAAACACCGGAAAAACATATCGATTACTGTTTACAATTTAATCGATGGTTTCTCAAACCAATCGGTGCGTGGCCACAAATAAATGCACCGAGTCTAGGGTGCAAAATCATGATATTACTGCAAATTTTCATTTGTTCAAGCATACTAATAGTCACAACGATACCATGTATCTTGTATGCGTTACTTGAAGCAGAGAATATTCAACAAAAACTGAGTATCATAACACCATTGGTCAACAGATTTATTAGCTCGATGCATTACTGGGTATTGTTAAAGCGCAGCGATGATATTCACAAATTAATACGACATATGGAGACAGACTGGAATCTTATGCAAAGCGTCGGCGAACGTGAAGTGATGCTGCAACATGCCAAGTTTGGCCGTTTCGTTACTATAATCTGTGGAATAATGATGCAGGGCAGTTCCCTATTATTCGGCTTAGGGCAATCGATGAGAACTACTACTATCATCATCGGCAACGAGACTTTTACAACGCATGCGACGACGTGTCCGATTTACAGCAAAATCATCGATACGAGATTTACTCCTCTAAATGAAATTGCGATAGTTCTACAAAACGTGATAATATTAATACTAAGTTTCTGTACTGCCGGTGGTTGCTGTCTGGCTGCTGCCTTCGCGATACATGCTTGTGGTCAGTTAAACGTGCTATATGCGTGGCTACATGAATTAATTGAAAACCAAACAGAGGAAAATCATAAAGTAGAACAAAAACTGGCTGCTATCGTAGAACATCATCTAAGAATATTGAGGTATTTCAAAACAGACACTCGGAAAAAACATACATATTTTCTAATACTCTATAAAAAAGTTCTAAATTATCAATTAAATTAATAATTAATCATTTAAAGACCAGAGGTTCACATTAAAATTAGGCTAAATTTATTTTCTTTTTCTTATGGATTACTAAAAAGGAATTTATTGTCAATTATATTCATGAAAAGATATGTTTAATCAGTTTAATGTGGATGACTTATTTATAAAAAAACTGAACTGTTATATACATTTATACGTTTCAGTTTTATATCACAACTGGAAAGTATTATGCATAAACCAGCTTTTGTGGAATTAACGGGATGCACAACAATAATGTGCTTGCTTGGATATTACGTTGCTACGGTACGTTATAGATGTGAGAAAATGCAAATTTTATTTTACACAAATAAATATCACTTATTTACGAAAAATCGAACATCGTTACTATTACAAAATGTGTATTAAAAACGATAAATTATATAATAGAGCTCATTTTAAATTTTACATTGTAAAAACCATTTTGTATTTGTATTAAAATCGGTCATTGGCAAGGTATTATGTTGGATTTTTTATATACTCATATGTTAATTTAACGTGAAACGCCTTACATTATTTGAACATTTTGTGTTAAATTGACATTCAACAATTATTAATATCAACAATTATTAAAGAAATATAATTCACAATAGAAGGGTGAGCATATAACATAAACATATAACATAAACATAACATAGCTTGAAAACGTAAATTCTAAGATAAATAAAATTTAGGAATTAATGCAACATATTATTATGAATGTTAATATTCTTCAAGAAATATATCTTCAAAATTTGTCTTAAAATTGTATCAAAAATGTTTTTTTGTTTTCATTTTTTTACATAATTTCATTTTTTACTTTCTCATATAATACATGTTATATTTACATAAAAATTTGAATGGATTATTGGGCACCTAAAATACGTTAAATTTAGTACAAATTTTTTCTGCGTAGATTTGGGAAACACTTGATATAATAAAACTAATATCTTACCTTTTTATATATTTATCAATGAGTTTCAATATTTTTATATTCTGCTACATCGGAGGAATTGTCACAGAACAGGTATTACGTGGAGATTCAAATACTGAAACAAAAAAAATCACGTTTTAATATTTTCTTAACAATGTAGTCTAAGAGTATTTTAAGAGAAGAGGAAAGTGTAATATTACACATTGTAATAAAAAATTTTTTATTAAATTATAATTTTTTAAATGAAATTGTCTCATTTTTAACAAATTTAATTATTTTTATTTTCTTTCACGTGATATTAATCTATCTATAAATTATCAAATTATTATATTACTCATACAAAATTTTATGTTAAATTAGTGCAAACTTGTCGGAGAAATGGCATATATGACTGATTGGTATAATTTACACCACACAATTGCACGTGATCTCATTCTGATTATTGCCCGATCGAATAACATAGTTAAGATAACAGCGGGAAAATTATTTCATTTATCCATCGCTACTTTTGGTGATGTAAGTAATGCAGATATTCGTTGTGTGTTTTGTGTGTGTGTGTGTGTGTGTGTGTGTGTGATTAATAAAAAATTAATAAATTATATAATATTTTTTAAATTTCAAATGATTATTTTATGAGAACCGCACTTATTTAAATTATGTACAAAACATTCATACATACAATTATGATATTCGTGTATATAATTTAAGACTTCAAATGTTAATAACTCTATATAACTAAATTTATAACTTATGGAATGTGATACATATCATTTTTGCTTTCTACAAAAACAAATATCTTGTTTCAGGTAATTAAAACATCGTTCGTATATTGCAATTTTTTGCGAACAATGACTATGTAAAAGTTATATGAAATATAAATTAAAAATATATAAAAATTATATATTTTATATAGAAAATATATAATTATATATATAGTCTGAAAATAATATTTAATTGTTGCACTGAAATTAGAAATCACTGCCCTCAGAAATATTAATATATCGAGATTTTCAGGAATCGTTTATTATCATTTTGCTTCCTGCGAGCGAGCATAAATTGCTCAACATTCCCTGTTAAAATTCTAATTTTGATCTTATATTCTTATAATATAATATAATTTGTTGAAGCAAAATATTCAATGTTATTCATGTACATACAAACCTCTCTCTCTCTCTCTCTCTCTCTCTCTCTCTCTTTCTCTCTCTCTCTCTCCCTCTCCCCTCCCATCTCTGGAGAAAACATAATCAAATATCAAATATGTGTACATAAGTAATTATGTAATTGTATAAAATATAGAAAAAACTTCAAAGAGAATAAATGTCCTATGCATATACTATATGGAACATCTACACGCGCAGCAAAAGTAAATTAATAAAGAACATCAATGATTATATTAAAATTGACAGTATGAGTCATTAATATACCTTCAATGACACATATTATGTAATATTTTATAATTTTTTTCATGATGTCATGAAAACTCGAACCATATTTTTAAATTGTTTTGTTTGAAGTTCTTACAGAATCTATAGTACTAAACTTTCGATAATATGGTGATGAATAAAGTTCGAAGTTTTTTTACAATTAGAATCCTACCAACTGTATATTGGAATTTTTTCGTGAGTATATGTGAATAAGATATATCTTTCCTTTGTTTTGTTAATTAAATAATTAATAAATTACATGTTTCTTTCATTCAACTTTATTAATTCTGAATTATAATCTTCTTATAAGAATTGGTCTGAATTGAACTATGTTATGTTTAAAATATCCACACATTCAATTATATGGATGTATATGACTTACAATTTCAAATTTTTGTTTTTGCATTGCGTAGAAGTAACGCTTTTTTTCAAGTAATCTTCTGTAGTATATTTAAATTTTGTTCCGAATAATACCTATGTGATAATGTGATACACGGTTAAGAAATATGGAAGATATATATTTTATAGAATAAATTAACATATCTTGAAAATAAGATTTCATAAATAAAATGTGGATGATTATGTAAAAATTGAGATGTCGTGACAAATATATATACTATATAATTTTTTATTATTTTTCTCATGCTTATTATTATAATTTCAATATTTAAAAAATACTAATTCTTATTTTTATCGAAATTATATATTTGTTCTTTTTTACAGTATAAGAAATATGACTGCACATAATCAAATGTAGAAGAACATAATTGATAGTCACATCACATTCATTCTACGAGTTTATCTACTCATGACACGCGATATTCTCTTTCCACAACTAGTATTGTAAATTCGCGACAAACAATTATTGATCGGATTTGTGATCCTTTGAAAACAGTCGTAATAAGTTGTTCATCGAACTTTTTCGAAGGTTTGCTCACGCTCTACTTCACATTCAACTCTGCACAATGCAACATTCGCGTGCATTGCGTGCTTTTATAAAGTGATTATACTGAACATAAATTGGTAGGAAACGTTGAAGTGAATAAGCATGACAATTACAGTTTATCGGACAGATTAAAATAATTTTCTCCTAAATTATGAAATCTACGTATCATTTACTAATTTATTTTATAACAAAAGAACATTTCGTTATATAGCTATGTTTCAGTATTTACATATAATATACACATGGAAAGCAATATGTATAAAGTTTGTTTAAATAAGTATTGCAGCATTTTTATAATATACTATATTTTATAATATAATAAATTATATATATATATATATTATACATATGTATATTAGCAGTACATTATAACTTTTTCATAATTATAATATGTTAAAATTATTTTTAAAATTACAAAATTAAAATTTAAAAAATTTATTTTTTTTTCGCAAGAAAGCAATGAATTTATATTTTCTATAATTAAAACAATTGTAAATTGTAATTTATAATAAGTAATATTAATAATTTTATGATTACATTTTATGCTGTACATACCTATAACTTAATTTGAGTCCCATTATTAAATGCACATTTGAAGCAATCATTTCACAAGCATATTGTATTGTACTGTAACACAATTGATCATTTAATTTGGGAACAAGTTTCATTTGTGTATCGATTAGAGAAAAGTTTTACCCTTTTCCTTTAGAACAAATCAATATAAGCGCAGATATCATGTTATTCAACTCCCTTTATTCTGAACGGATAAGCTAGACAAATAGAATAGATAGAGAACAAAGATAAAACTATCACAAACAGATAAGTTCTTATGTCCGCTGTTTTAAATAAAAATACAAATAATTTGTAATAAAATTATTTCAATACAGTAATAAAAAAGACGAACGAATTGCGTGACGATGTGACCCAACAATCTATTACTCTCGCCGTCTATCTCACAATGAATTCACTACCACTTCAATTTGCTTTTGCACTGTAAATATCGATTACTTAAGAGACGTATGTATTAAACGAAAGTATAGTTAGTACACCGCGCACGCGTTTCTTTCTGACTATTATCCTATGTGCGTTTCGAGTATCATCCGTGCGATGATATTATTCAATCATGTCTGTACGCTCGAGAAGCGAACATGAAGAAACTTCCACAGAACTCGCCGATCATATTTAATTACATAGAGAATATGGAATACAGCATACAGCCAATTCGTTGGCTGCTAAAGCCGATAAGTGTTTGGCCAGTGATGGACTCATCGATTACGGAGAAGATCTCATCAGTGGTATTACTGATAACATGCATTTTTTTAATCGTCAGCATATTGGTGCCTTGCGCATTGGCTATATTCCTGGACGAGACTAAGGATGTAAATATGAAGATACGTGATTTTGGACCGCTCAGCAACTGGATGCTGGCGAGTCTCAAATATACCTCGTTGCTAGTACACGTCGGCGACATACGTCAATGTATCAAACATATCGAAACGGATTGGCGGGCCATAACGAAGTTCGAAGAACAGGAAATGATGCTGAGGAATGCCAGGATCGGTCGTTTCATCGCGATATTCTCCGCAGTATTCATACACAGCGGCGTATTCTCGTACAGTATTTTCCGAGGAATGACGTTGAGCGAGTCCGTTGTCAAAGGCGATAACGCGTCGGAACGTTCGCTGCCTTTTGCTTTCTATAATAAGATTCTGGATACCACGACGAGTCCAATGTACGAGATAGTGTTTATAATACAGTGTCTATCCACGTTCGTTGTGAATTCTGTAACAGTAAGCGCTTGTTGTCTCACCTCCGTCTTCGTACTGCACGCCTGCGGTCAGTTAAAAATTCTGATGTCTTTGCTGGATAGTCTGATCAACGAAAGAAACGAAAAAACAGACTCTTCACAGCAAAAGTTCGCCGTCATCGTTGAGCATCATTTAAGAGTACTCAGGTAAAAATAGCAAATTTTCTGCATGTAATAGATGTCAAATATTTTTTTCTTGCCTTCATTTTAATTCTGTGTTAAATGTTGTGTGAATAAGACATTGATTTATTAGTAAATAAATATACGCTGAGATATCTAAGATAACATTAATCTATATATGCATAAGAAATGGATGTTATTTGATGTATAAATACATATATTATATTATTATATATGATATTATAAATACATATATATATTATTCCTAAACATATATTTCTAGCTTTGTATCTCATATAGAGAAAATTACGAATGTAGTTTGTCTTGTGGAAGTAGGAGGATGCACGCTGCACATGTGTCTGTTGGGTTATTATTGTATACTGGTACGCGTATTGTGAAATTTGTTTGCTGATCATTGCCTATTACTCGAACGAATTAGAGAATCTTTTTTAGGATTGGAACCAAAACGAAAAAGAAGGTATAGTGGCATATGGTATAATATTGATCTCGGTTACTTTCAACATCTTTATATTTTGTTACATCGGAGAGATTCTTTCAGAACAGGTAACGACAATGCCTGTTGAAAATATCAGTAATTTTACGAATAATTTGCGACCGATAAGAAATTAAATTATATATTAATAGTTAATTTCCTGTGTGAGTTTTATCAAAACGCGATATTGCCACGAGCGTATTGTCCGATTTAATCGTAATATAACAGTGTGGTCAAGTTGGTGAAATTGCTTACATGACAAATTGGTATTTATTACCCGGAAATACAGCCCTCGATCTAGTTTTGATCATTTTAAGATCCAGCATTGTAGTCAAAATCACTGCTGGAAAGATGATTGAGCTTTCTCTTTCAACATTCGGTAATGTAAGTATACAAAATGTATTTTTCAAATTATAAACGCGTAGTTTATAGAAATAGTATTTTAGATACGAATTTTATATATTATAGGATGTCTGATAATTATTGAAACAACATTCGTGAGTAGGTAGAGCAGACTAAACTAAA
Source organism: Acromyrmex echinatior (assembly GCF_000204515.1). Next base: position 907,660 of record NW_011627209.1, read on the forward strand.
TCGTCCGATAGTAAATTTGATTCAGTTTAATCAATCTACATTTTAACATATCGTTGTATCAATAATTATCAGACTATGTATGTGTATATATATATATACAATATATATATATATATATATATTCAATATATATATATATATATAATTATAGTTTGTAAAGATAATTAGAAAATTGTTTAACTATAGTCATTAAAAATTAACTTTTTAAGTCACAGTGACAGAATGATTAATGACTACCTTTCAGGTAATTAAATCCGCGTTAGCGTATTTAAATATACTTCGTACTCTCATTACGTAAATAACTTTTTATACATACAATAGATTGTAAACAATGAATATAGTGTGTAATTGAATAAATAAATAACAATATTGTCGTAATAATATTTTGCATGTCATATTTTTAAGTAAAATTTATTTTTACTTTATCTGTATCTTCTATCTTAAATTTGCTATGTATTCCAATATACATATTATGATTAATTTCCTTAATAAAATTGATCTTACTCGCAGACGTGATTCTCAATGTAAATGCGTGCTTAAAACTGTCCAGTATACGTAAAACTTCAGACCTAAATATCGATTACGCGCTGTTTCTACCTGTTGCCGAGGCAGCTGCACATTATCACAATAATACACGACAATACATTGTAAGAATCACTCGTTGTATCATGTACTGTTCAATGTCTGCGCACGCGCTGATCATTACTACCGCGTGTACAACAGCGAAGGGATAGCTTCAGTAAGTTGGTTACCTTCGTCAGAAAACCATGGAGGATGATCTAGCAGATAATTCTAGCATCTCTCCGTACTTAGTCAATAAATACAACGAATATAGTATCCAGATAATACGTTGGATTCTCAAGGCAATTAGTGTATGGCCGCGTTCCGCCAATGCCTCACTTATCGAAAAGATCCGTTCCGATTTCGCGATATTTATATGTTATTTCCTAATAATTATCACCATGGTACCTAATGGTTTGAGTATGTTCATCGATTCGCAGATGTCCTACGAGACCAGGCTACAAAATTTCGGTCCGCTCACCTTTTGGTTCATAGCAATGGTGAATTATTCCTGCCTCCTGATGCACGTTGACGATATACACAATTGTGTGGAACACGTGAAAATGGATTGGCTGATCATCAGGAGATTCGAGGATCAAAAAGTGATGCTAAAGAGCGCCAAGTTAGGTCGATTCATCGCAGGTTTCTGCGCCGTGTTCATGCACTGCGGTGTATTCTCGTATAATATCGTCCAAGGTCTCTCCAAGAGTATCCTGTACATGGAAAATAGCAGCATAGTAGTTCGCGGATTACCCTATCCCTTCTACAACAAGATTCTAAACGTGCACTTCAGTCCGGCATACGAGTTCGTGTTTTTTCTACAGTGTCTTTCATCCTTCGTCGTCAACTGCGTTACGGTCGCAACATGCGGCTTGACAGCGGTTTTCGTGATGCATGCTTGCGGCCAAATGAAAATCATGATATCCTGGCTTGAAAATTTCATTGACGATAAAAAAGAGGAAAGGATTTCTTTAAGGCAAAGATTTGCAATCATCGTGAATCATCATTTAAGAATCTTGAGGTGAGCTATCTTCTTTGAGCTATCTATCTTCTATGGCTCTTTCAATATTTTTTAATTTGCGCTATCATCAAATCTAATCCAACTCAATGATAATAGTGCAATATAATTAATGTCAGCAAAATTTTTTAAATGCAAATGTTTAATTTATAATATCTACATGTTTTTAATTTATGATATTCTATTTTTTAATGCAAAAGTTACATAATAAATGTTGTATACTTGATAAAATTAAAATTGCTGGAAAATAATTATAATCGATCGTGATCTCTATATTTGCAGTTTTGTATCTCGTACAGAAAAAATTATGAATGTAATATGCCTTGTGGAATTAATTGGATGTACTATGCATATATGTTTGTTAGGGTATTATTGCATTATGGTATGGAAATTATTTCGGAATATATGTATATACTTTATATTATTTCGTTCAACTCTTCGCATTTCTAACTCTTAGCTATATACGTCAGACTTAATGTCTCTTTTAGGATTTTATTGATGGCAATCATCAAAGTATCTTATCACATTCGATGGTATTATCTTCGATTACTTTTAATATTTTTATATTTTGTTACATCGGGGAAATACTTTCTGAACAGGTAATATTTAACAAACTTAAAAATTTAACAGTAAGAAACTGTACACATAAAAAAATTATGACGTTATTTTCTAAATTCTATAGAGTGGGATCTCACTTTAAAGAATAAAAATGAAGCCAGTCTTGAATCTCTCTTTCACTCTTTAGAGTGAGATTCAGTCTAAAAGTTTTAAAAAGTATAATATACATTCATGAGATCGAGATTTATTTATGTATTGAGGAATTTATTAAGATGCAATATCGCTGGTTTCTTTAATCGAATTATAACAGGTATACGAAACGGCCTTTAGGGCGAACAGATTGGTAAATCTGCCTATATGACAAATTGGTACCTTCTGCCTGGAAAAACTGCCCAGGGGCTCATTCTGATAATTTTAAGATCCAACGCTGTCCTCAAGATAACTGCCGGAAAAATTGTTCAGCTCTCATTTTCCACTTTCGGTGATGTAAGTAAGCAAAAATACATTATACAATTTATGCATATAAAATATATGCAACTTATATATTTGAATAAAGAATAGTATAGTTTTTGTATTATTGAAATTTTATCTGTGTAACATTCGAGTAATATAGTTGTACAAAAGTTTTAAAATACAAATATTTCTACAAAAAATAATCAATTTTTAAACGAAGATAAGTGACTTCTAATTGCTTTAGGTAATTAAATCTGCATTAGCATATTTAAATATACTTCGGACTGTACTGCTTACGTAAATAATTACAACTTTGGCATGAAAAAATAACAATACGCAAAATAGACAGTAAATAGCATTATAAAATAAATATAGATATTTAATAAAAATTTTATGTAATATTTGTTTATGTTGAATAAGTACCTACTGTCCAGGTCACAAACTATAAATTAACAAAATAATATCCTTGTTTATTAAAAGTTTACTTAAAAATGTACGATATAAATTTTAATTATAGTTAATTATAAAATTTTATAAGATTATAAATACGATGTATATATCCCACTAAATATAATCAGTAGAATTGACATTGATCAAATGTCGATGGCACTAATTCATTGATGTCGATTCTACTTATTATTAGCTGGGATATGGGGTGCATACAACACACAATTCTCACTTTATTTTAAATTCTGAAGACATTGGCAGCAATATGTTCCAAGTAATTATTTTATATATATATTTATATTCATTTTGCATATGTAAAAATACACTTATTGAAATAAATTTATTTAGCCAATATTATCACTGTATTTTCATACACGTTGCTTTATAATAGGCAATAGTAATTTCAAGAAATATTTTAATCATCTTTTAGGCCTGGTTGCACCACGTTACTTTGATTTTAAGCAAGGCTTAAAATTCTCTCTGTCTCTGTCTCTCTTCCGCTTTAAAACGAGATAGAGAGAATTTTAAGCCTCGTTTAAAGTCAAAGTAATGTTGATACAATCGGGCCTTAGAGAGAAATTTATATTTCAAATTTGCTCTTACACCACTCTTTTTAAAGATACACTCATTTCTCGTTCAAGGTAACCATATGCGAAATGAAATATACGTAGGAGATCCTCCACCGACTATGTTAGAAAATACTATGAAGGAAACATGTTCCCAGTATATTACGTATTCCCCTTTGATGAACAACGGTTAGAACCCTTCTTCCCTATAAAATTTATTTCCTTATCTGCATCCCCGCAAAAGGATTTGCACGAAGCACGCAATAAAATTCCAGGAACTATAATCCTCACTAATAATGAAACGGCCAGCAGGTAGAAAGGGATAGGAAGGAATCAATTGCGTTCACGCACGAACGTTTATAGATAGAAGACGCACATGCGCATGTTGAACTGGCTGATGATCAGTTCACTGACGCTCAGTCAGTTACGTGCATCGTCGCGATTTAGTCATGCCTGATTATTCAAAGTCAAAGTCTATCAAATCCATAACGAATGGTTGGAACTATAGCATTCAAATGAACCGTTGGTTTCTGAAACCGATCGGCGTATGGCCGTTGACTCTCTGCGAGACCACGGTGGAAAAAATTGGTTGCATGATTCTGACGGTGATCAGTTGTTTATTGATATGTTTCCTGCTTATTCCATGTACTCTTTGCACTATCCTAGTAGACACTGATCTCGACACCAAGATCAGGATGATCGGTCCGGTCAGTTTTTTCCTAATGGCCGCGGTGAAACAATATATCCTCATTATCCGCAGCAAGGACATCGACGAATGCATTCGGCACATTCGCGTGGATTGGAGCCGTGTCGCGTTGAATCATGAGAAAGATCGAGAAATAATGGTGAACAATGCTAAGTACGGCAGATGGCTATCCTCCATCAGCGCGATCTTCATGTATTCCGCAGGTATATTCTTCACCACGGTAATGCCGATTTGCGCAAAGAGAACAGAGATTATTGACAACGAGACAGTGAGGTCGCTCTCCTTCCCAATTTATCGTGGTCTCTTCGATCCACGCACTACACCATCCTTCGAAATCGCGCAATTCACGCAAGCTTTAGCTGGTTACGTCATTTATACGATCACTATCAGCGTGTGCAGTCTGACAGCAGTATTTGTCATGCATGCCTGCGGTCAATTTCGAATACTCATGCTAAAGATGGAGGACCTCGCGGACGGAAAAGAGAGGAAGAGTGCGAATAGTACGCACGAAGGAAGACTCGGTAACATCGTGGAACATCATATTAGGATACTCAGGTAACATTGCTACATGAAGATTGTATCCACAGAAGAATGAAATTATTTGCAATTTTTGAAAATTTTTCTTATAAAATATAAGAAATCTAACATTATGATAAACAATTAATACAATATTACACACGAACAATTTTATAATTGAAGATAAACTTTGCGTTAGCAATCCTGATAATTATCTTATCAAACACATATCAAAAAATTAATATATTATTATATAAATATATTATGTAAATAGATTTTAGCTTTAAATTTTAATCACGTAACTTTCAGTTTTATCGATCGCACAGAGAAACTTTTAAACGAAATTTGTCTCGTGGATGTAGTCGGATGTACGCTCAACATATGTTTTCTAGGATTCAATATGATAACGGTACGAAACATATTTGCAAACAATATTTTAAGTAAGTTCATAATATAGTACAATTACATTTCATGCTCATAACATTTTGATGTTAGCCTTTTAGGAATGGGAACATCGTGAAACATTAGGAACAATGACATTTTGTTCATTGCTTGTATCTTTCACGTTTAATATATTTATACTTTGCTATATTGGTGAACTCCTTGCTGAACAGGTACTTAAATTGTAATGGCAGCCTCTACTATAATTAGAGGAAATTCACCGAATACGTACTGGTCACCTAAATCATACTTCATCAATATTTTATATTATTACTTAATATAGGCAACATTTAGTAACAGTAGTATAAAATAAATGAAAAATGAGTAATATAGACAAAGATATAATAGCCTACGCTTTGTTTTAAGGTGTTTAAGCTTAGTGGTGTTTTAAAAAATTAGGTATATCTGATATTAATTTTTAATTTAATTTGTATAGATAACGCGATCATCCAATTTTATTATAAATTTTTATATTTTTATAAAAAAAAAGATTTATTGTAGAATATTTTAATTGTATATAACATATTTGCAACCATTATAAAGATTAAACCGACATTTTTACAAAATTCATCAAGTTTTCTTCATACCATTACAGATAAGATTGATAATTGACAATAATAAAACTAATTAATATCAGTATAAATATCAAGTACATAAATATATATGAACCAATTTTATTTTGATGTTATTTGTCTTTTTATAATTCTTATTGAATAATTATTAAATACTTGATTTTTTTCAATAAATTATTAAATTATATAGTTATTAATAAGAATTAAATCTAGGTATTACCCAAATAACATGCATAAGAAATCTAAAAGACGTCTTTTAGACATTTTTTAGACATAAGACATCTAAAAGACATCTTTTAGATATTTTATGCAATATAAATGTTATCTGGGTAATTAATTATTACATATCAGTTAATGATTTTTTTTATTAATCTTATATTTTCAATTATTTTCGTTCATAAATTCATTACTTTCAAAATAAATACAATTTAAAAAAGACAGAAACGATTTAGGTGAAATTGTCTAAATCATACTTTTTGCAGCATATTACAAAAAGACTTATTAATTAATTTGTTATTGATAAAAAGTTAAACATATAATAAAACCTTACGCTACAATTTCTAATGTCATTTGCGTACAAAACAGTGCCAAATGGAAAATGTAACAAAAAATAGATTAAGTGATATTCGACAACTCTCCCTATATTGTTTATTTATATTATTTGAGATGAGACTTGAAATATTCTTAGAGTAACAGCAAAAAAAATAGAAATTTTATTTTATTTTCTCAACTTTACAATTAATTTCCTCGAACTAAAGGATTTCGATATTTTTCTATTGAAATTCATGTTAAATTTAATTTTACATTTAAAAAATCCAAATTTTTTATAAGAGCTTTGTAACGTAAATGACTGAGTTGTTAAACACATTATAAGAATTGTTGTCTATATACGTCATATACGACATAATTGTTGCCTACATAAAAATCATCAAAATGTTTTTAACAGTGTATACAAATCGGCATGAAGTCTTATATGATAAATTGGTATCGTATACCGAATAAGGGAGCACTCGGTTTGACATTAATAATGGCCATGTCGAATGCCACCATCAAACTTACAGCTGGAAAATTTATGGATTTATCCTTAGCCAGTTTTTGCAGTGTGAGTAGTATTAAAATTATTTTCACTTATTCATACATGAAAATTATTTTTGATTATTTATAAGAAATGGATAGAAGACAAAATTCCAGATTGTTAAAGCGTCCGTGGCTTACCTGAATTTACTTCGTACCTTCTACGTTTAATACGGTAAAATCATCGTTATCGAGATGTACTATATAGTAACATTAGTGCGTTAAAAAATATATTTAATAAAATTTAGATATATACGCCAGCATATTTGTTAATAAATCAAGTTATACAAATTATCGGTCACGTAAATATAAATTTAAATAGAATTAAATTGATTACGATATTGACAAAATTGAAATTACAGATTAACTAATTATACTCCCTATAAAATATAATATAAAGCTAAGTTATATGCTGTATTATGCAAAGTGTAAATATTTATATCCTACGCACTTATATACTGATTGTATTTCCAACGTTGCGTTACGCACTAGGGAAAGCAAGGATGCGTACATCCGCACAACTATATTAGAACTCGTAAATTTCACGTTATTACGCACTTTCATTCGTCATCGACATGACGATTCTCAGACATGCAATGACTGGAAAAGGGAGACCTATGTGCACGCACGTCTTCCCCTTACATTACATATAACAGACATGGAACGCACTTACACGCGATCACATCATTATTTTCCCGCGCTTGCGTCGTCACGCAGACATCAGGATGGTATCGTATGCGTATTTCAGTCGGCGTTGTACACTATGGACGACAGCATGCGCGATCGATCCCAACTTCCAGACAGGATACACAATATACATTACGAGCACGACATATACTACGCCATGCAGCTATGCCGATGGATCCTGAAACCAATTGGTATCTGGCACATGATTTATGGTCGCTCGTCGCAAAGCGAAAAACTTCTTTCGTTAATACTGATCTTCGTGTGTTTCTTTGGTCTGTGCTTCGTGCTTGTACCCGCCGGTCCCTACACTCTATTTCGTGAGAAGGACATTAACATTAAGGTCAAGCTTTTTGGACCGGTTGGATTCTGTCTAACTTCCGCGATCAAATATTGCTTCCTCGGAGCGCGTGCCTCGTCGAGATCGTGCGACATTACGACCATCGCAGAATGATGCTAAGGAACGTGCTGGTGGGCCGTAGACTAACGACGTTGTGCGTGATCTTTCTTTACACCGGCGGCATGTCTTATCATACGATCATGCCATTGTCTTCCAGAACGAAGACGAATGGTAGCTTCACAAGTAGACCGCTGGTTTATCCGGGATATGATCTCTATTTCGATCCTCAAGCAAGTCCCGCTTACGAGATCATCTTTGGTATGCATTGCCTATCTGCTATGATACAATATAGCGCTACAACAGCAGCGTGCAGCCTGGCTGCGAGCTTTGCGACGCACGCGTGCGGACAGGTGCAGATATTGATGACACTTTTGGATGATCTAGTCGATGGAAAGAGAAATAAAGGTACCAATGTGGAGAAACGTTTAAGATTGATAACGAAGCATCACGTGCGTGTGCTGAGGTGAGATGGGGAAAGCGCCGAGATAGTTTACATAACGCGTTTCTAGATTTATATGGGATAGATACATGACGCGTTTCTAGATTTACGACCGACGTGGAGAAAATATTACGTGAAATATGCTTACTGGAACTGGTTGCTGCAACCTTGATTATATGTTTGCTCGAGTATTATTGTATGACGGTAAGAAAATTACGATAGCAGACATGTATCACGATAACATAATTGTATCTTTTTCGTGTATAACAAGTTCTGTCGTATTTTTAATATAGCTGTTGATTTAAAATTACAATAATTGAAGGGCTTGCTGCAATAACGTAGCCAAATATGTAATATTAAATGACTCTTTTATTTATTACAAAGGTTAAGTTAATTAATATTATATTTGTTACGTGTTTATGTAGTGATTCGTATTTTTTACCTCTGCAATGTAATTAAGAATAATATAGAAAATTTTACTCATCTTATAATATTTGTATACACAATCTGCATTCCGTAATAAACTTTCTGAATATGTGTCAAATCATGAAAGAGTATTGTAGCATGTATAAATGTATTTTTCTCATCATTTTAACTTTAAAATTTACTTTCTCCGTTTTTACGAAATGAGTGTTACGTGTCTAATGTTGCAATAAGTCCTTTAATCATAATGAAATAGAAAGGATCTTCTTTTTTCATTAATAAATTGTAAATATCTAGTTATACATTTGTCTCCTCAGGAATGGGCGAATAGCGATGCCGTGGCCATCTTAACATATTTTATATTACTAATATCTTTAACGTTCAACATTTTAATATTTTGTTATATCGGCGAAATCCTCGTAGAAGAGGTATTTTTTACAATATATTGTTAATAATAAAAATTTTTTCAGAGATACAATTATTGAAAATCCATAATATATCAATCCCATTTTGATGAATGAATAGTAACAAACATAATATAATTTTGATATTCAATTATTTCTATTTTTATTAGTTTGGCAAAATTGGTTCAGCCGCGTATGAAGTTAATTGGTATGATTTACCCGGTCATAAGGCTGTGGATCTTGTAATGATCATTACAATGTCTTATTACCCACCCAAGCTTACAGCTGGCAAATTCTGTGATTTATCTCTCAATACTTTCAGTACCGTGAGTGTCATAAATAACTATTTTTACTGATTAAGTGACTCTGTACTTGTAATTCTACACTTGTAAAACTACTGATAACTTCCATCTTGTTCAATTCTATTCATTTATAATTGTTATTGTTACATTATTAAGTAATAGTTTTAAAGTTCACATTGTTTTTAGGTACTTAAAACATCCGTAGTATATTTAAATTTACTTCGGACAGTTACGCAATAAAACTTATACAATCCACAAAAAATATACAAAACTTATAGATATAATCCTCATTATTGTTCTTGGCAGTAAGTTTATTATAGATATATCTATTCTCAAAAAATAATAAATTAACGTATGTTACATTTATTATCTGTCATTATATGTCGTTCAATCAATTTTAAAAATAGATTAGAATTATAATTGAATGATAAATGAAAAATAGATTATAAATACTGATAAATGAAATCAACTTACTATTATGATTTGATTGATCATAAGACAAAAAATGTACTGCGTTTAAAAATTAAAATTTACTGTATCAAAAAAAGAGAAAACTGTAAAACTGTAATACTAGACTGTAAAACAAGAAAACTATAATTGTAAAAATAACATATAACGTAAAATAACATATAATATAGATAACATTTAAAAAATCATCAATGGATTTCGTTTGAAAGATATCGAGGCTACGCATTGCGTGTGGAACACGTTATGAACTTTCAATCCCTTCGCGCTTGCACATCACTGAATGAGCCCACGGACAAGCAATGACCGAGGGGAGAATCAATCGCATACGCATGACTGAGCACCTGATCATACATGACAGCCATGAAACGCACATACACGCAACATTGAAGTCATTATTTTCCTGCGCTTGCGTTACGAGAAACGGAACGTCGCGCAACGTCCGCATGTTTCAGTCATCGTTATACTTCGTAGACAGCATGAGCTATCGATCTTCACTTCCAGACAGGATACACAATGTACGTTACGAGCACGACATATATTACGCTATACAGTTATGCCGGTGGATCCTGCAGTCGATCGGTATTTGGCACATAATTTATGGTCGCTCGTCGCAAAGCGAGAAGCTCCTTTCATTAATGCTGATCTTCATGAGTTTCTTCGGTCTGTGCTTTGTGCTTGTACCTGCTGGTTCGTACTTTCTATTCTACGATGAGGACATTGAAATTAAAATCAAGTTTTTTGGACCAGTTACCTTCTGTCTAACTTCCATGATCAAATATTGCTTCCTCGGAACACGTATCTCGACGATCGGAAAATGTATCGAACACGTCGAGAATGATTGGAATCATCGCAGAATGATGCTGAAGAACGTACTGATGGCCCGCAGAATAACGATGCTGTGCGTGATTTTTCTTTACGGTGGTGGCTTATTTTATCACACGATCTTGCCATTGTCTTCCAGAACGAAGATAAATGGTAGCTTCACAAATAAACCGCTGATTTATCCGGGATATGATCTCTATTTGGATCCTCAAGCAAGTCCCGCTTACGAGATCATCATTGGCATGCATTGCCTGTCCGCTATGATACAGTATAGCGCTACGACAGCAGTGTGCAGTTTGGCCGCGAACTTTGCGACGCACGCACGCGGACAGGTGCAGATATTGATGACGCTTTTGGATGATCTAGTCAATGGGAAGAAGACTAAAGGTACCAATGTGGAGAAACGTCTGAGCTTCATAACGAAGCATCACGTGCGTGTGCTGAGGTGAGACGGAGAAAGTGCCGAGATAGTTTACATCTATCATCATAGTATATAGTCATACATCAATCGCGTTTCTAGACTTATTTGGAGTACATACATGACGCGTTTCTAGATTTACGACTGACGTGGAGAAAATATTACGTGAAGTATGCTTAGTGGAACTGGTGACCGCAACCTTGATGATATGCTTGCTCGAGTATCTTTTCTTAATGGTAAGAAAATTAGTATAATAGTAGCAGACACGCATCACGATAATATAATTATAGCTATCCGCGTATTATAAATTTTGTCGTACTTTTAATACAGCTCTTGATTTAATATTACAATAATTAAAGGGCTTGCTACAATAATATATGATATTGATAAAAATAGATGAGTCCTGTATTTGTTCCAAAAGTCAGGCTAATTAATATTATATCTGTTATGTTTATGTAGTGATTAGTATTTTTTTCTATCTTTTAGCAATGTAAGTATTTGATGCAGATAAATTTTACTCATCTCATAATATTCCTTATTCACAATTTGCAACCTGTAATAATCTTTTCCGATATATCAAAACATGAAAGTTTTTGTAATACCATATATGCAAATATATGTATTTTTAATGTTAGGGTGCGTTCAGATTATTATCGAGCCGAAACTCGAGTCAAAACTCAAAACGAATCTTGCGAACCGCGAGTATTTCGAAACATTTGTTACGCCGCTCGGCAAAAAGCAATGAAAGTTAGCCGAAATATTTGCGGTTCTATATTCGGCTCGAGTTTCGGCTCGATAATCTGGACGCTCCCTGAGGCTTTACTGTCTATGTTTTTATAAAATATGAGTTAGTATAGTGTTGTAGCAAGTACTTTAACTGTAACGAAACGGAAACAGTCTTCTTTTTGCACTGATAAATTATTAAGATCTACTTACAATTAGTTGTATATTTATCTTCTCAGGAATGGGAGAATAGCGACGCCGTGGGCGTTATGTCGTATATTTTGTTATTTGTAGCCTTAACGTTCAACGTTCTAATATTTTGTTATATCGGCGAACTTCTCGTAGAAGAGGTATTTTTACACTGCTGACAATAAAAAATTTTTTTCAGAATATCTTCAATCATCAAAAATTCATAGTATATAAATTCTATTTTAAATAAATAATAACTATTGTAATATTAAATTATTTCTATTTTCATTAGTTTGGCAAAATTGGCTCAACCGCGTATGAAGTTAATTGGTATGATTTATCTGGCCATAAGGCTGTGGATCTTATTATGATTATGATGAAGTCTTATTATCCACCCAAGCTTACAGCTGGCAAATTCTGTGATTTATCTCTCAATACTTTCAGCGCCGTGAGTGTCATGAGTAACTATTGTTATTCTATTGTTTAATTCTATACTTGTAATTCTACTCTTGTAAACTGATAGTTTCCATCTTAATCAATTCTATTTCATTCTTTTATAATTGTTATAATTACATTATTAATTCATGTTTTTAAAGTTTACAACATTGTTTCTAGGTACTTAAAACATCCGTAGTATATTTAAATTTACTTCGAACAGTTACGCAATAAAACTTAAATAATCCTTATTATTGTTAGTGGCAGCAAATTTGTAATAGATATATTTTTTCTAAAAAAATATTGTATAAAAATCAATAATAAATTGACATATGTCACGTTCATTAGTTGTTATTCAATTAAAATAGATAAATTATTAATTTAACTCACTATTAAATTAACTTACTCTATTATGATTTGATTGACCTTGAGACAAGAAATCAATTGTACTATTTAAAAAAAAATTAAAATTTACCATATGAGAAAAAAGAAAACTGCAATTATATTGTAAAATGATATATAAAATGTATATTATATGTAATGTAAAAATAATATTCAAAAAAGTCGTCAACAATGAATCTCGCTTGAAAGATATCTAAGTTAAGCATTATGTATGGACTCGTGTTATGAACTTCCGATCCCTTCGCGCTTGCACATCACTGAATGAGCCCACGGACAAGCAATGACCGAGGGGAGAATCAATCGCATACGCATGACTGAGCCCCTGATCATATATGACAGCCATGAAACGCACATACACGCAACATTGAAGTCATTATTTCCCCGCGCTTGCGTCACGAGAAACGGAACGTCGCGCAACGTCCGCATGTTTCAGTCATCGTTATACTTCGTAGACAGCATGAGCTATCGATCTTCACTTCCAGACAGGATACACAATGTACGTTACGAGCACGACATATATTACGCTATACAGTTATGCCGGTGGATCCTGCAGTCGATCGGTATTTGGCACATAATTTACGGTCGTTCGTCGCAAAGTGAGAAGCTCCTTTCGTTAATGATGATCTTGATGAGTTTCTTCGGTCTGTGCTTTGTGCTTGTACCTGCTGGTTCGTACTTTCTATTCTACGATGAGGACATTGAAATTAAAATCAAGTTTTTTGGACCAGTTAGCTTCTGTCTAACTTCCATGATCAAATATTGCTTCCTCGGAACACGTATCTCGACGATCGGAAAATGTATCGAACACGTCGAGAATGATTGGCGGGTAGTACAATATCAGAATCATCGTAAAATGATGCTGAAGAACGTGCTGATGGCCCGCAGAATAACGATACTGTGCGTGATTTTTCTTTACGGTGGCGGCTTGTTTTATCACACGATCTTGCCATTGTCTTCTAGAACGAAGATAAATGGTAGCTTCACAAATAGACTGCTGATGTATCCGGGATATGATCTCTATTTGGATCCTCAAGCAAGTCCCGCTTACGAGATCATCTTTGGCATGCATTGCCTATCGGCTATGATACAATATAGTGCTACAGCAGCAGCGTGCAGTCTTGCTGCAAGCTTTGCGACGCACGCACGCGGACAAGTGCAGATATTGGTGACGCTTTTGGATGATCTAGTCAATGGGAAGAGGACTGAAGGTACCAATATGGAGAAACGTCTGAGCTTCATAACGAAGCATCACGTGCGTGTGCTGAGGTGAGACGGAGAAAGCGCCGAGATAGTTTACATGACGCGTTTTTAGACTTATTTGGAGTAGATACATGACGCGTTTCTAGATTTACGACTGACGTGGAGAAAATATTACGTGAAGTATGCTTAGTGGAACTGGTGACCGCAACCTTGATGATATGCTTGCTGGAATATTTTTTCTTAATGGTAAGAAAGTCACGGTAGCAGACACGCATCACGATAATGTAATTATAGCTATCCGCGTATTACAAATTTTGTCGTACTTTTAATATAGTTCTTGATTTAATATTATAAATAATTAAAGGGCTTGCTACAATAATATATATTGATAAAAATGGATGAGTCCTGTATTTGTTCCAAAGGTCAGACTACTTGATATTATATCTGTTATGTTTATGTAGTGATTCGTATTTTTTTTTATCTTTCAACAATGTAAGTATTTGATGCAGACAAATTTTACTCGTCTCATAATATTCCTTATTCACAATCTGCAACCTGTAATAATCTTTTCCGATATGTCAAAACATGAAAGTTTTTGTAGAATATACAAATAAATATTTTTCACGTTAGGGTGCGTTCTGATTATTATTGAGCCGAAACTCGAATCGAAACTCAAGACGAATTTCGCCGCGAGTATTTCGGTAAACATTTGTTACGCTGCTCGGCAAAAGCAATGAAAGTTAGCTGAAATGTTCGCGGTTCTGTATTTGGCTAGAGTTTCGGCTCGATAATCTGGACGCACCCTTAGAGTTTATTGTCTATGTTTTTACAAAATGTGAGTTAATATAGTATTGTAGCAAGTACTTTAACGAAACGGAAATAGTCTTCTTTTTGCATTGATAAATTATTAAGATCTACTTACAATTAGTTGTATATTTATCTTCTCAGGAATGGGAGAGTACTAGCGACGCCGTGGGCATCATGTCGTATATTTTGTTATTTGTAGCCTTAACGTTCAACGTTCTAATATTTTGTTATATTGGCGAACTTCTCGCAGAAGAGGTATTTTTTACGCTGCTGATAATAAAAATTTTTTTTCAGATCTTCAATCAAAAATTCATAGTATATAAATCCTATTTTAAATAAATAATAGCTATTATAATATTCAATTATTTCTATTTTCATTAGTTTGGTAAAATCGGCTCAGCCGCGTATGAAGTTAATTGGTATGATTTACCTGGCCATAAAGCTGTGGATATTATTATGATTATGATGAAGTCTTATTATCCACCCAAGCTTACAGCTGGCAAATTCTGTGATTTATCTCTCAATACTTTCAGCGTCGTGAGTGTCATGAATTAAGTAATTCTATACTCGTAATTCTACACTTGTAGATTGATAGCTTCCATCTTAATCAATTCTATTCATTCTTTTATAATTGTTATAATTACATGATTAATTCACGTTTACATTGTTTCTAGGTACTTAAAACATCCGTAGTATATTTAAATTTACTTCGAACAGTTACGCAATAAAACTTAAACAATTCTTATTATTGTTAGTGGCAGCAAATTTGTTATAGATATATTTTTCTCAAAAAATATTGTATAGAAATCAATAATAAATTGACATGTCACATTCATTAGTTGTCATTCAATTAAAATAGATAAATTATTAATTCAACTTACTATTAAATCAACTTACTCTATTATGATTTGATTAACCTTGAGACAAGAAATCAATTGTACTATTTAAAAAAAAATTAAAATTTACCATATGAGAAAAAAAGAAAACTGCAATTATATTGTAAAATAATATATAAAATGCACATTTATATTATATGTAATGTATAAATAATTTTCAAAAAGTCGCCAACAATCTCGCTTGAAAGATATCTAAGTTAAGCATTGTGTGTGAACTCGTTATGAATTTCCGATTCCTTGCACATCACTGGACGAACCCTCGGACGAACAATAACCGGAGGGAAAGTCAATCGTTCGCATACGCATGGCTAAGCACCTAGTCATATACATATGACAGACATAAAACGCACATGCACGCGATACTGAAGTCATTACTTCTCCGCGCTTGCGTCGCGAGAAACGGAACGTTGCGTAACGTCCGCGTTTCAGTCATCGTTGCGCTTCGCGAGCGACAGTATGCGCGATCGATTCCAACTTGCAGGAAGAACGCTCAAGATGTACAATGTACACCATAAGCACGACATACGCTACACAATGCAGCTGTGCCGCTGGGTGCTAAAACCGATTGGCATGTGGCACCCGATCTATGGTCATCCGTCGCTAAATGAGAAGTTCATCTCGATAATATTGATCGTCATGTGCTTCTCCGCTCTATGTTTCGTCCTGATACCTGCCGGATTTTATACTTTATTTCGCGAGAAGGACATCAACATTAAAGTCAAGCTTTTCGGTCCGGTCGGCTTCTGCCTGACTAACACGATCAAATATTGTTACTTTGGTGCGCGTGCTACCGCGTTCGGAAGATGTATTCGACATGTCGAGGACGATTGGCGGATCGTGCAGCATCAAACTCGCGAGATAATGCTGAAGAAAGTGCTGATAGGACGCAGACTCACCACGCTGTGTGCGATTTTCCTTTATACCGGTGGATTATCTTACCATATAATAATGCCGTTATCTTCCAGACAGGAAATTAACGAGAACTACACGATTAGAATACATACTTATCCCGGTTACGACATGTTTTTCGATCCTGGAGCCAGCCCTGCTTATGAGATCGTGTTCTGCATTCATTGCCTATTCGCGATGATCACGTATCACATCACGACGGCATCCTGTAGCTTGGCAGCGATTTTTGTAACACACGCGTGCGGGCAAATAGATATACTAATGTTATTGTTGGACGATTTGGTTGAAGGGAAATGGAGCAAGGACACCACCGTGAAAAAACGTTTGAGCGCGATAGCGAAACATCATGTACGAATACTGAGGTAAGTGGAAAATGCGAGGAAAGTGTGCAAGTAGATACATATTGAGCGTGATTTTCTAGATTTTTGGATAGATACGTGACACGCTTCTAGATTTTCGGCCAGCGTGGAGGAAGTGCTACGCGAAATATGTTTACTGGAACTGCTGACTTCTACCTTGACTATATGTTTGCTCGAATATTATTGCCTAACGGTAAAGAAAATAATATCGATGTAATATTGACATTACGATAACATAATCTTTCTTAAAGTTATATGCAAAATTCAGTTTGTATAGACAATTTTGTTGAACTTTGTGATAGTACATTTTACCTTCTCAGGAGTGGAAAAATAGCGATGCCATAGCCATCTTGACATATTTCATCTTGTTGATATCTTTCACATTTAATGTTCTGATATTTTGTTACATCGGTGAGCTCCTCGTGGAACAGGTATTTTCGTAATATTTGTAGCATAAGAATATTTTTCACTTATCTTTTACTGTATTACTAATGAGTTGGTTTAATTCTGCAATACAAAAAATTGCAATAGAAAGAAGAGGAAGAATATAAATTTCATTATTAATATCTATTTTTCAAAGAATGTTTAAAATGTGCTTTATTTAATTATTATGATTTTGTAAAAAATTTCTCAAATGCAATGAAAAAAAAGTACTAAATTTGGTAATTATTTACATTAGGAAATCTTTCCAATGATCTTGATCTTGATATATGTTGTCAAAGTCATGATTCTAAGTGACCTTCAACAAGTTTTAGCGCTCGTTATTCATTAAAAAGTTATTAACAGTCAAAGTTGATAATTATTTCCCTGTTTAATAAAAAGTTAACATAAAAAGTCAAATAACTCTAGGCAGGGAGAGAAGTACGGAATAGACCGATTAAGGCACGATTTTCGCGCAGCGAAATCTATCTCATCTCCCCCTTGCCTAGAGACGCACGACTTTCCACGCGGAAGTCCATCCTAGTATTGGGTGGCCTTCGCTTTGTATGGAAAGTCATGCGCCCTTAAGCAAGGGGGGGGGGGATAGAGTGGACTTTTTACGTGGAAAGTCGGACGCCCTTTGACAGGAGGAAGATGAAGTAGAACTCGCTTCGCGTAGAAAGTCGGACGCTCCTTGACAGCAGAAGTGGGATGAAACTCGCTTCGCGTGGAAAGTCATATTCCTTTAATCGGTCCACCTCAAACCTGTCTTCCTGTCTAGATTATCTCACTTTTCATGTGTAAAGCAGGGAAATAATTACTAACTTTAACTGCAAATAACTTTTTAACAAATAAAGAGCGATGGTTAAAACTTGTTGAAGGTCACTAAGGGTCATGATCTTGACAACATATGTCAAGATCAAGGTCATTGATTCTGTAATGTAAATAATTATAATTATATATCTAAATTTTAATAAATATTTGTTTAAATAGTAACTAAATATTTATTAAATGTAAACATATATTTATTTATACATGAACTATTAATTTGATTAAATTTTTTTATTGAATAAAGATTTATTTACTGTAAATAAATGTTTAGTTAGTACTACTTAAATAAATATTTATTAAAATTAAAACATTTGCAAATGTTTTTTCATATATGCATATAGTAGATTATACATAATAATGTATTTTATGAAATCTTGCACACATAATAGAAAATATAAGTGCATTTATGTATTAATGTTTCGTATTTTCAGTACAGCAAAATTGGTGCCGCTGCTTATGAAATCGATTGGTATAATTTATCTGGGAATAAAGCTCTCGAACTCGTGCTAATCATCGCAATGTCTCATTATCCGCCTAAACTTACAGCTGGCAAATTTATCGATTTATCCATGAATACATTTGGTGTTGTAAGTTTCTCACACAATTATTATTATTATTGCTTAATTGTCAAACTTGATTGTTAATTTATCTATGTATGAGACTGTAAAAAAAAATTTTTTTTTTATTTACTTAGCTCAAAAGTTTCCATTTCATACCAAAAGAACACTCCTAAATTTTTATTAAAAAATATTAAG
>NW_011627210.1:3777-16080 GCF_000204515.1 Acromyrmex echinatior
GCGCGAAAACGCTATCTGTACCTGTATTTATATGGAGCACATAAGTGTTGTCAATAAGATCGTCACGTCGGTTTAAAGTATAGAAACAATAACAAATATCGCGTATATTTACAATTCATAATTACTACGGTACTTTTATCTATTAATGTTTCCGCACTAAGAAAAATATCTGATTGTTTTAATTGGAATTCTGGTTGAAAATGAAACAAATCAGATTTTTCTGGTCTACTAGAATTCTGATTGATATGTATATATATATATATATATAATCAGAACATTATTCAACTATTATATATATATTTAAATGTAATATGATGAAGATTAAGTAAAGGTCTGTTTTTTTTATATATATTGAATATATAACTTATACCTTTGTTGAAACTTAGCAAAAAAGAAAGTAGTTTTAGTTGGTCTAGCAATAAAAAAAAACTTTAGATGTCGGCACGTGTTTTACTCTTAACTTAACCTCTAAAGTTTACTCCCAATCTGAAGCCATCAGCTATTATTAAAGAGGGTAAGTCTTTTCTTTCAATAATCAGTAATGAATAGTATAAACATAAAAATATATTTTCCTTGTTTTATATTATATTTAAGATATATTTCAAATTCTGCATAATATAATTTTTGAATAAAGGAATCAATTTTTATTTTCGTATAGGTTATTTTTTGTTATATCCTTTATATGAAAAATTAATCATTGTAACTTTTATATAAAGTTAATTGTTGTATCTTCATGAAGAGAAAAAAATCACATCTCTTACTTAAAAGAATTATTCATTATTTAGCATTGAGAAACTCATTTATTTTTTAACCAAAGATTAAGCTCTGAGTTACAGTCTTAATTTAATTTTTTAATTTATTTTATATTCCATTATATAGTTGCGAGTTGTTAGACAGTTTATTTGTTTATTAATTTTTATTAATAATTAATAACAATACAAAAATTTATAACTCTCTTCAGCAGATATCTTACAAAATATTTGAATGATATAACTAATATTTTTCTAAAACTTCATTATCTGCTTGTAGTTAAAACATGAATCTGCGAGAACCAAAAAGGAAAAGAACAAAATTAAAGCCACGATTGCCATTTCCCATTCTATTGAATGAAACACAAGAATGGCCAATGTATACTGCACATCTTACAGACATAGGATCTTGTATAATTGAACCTGAAGAGATGACAGCAGTACATTCTATGGTAAAGTTAAATTTTATCAGAGTAATTTTTCCTATGAACAACAGAACGAATATTTGTGTTTGTAGGGATTTTTTGGTAAAGGATCGTTGTCACGTAGTTATCCATCATTTGGCAAAGCAAGGTACGGAACACCACCAGTTGTTCGGAACAGACAGTGGCTTTGCAGACAAAAATGGCTTAAAGAAGTCCAAGAATTAAATTCTACCGAATACAAAGGTATGTAATAAAAAATATTTTGTGACTTATACAATATATCTTGTTTCAAAGTATTATAAGAATGAAAATAATACCTTATAAAATAATATAATAAAATATATAGATTAATACACACAACTATAAAGTAATAAAATATAAAGTAATATTGAAAAATAGTGAAAATTTATTACGTAATTGCAGATGATAAAGCAATTGCTCAATACGAGGAAAGAAATATCCCGGATGAAGAGAACATTGGCGACATTATTGAAATTCCATCAAATTCTATTGAAAACGGAAGCAAGCAGAGAAATGAGATAGACACAAAAAACACAGAGATCGATGAAGTTACTCTAGATTCCGCAGAAGAGGATGACATATGTGTCATTGTTAATAGAGACTCGATTCAATGTGATAACGCTGAAAGCTCGTCAAGCACTCATGATGATAAGAACAATTCAGAAGAAAGACTGGAGGAGGAAGATCACTGGAAATTATATAACGATTTCAAAAACGATTGCATGAATGAGGATGACAATCAACATGGAAAATTATTAGTGTTGCCAGATAGCGACTCAGACACTGAGAATTATTTAAAAAATATTAAACCAAGAATCGAGAACGAAGGTTTTCCTATTCGAGAGGCTCTGCATCTCACCTTTGAAGAGACCTTTTTCCTTCTTTTTGGATTAGGTTGCTTGCAACTGATTCACTTCGACGGTAGTCTGCTAGATATCAACAGCGCGTGGTTATATTTTTGCAAAGAAAAGCCAGATTTTATACAGAAATATGTAGTTTACCATTATTATAGGAGCAAAGGTTGGGTTGTCAAGCCTGGCTTAAAATATGGTGGTGATTTCTGTTAGTACTTTTTTAATTACTTGTTCTTTGAAAATGTATTATAAAAACGCTTTTATATTATTAATTTATAATTTTTTTTATATTGATAGTATTTTATTATTTAAAAAATCCTTTTTCTCTTTAATCTTTTTTTTTTCTTTTCGTAATATTGAAAATATTTTTCTTCTTTTTACGTTATCATTATTTTATTCGAAATACTTTTGTTTCAGTACTTTATAAGGAGGGACCACCATTTTATCACGCTTCTTACATCATTATGATAGAAGTAGCGGATGCAGACTCTTTAGTTATAGATCCTACTGTGTCCTCGCGATCCATAACGTGGAATAATTTGTTTGGATTTGAAAGACTGTCCGAAACTGCTGCTAAGGTAAACGTGAATTTATCTATTACGTATATGTGTATGGATTTAAAGAAAGTTATTTCTAATTTTCTGTGAAATTTTTAATTTATTTTATGTTTGTTATGCGAATAACAGGAAATACTTTTCGCCCAAGTTTTATGGCCGTCGTCAGTATCTCGAGATATCAATATGACTAGTCCCGAAATACTTTCCGAATTCACAGTGAGAGAAATACTTTGGCGTAGATGGAATCCGAAACAACATCGAGAAGACATTCCCATCGAAGAAGAGGACGAAGATTCGTATTAAAAGATTTTTAAATTATTTACATACATTATATTTAAATCTTGTTTTATAAGATCCTATAAATTATTTTATATATAAATTTTTTATTACATTAAGACTGCAGACACATTGATATATGTATATATAATTTCTTTATTAAAAAGCTATGTATATATGTTGCATTAAAATATAGTGTGGATCGTCATATAATGTTTTATAAAAAAGTAAATGATTTTTTTTATAAAAATAATTCCTTATAGATTTCCTAATTGCACGATATAAGCATATATAAAAGATTATTTTGTATTTATATTGTAATAATTGTTGATTGTCACAATATACATTAATAATGTAGCATTTTAATAATGCAAGAATTGCGTAAGATATAATATCTAAAATTAATTACGCAGATTATTTTATTGTAACCAAATAATCTACATGATAACATTATATTATATTTACATATTACATATAGAAATATATTTACATATATTTACATATAGAAATATTAATGTCTAATTTTGAGGTATTTACACATACATGGGATAACTGAGAGTTATCAATGTCACTAAATCTAACGATAAAAGTGAGAAATTCAGGAAATGTTAAATATATTATGAGATATTTATATAAATATTACATACAATGCCTATAATATCAATCATAGCGATCATAATGGAATACTATTAAATCTCTGAATTCTATGCGAAGCATTCCGAGCACTCAGCGTGGTGTTCAGCCGAATCGAATCCGTGTCTTTATCAGCGATCGACGATCCGCGAGGAGGTATCGTTTGCGGTACTCGCCAAGTGAAAGCAAACTACGATCGCGAGAGCCCCCACGACTCAGGGCTCCATGCAGTCAGTCTGAGGTGAGCTGGGAGCTGGCATGCCGAGTGCTGTGCATCGTGAGTTGTCAACGAGTTGAGCATCTCTAAATCAAGCCCAGGATAATTGCGTTCTTCGCGATCCGGTATGTAGAGATCATTTAAATACTCTACTTTGTTATTCCTGTCAAACCTTGCGTCGCTTGATAGAATAATTGTTAAAAGTCTCCGTGCTTGTATCATTTAAAATTTCTATATTTTACATGATATTGCTAAATAATATTAATTTTATAATACAGAAATATGTTTATTAATATTTTATTCTTTATATATGTATATGTGTGTGTGTGCGTGCGTGCGTGTGTGTGTGCGTGCGTGCGTGCGTGTGTGCATGCGTGCGTGTGTGCATGCGTGTGTATTTTTTTTTATGCATATTTTATCATTTTCTATGTCACATAAGAATTTATCTTATTCACATTTTTTTTCATGTAAGATTTAGTTTCTAATTTTTTTTTAGAATATAACACTTATATTTTTAATTTAATTACATAAATTTTTTACTGTTTTTTTTTAATCTAATAAGTTTATAAAATAAAATTTTTATTATTACAAATTAAAAACTTATTGTTTTTATCATTGTCAGTTAAACATTAACTGTAGCACTTAAACAACTTTATATTTTTTAAAATCATATTTATAAGAAATGTCAATCGATTAACTTTAATTGTTTATGGAAACAATATCAAGGTAAACATCTAGTGAAGATGTTCAGAGATATTTTAAAACATTTGTATTATTTATGAAGCAGAAAGAGATGATCCTATTTTTATACATGTGTAATTACGTTCGATTTAAATTTCGCGCCCAGAAAATTGTAATCCGGAAATCAATTAAATTAAACTGAAGTAAGTCGCGAAATTTAAAACTTTTTGAAATTCAAATTTTGCAATTTACTTCGTTAGGTTTCGATTCACGTTTTTTTTTTTCAACTTGATGGAATCACTCAGAATGAATTAAAAAAGAAGTAACTTACGGAATACACTCATGCACATGTACGGTATACACATCGCATTTTCGGCATGAAAGATGTTCGAGGACAAACGATCAGGGCAACTAATGAATAAAGAATCGTGTCACTTTCATGTAAGCTGAATACGAGAGAAAGCGCGAGAGAGTATTCATCCGTCTAATTTGCAGAGTATTTCATCTGCGTTTAATTTGTAGAAGCAGAGATGATGCGACGAAATTTTCCAATTAAGAAAGTAAGAACGACACCGAACTAAACTTCTTTAATTATTGCAAGAGAGATTGAACTTTTAACGCGACAGTGTTTCGACTTTTTTAAAATTTCAAAGAAATCTAAAAATTTAATTCTCTTATCAATATAATAATATTTAATTTATTAAATATAATTTAATTTATTAAAAAGACATTTAACAAGAAAATCAATTGTTTCATTCCTTGAAATCTAAAAGATTCGTGACTGCTTTTTAATAAAATTTTGGTTATAAGATACATATTTAAATACAGATGATTCAGCATTTTTATTGTATTATTATAATCGTACGATTCCACTTTTTTATCGTGTTACATTAACTATAACAGCGATAATTGCTTTGATATTTCTAAACTATAATCATAACGCATTGTATCTGAAATCTACAGAAAAAAATCCAATAACAAACAGGAGATTTTCTCAAAAGCGTCTCGTTTTATTTAAAAATGATAATTCTTGATCGAACGAAAATGTGATCCCGGACGAAAATTCTCCAACCGCAAAAAAAAACGAAGAATACTGTCTACAAGATACACGTAGATCGCAGAAATATTTCTTACGAACGATCGCGTGCCGTAAACGACGAGTGAATGTCATCCTCGTCTCACGATTCGCCTGGGAATTCAGTCGCATCCGAGACAACGATGCGTTCAGCAACAAATAAGCTTGCTGCCCGATAATATCAAAGTTACCTGAAGCAAAATTTTGAATGAGTCACTTCGACCTTTAATTACCATCCACCTTTGACTATCAGAATTCGAGATGAATGAACCGGATAATTGATTAAAAAAGAGAAACACATAAATTGTTTTAATTATTCTTGACAGTATTTTTTAATCGTCAATATACACATCCATTAAATCACGTATCACGATATCTACTAATTTTTAAGACATTTAAAAGGAAGTTTTCTTCTTAGAGAAAGAAACAGACATTGGACAATGTCTATAAAAAATATTTTTATTAATAATTGCTCTTATGAATTTATTAATTATTATTTTCTTTGTTATTAATTGTTAGAAAAATAATAATTAAGAATAATCAATTCTTTCAATTGTTAAAGCTGTTAATGTCACTTTTGATGCATTTGCCTATCGCTTTGATACTACCTTGTATAATCTAGATGTAACTTCGACGAGGAAGATAGTGGACACCCTGTATATCCCTTAACTGTAAAGCTGAACGAGATTCAAATGAAAGTATATAACTGTTTGCACCGTCTATACATTCCCTACATCCTTGCGTCGAGGTACTCTTAGTTGTAATTGGGATATCGCTTATGTTACGTTGCGTTATATTACGTGCGCAGTACGTCTGATGTACGATATGTGCGTGAAAAAATGAGAGTAACTGTATCGATTAGCATATTTCGACACAAAATAACTTTCACTCAGATCTGATAAATTTTGAAGCTGTAGCTTTAGCTTTTGGAATAAAAATTTAATAATCTTTTTTAAATCTCATACCACATCTCTGTTAAAGAACAGATAACCTAGTCTTGTTTCTTCCAATGTAAGATTATAATTTTAATCATCTCGGTTCAACTTACTTTTAATCTTTTTCAAATTTCTAGAAAAAGCTGAACAATTAATTGAGAATAAAATTAAACTAAATTGGTAGAAACGAGCATTAATGTCATAAATGAAAAATAATCTTTTCTTTTAATTCTGCCTGAAAAACGATTATTTGTAAATATCATTCAATTAATTATTATTATCCTTTTAAAAGTATGATTTATATATTTTATAACAATATGATAATGATCAACAACTATTTCTAAATATGACAAACGACTACAAATTCTCATTTACAGATGTAATCACGGATGTAAAAAAAGTGGCAGTAAAAAGTGAAGTTTCAGAAAAAAGGCAAAACTTCCAATAAATATTTTTACTTTCTATTTTTAATTGTTACTTTCAGATAGACAAGTCCAACGATATTTATTTTAATTAAACAAAAATTTATTTATATTAATAATTATAACTGTTACAAGAGATTCACAGAGACCTGGTCTTACATATTTCTTGCTCATAATATACGCTCTAGATAGTTTATATTACTTTAACCCGTAAATTTTCAGGTTTTAGTGTTTTTACAATTTATTCGTTCCCGTTCCTATCTCGACAATTCCAGTTCGACGTATTACGAAAAAGTTCGTAAGAAGTGTGACTTGCGATCGCCCGACATATCGTTCTTTCGGCTCACCGAGTAGCCTACTTGATCACGTCGGTTGTTTCCATTCGGGGCCGATGGGTTTGCTTTCTAAGCGAGGTCCCCGGTCACGTGCGACCAGGTCCGATCCGCGCGGGTATTTCTGTTCCGACACGTGCGACTTGTCGTCCGTACTCGTGATCTTACGCGCAATCCGCGTGTGCGTCCGTACGAGGGATACGTTCACTGCTCCCGTTTTCGCACACGCCCAGCGATACGCTTTTGCCACTGCCTCGGTGTAACATAGCCGTGTGATTACCGCGAAGGGCGTAATTACGGAACAGAGAGGAACTGTTGCAATTCTCCATTGACCCTGAACGTAACACAGATTTTTTTTTTAATTAGAACGGATGAAGATCAAACGTCAGATTTTACCGAGACTTGTTTTGTTCGGAAACGATGACTCATTTGTTAAAAAAATTTAATGTTACGTTAATTTTTTATATGTACGTGTAATTTACATTATTTTATTTTATCTAAATTGTAAACTTAGAGTTAATCTAAAATCGACCAGTTCATATTTCTACTTGATAGTATATCAAATTTTGTGTAAAAAAAAGAACGAAAAGAGAAGGGAAAGGCAGAAGAAATCATTTATAATTCCAGATCGATCTGCAATTTTATCTTTGATTAATGCTTGTTTCTACCAATGTAGATTAACCTTTAACCTTAATTGGTTCAACTTACTCTTCATCTTTTTTTAATTCTTAGAACTAGAAAAAGATGAAAAATTATTTGAACTGAGATTATAACTGAATTACACTGATAGAAACGGGTATATAAGTGGTACTCAATCTGATCGCGCAGTTTACAATTTTAGATCTTGTTTTATATTCGATGAAACGTAATTTTATCTGCACGCACGCTGTTACCTCTCGAATTATAGCGCTCTTTCATTTCGCATGAGACTCGATCGTTGTAGTAAGAATATAATTACGAGTTAGCGGCTCGTGCGTTTCCAGCGCGATGCTCTCGCGGGAACGAGTGCAATTTTACGTGGCGTTAACGATTGTATTACGTGTGCACTTGCGCTGGTGGAAAGTAAGATAAAATTCGTGGAACACGTATGCACACGTGCAGAGTTTCCGAGTGAAATCTGCTGGCTTCCGCTTCCGACTCGATCTTGCCGTGTCTTGTCGCGGATCAGTTTAGATCCGCGACGAGGGAGAGAAATGGAATCTGGATCGATCGACCGCAAGCCGCGTGATCAGGAAACAATTAAGGAATAACCAGCAACGCTGTTTGCCATAAGCGGCAGAGAATTTACACACATTGCTAATCGCATGTACTTGCCACCACGTGATATCTTAACGTCCTTAATGCATGTTTTTCTCCCTTTTTTTTTGTGATTATATGCAAGATATCTCGCTAATGAATTGATAATTAGTTTTATAAATGTAAACAAATGTGCATCGAGAAAGATGTCTGGTTCAAAATGGACGAACAGGAAGATTCTGATTATCACTTAGAAGTCCGATTATTTCAACTAAAAGATTTAATCAGAGAATTCTCCATTTTCAATTAGAATTCCAATTTAATTTAATCAGACCATTTTTTTCAATATGGAATATACTCTCCATTAGTAAATCAACTTTATAGACCGGTCTCGCCACGTCCAGTTTATTTTATCGGTTAAATTGATCGATGAAATTTTAGACTCACCAATTGCAAAACTTAAAACTGATTGTACTATTTTGTTTTTGTCATTTCTGCAAATTATAATTCATTTATGTAAAATATAATACTTTTAATTAATAATTAAGTAGTACGTTTAACTAAAATAATTAAGAAATTAGGATAGAAACGATAAGCTTTTTCAGTTTTGCAATTGGCATTTTTTTAAATTTAATCCAATAAAGTTAACCAGAGGGAGATCGGTCCTGCCTACATTCTCAGAATAATTATTTATTATATTATTATTGCACAATAGTCGTTTCCTCATTGTCTCGAAACCCCGATTTAAAGATGTCGTTGCAAAATTCGCGACGAATAACCGCACAGTCATTAATCCTTCCGTTGCCAAATCGCGAACAAATACTTAATCGAAAACCAGAGGCGCGAGATCGTGCATCGCAGATTACGACTGCGTCGTAATGCGTATGGGTACTTTGTCATTCGTGAAAATAAGTCTCCGTTTTGCAAGTCCGATACACGCGAGGGATTTTAAAAACGTAAGTCTCTCCATATGCGCGTGCATTTTCTTTTCTTCTCGCGTTCGCACGAGCGAACGAACGAGCATTGCGAGCGATTTCTGCGGATTTCGTAAGCGCGATTGCCTACCGACGGGGTTTTGCGGTAAACTCCGACAATCTGCAGAGCGGATATCGGATGATCTGGAGGCAAGAAGATAATAAAATTTGCGACACCCGTTCATTATCCCGCCGCAAATTTTAAATTTCTTCTCTTTTCAAATAATGATTTAGGCCCACTTCCACCAACGCAGATTAATCTCGATTCAACTTTACTCTTTGTTTTTTTCTTTCTAAGTTCTAAAGATTGGAAAAAGACAAAGAGTAAGTTGAAAACCGAGATTAGTAGAAATTAAAGTTAATCCACAATACATTATGTGGAAATGGGCATTAATCATATTCATTTAATATATTAACATAAGTATTGTAATTTGCTGGAGTTTAATGTACTCTCTAATTTCTTTGGAGTAGAATTTTACTGTAAAGAGTGAAAATTGAGCCAGTCTTGAAAAAGAGTGGCTCGATTTTCAATCTTTAAGAGTGAGATTTCACTCTTTAGAATGAAATTCATTTTAAAAGTTTTAGAGAGCAAACATGTTCGATCATTTTAAATGATAAATATTGAACGTCGTTTCGCTATAATTAATTTAATTATATTAATTTAATTTGTATTTATTATTCGACTACAATTAATTTAATTAATTACTTAAAGTACGTTTACTTTCATTTTGCTGGAGAACGTTCATCGAACTCTAATAAAATAATCTTAAGGAAGGTTCAAGAAGCTAACAGAGAGCGAATTGTAAGGAATAAATTAAGAAGTGATGAATTAGCAGCTACAGAGAGAGATCGCAGATTTTCAAGAAGGGATCCTCTTCATCTCTTCGGAAGGTCACGCGACGCAGGACATTCAATTAAAAATAGTTGTCCTCGGGACAAAAGTGAAAAAAAAAACGTCGTAACGTCGTAACAAAACCAGCGAAACCTCATGAACGACCATGATCTCTCTGGGAAGGTGAAAAAGTCAACGTCCGTCATTTGTCGCGAAGATGCGCAGACAATGAAACCCACGTTTCTCTCTGTTTCCAATTTCACTTCGCCGATAAATTATCTGATAAATTATCTATTTCTAAAAGAAAATTCGTACCTAGGAAGTGGATGAAACTTGTAACACGGAAATGATTACGTGATAAAAGAGGCTCGGAGATCTTTTGAGAGAATAACGGCCGAATTAATCAATAACGTTTGTTCCTGGGAAAAAGGATCAGCGATAATGTATCAGCCGGCTGTCCGTTAAAGTAACGTGCGAGGATTCTCTCTCCGTAGAGAATTAACCTTTTCCAGCTAAAAGAAGAATAAAAAGTCGCATGCATGGGAAAGTGTTTTTCCGAGAATTCTCAGAGTTCGCTGAATTGTGATTAAGCTTGTTTAGAATCGTCTCGCTTAGAAGACGCATGCATAAGTAGATTGCGTCAAATATACGTAAATTCGTTAAGGAAGAAATTACCGTTTATGTGAATTTAAATGTCACGTGGAAGAAAACTTTCCTCCCTGTCTTTTATCTGGTTTTATCTGGTTTAATCGAAAATTTGCATTAAACAAGAACACATTTTCAGTCTTCCTTAATCAATACTTTATTCTGTCTTGTCTTATTTCCCTTATCTACTAAACGTAGTGATCCAATACATTGAAAAAATATTAAACTTTAAAAAATATATTATTAATTTATTAATTTGATATAATAATTCTGATTTCATTATTTTGAGTAAATATTTTTTTAGTAGAAGTAAATGTTTAATTAGTATTATTTTAGTATTATTATTTAAAGAAATATGTATTTAGATTTAGGAATTCTTTTTAGTGTAGGAAATTTTCAAATTTATTTCGTCTTCGCGTTTAAAGTTCACGATCATCACGTTGGTTCAAGTGGAGTTCAAGCAAATATGCGGACGTAATTTCGCACGACTCCGTTTCTGGAGACACGAATATGTTAATGTTGTTACTTAAATGGCTTCATCTGATTTATTGATCTGTTTTCAGAGCGGCTTCTCACGCTGTTTTCGATGTATTTTCGCTTAGTGAGAGAGACATGATGATGTTTCCAAAAGAGGAGCAATGACTGGAAGAAAACTGATTAACATGTCGGCCGAGTGAGAAATGAAGAGCCTTTCGAAAGCGAAACGAACTGTTCGTACTGCTCGTACTGTAGCGAATCGACAAAAGTAATATGTCAACGGTAAAAAATTTCCACTCCGAAGACTTGGTTATAAAATCTCTGATAACATCATGACTGCAATATGGCTGCAATAATGAATAGAATTTATACTATTTTAACTCAGATACATTATAAATTATCATTCATTATTTATTATAAATTATATGATAAAATTCATTATTTATTTTAGCTATTTATCAAAAAATATCCTAAGTTTGTTTGCATTCCTTATTATTAAATAAT
Organism: Acromyrmex echinatior; assembly: GCF_000204515.1. The sequence continues at coordinate 15,623 of NW_011627210.1, forward strand.
TCATTATTAAGGAAAAAAATATTAATCAGTTTTATTGAAATGTATGTCTTTATATTATTAGTAATTACATTTATAATAACATCCTTAATTATGAAACTGGCTAATCACAGCTACTCCTCTGAAGAATAGAATGACTATAATTGACCAATTTTATAACTACGGTTATTAATCTCAATTAAAGGTAAATGTATGGTAGCCATTGTGTCAAAAAATATATAAATTATCCATTTAACTAAAAAATAATTCAGCAAATAAGTTATAGATATTATTTATTTATGATTAAGGTAGGAAGGCGCAAGATTCAAAGTTCGAATTTTAGAGAGATGAGAAATTGCATCGAGAGCATCTTTTACATTCATCCGAAAGAGAAAAGTGTCGAAAACATAACTATAAGAATACGTACGTAGGCAGGTGATTCCTGAGGCCCAGTTAATGGTCGATGGACTCGGCGATCTCGA
>NW_011627210.1:16116-50704 GCF_000204515.1 Acromyrmex echinatior
TGCTGTTGATAACCGGCTTTTCATATTTTGAGACGGGCTTTCGCCCAGATCGTTACTCTTGACCACGAAATTTACGCTCACGAACGTACTAAATTAGTCGGTCTCCAACACATTGTTCGGTCGCTAATTTTTATCAAGATGGGACAATCATATTTATGACAATCCGAAACTCCGCAACGTAAGATATATTTCCGTTTCCTTAATGTTCGATCGTTCTATTTATATTATAGACAATTCGTTGTTTGCATATACTTTATAATTTTTTAATTAATATAATAAATTAAATTAAAATATAAAGAAGTGTTACGTAATTATGTAAAAAATAGCAAGTAGAAAGGGAGAGAGTTTCTCATAAAGTATAAATTATTTTTAAACATAAATCACACTAAGGTTTCTTCTCTTCGTGCGTCATAGAATATTGCTTTGTGCATTTTGCGTTTCTTTCCGCAAGAAAACACATTTTGATCAGAAACAGTTGTAAGAAACAGTCGCGCGGACGTGCGGGAAAGGGTTCACTCGAATGCTCGACCGAGATTTACGCACGTTGCAGCACGGTATTTCTTTTTTACAGGTCATTACACATACCACGCACGTATGTGTACGATAGAGTAGAATAGAACGAGAGAGTAGAGCCACTCCTCTTTACCTTCACGCGAGTTGGAGTATGATTCGTTATCATTGTGGATACTTTGAATTCTCGCAGTGATTATTTTCTACTGTTTTGTCTCAGTCTCTATATTTATTTATTTATTTATTTATTTATTTATTTATTTATTTAATAATCAAATAGTTTCTCACATAACACAGTTCTCCAAATGACATCCTGAGAGAACGCCCATAAAATATCCTAAGATATATTTTCTATGCTTTTAATTTAAATTCCACATAAAAATGCTACTATACGGATGGCGATAAATTAATATCTTTTATATTACTTTTATGGCGATGAATAGGTTCTCCATTTGATAGGTTACGTATGATCCGCAAATTCTCACACATTTTCGCCTCGCAATAATTCGCCGCGTAGTACCCTATCATCAGAAACAGTTCTCGCGATAGAAGCGTGGCGTTTGTGCTTTTCAGTTTCAGCTGGAGCCGTTATTTACTGCTCGCCGAGATCAGCCGCGATGCAGTCGTGAGAGAACGGGTGAAAGGAGCGCTCTCGCGATTCTGTGATGCTGCACCGCTACTCTGATTCCCCCGATTGCGATTCTGAGTCTCCAGGAAAAAGATGCCGGTTTAAAAGATCGCTCCTGCAAGACCGCCTCTGACGGAAGTATTTCGCGCTTCGCGGTGTTTAGGAAAAGGAAAGCAGCGAAAGTGCGGTCGAACGAGTCTTTCGCATGAAAAATGCATAAGCCATAAAATGAATAATTATAAGAGTTAAACAAATTAGAATACGCAAATTGCCAATGGACGATTAAGAATTAAGATCGAGAAGTTTCACGAGTTCGACGATGAAAATTAACGACAAATTTGGCTGATCTCAAGTGGCTTTTTAAACGCGATAATTATAATTATAATTCAAAACTCAAGCAATTCAGAATGCACAATTGGAAAGGATGAACAATATTATCTTTCATTGGCTTTACTAAGGATTGTCTTCGCATTGTCCAAGGTTGCCATAGTTAAAAGAATGTTTAGTAAATCCGAGACACCCTGTATATCGGCAATCAGCGATGCAAAGGCACGCACTATAACGGCATACAACACGCTATAAGAATAGATTTAAAAAAATGATACATTACCATGGTAAAAATTTTTCTCAGAATTTTTCATATATATTAATTATGCAAGATTTCTAAGATTTCTAAGATTTTTTGTAAGTATAATTTCTGGTGTTACAAAATTTTTAAAAATTTTTAAATATTTTTTTTTAATTTGATGAGAAATTTGATGAAAAAAATTTTTTTTTAAATAGGATGAAAAATTTCAGAATATTTTAGAATTCACTTGTATGAAAAATTCTGAGAGAAGATGTAAACTTTCCGAATCTTTCTGAGTATTTCTGAAAAATGTTCCAATTCATATAAAAATTACGAAAAAAATTTTCGTCAGGATAAAGCTACATCTTTAGACCTCTATCCCAACGAGCACACAAAAGTCAACAAAAAATTAAAATAACTTTATTTTAATTCTTAACATCTATAAACAATTAAATTTTGTAATAAAAAAATTATCATTTTGTGATTTTCTCTTGATTTGGTGTTCCTTAGAATTTTATAACTCTTAACAATAATAACGATATAATTTATCGTTGTTGCGCAGCTTTTTTCACCGTGTAAAACCTACGCAACGACACTAATAACACCGTTACTATCGTTAAGAGTTACAGGATGGAAGCATAAAGATGCATCTTTAATGTCATTTTAACGTCAAAATAACGGCAAATAACGTTAACTTGATGGTAATAAAGAATTACAAAATACAGGAACCTTAATGTCATTTTAACATTAAATAACGACAAATTTTGCCCAGATAACAAACTAACGCTACTTGTCGTCACTTTGACATCAAGATGTAGCATGTCAAAATGACAAGTAGCATCAATTTGTTACCCGGAAAAAAGTGCGTGCCATATTGCGCTTTTCGAGCCGCCTGCGTCAATTCGATTTGATATCACAGATCTTGGGTGTGCCTACTCTCCGGAGGCACCTCTTACCATTGTTTCGGGTTAAAACGATTACCGGCAAGGCGGTGCTTGTGCGTTACGTAATGATCTCGTCGAGCGTGCGCGCGAGTGCGCACTTTCCTCGCCGCGATTATGTTAGCGTAGCTATTACGTTAGTCTCACACAGGATGTTTTCCGAACGAGCTCATGCCTCACAATGCTCATGCTTGAGCAGATAGCGATCGGGCGAGAAGGAAATTTTTTAACTTACGACACTCGATTGCCTCAGACAGTCGCGAAATTGCTCCGATCTTTCATTCTTTTCACTCACCGGCATTCAATAGCGATGAATTAAAATTCGATGGACAATGTCAATGTTTTACGTAAATGATAGTTTTGTCCACAGAGAAATCAAAGAAATAAAATATCGGGTGATATTAAAATATAAAGAATCAAGAAATATTTAATCAACAATTATTAAAACTTCTTATTGAAAAAATAAAGATTTAATTTTAATTAACATTTCATTTAATTTTAAATTAAATTTTAATTTAATTTAATTTAACTTGTTATGTTAATTAATTTTAATTTAATTAAAATGTCCAATTATATAAATGAAACGAACATTTGTTAAAAAGAGAAATTTATTACAATAACAATCGAAGAGATATCATTAAATCCGCTTGTCGATGTCACTGTCTATTGAAATCATCTCTTCCGTAAAGAAACGGAGATGTAACTGCGTAAATCCGAGGTCGACCTCTTGCGTAGGAGAATTGATAATTAGCAATCCTGTAGAGATGAACACACAAAGATAATCAACAAGATGTTATTTCTAATGAAGCAAAATCCGCCGACATTTTTACATAATCGTTAATTGTTAAGAGAGAGGAAAAGTAACGGTGCTTTGCAAAATAACGGTAATGTATCATATTTACGCGATTGATGTAACACGCAATTTTTATCCTGTTCCAGGAGATGATTATAAGAGGCTGATTGCACGTTCAACTGCAATAATTGCGTAATTATCTGAGAATTATCGCTCGATTCTCTCATAATCATAGAAAATATTAAATAATAAATGTAACTCACAAATTTTTCTGTTGAACATTAAAATAGAGTTATAAATATATATCTTTGCCGTATTTTTTGCCGTATTTTTTGCAACAATATTTTTCTATATTCGCATACATTTTTATTTTGTCGAATGAGCCCAAACAACACAAATGTCTAAAAATGAAATATAAGGCGTTTTAAAATAGCTTAAAACATTTTTTTAAAAGATATTTAAAAGACATTTTTAAGACGTCTTACCTCGATTTTAGACTTTTTGTTGTTTGGGCGGTGACGTGATATATTTTCATTGCATATATTATGTAAAACAATGTTGCTATTATAATGATTATTGTGTATATTAAACACTGGATTGTCACACGCAAAATGATTAACGTAACTATAAAATTTTTTTGTTTTATATTTTTATTGTGTTATTCACTCTTTCAGATTCTGCGAGATTCGTGTGTCCGCTTAGGATGAGATCAGACTGAGCGCAATGACATCGAGATATTTCGTGTTCGTCGCAGCTCTAGCGTATGGTGAGTGCATTGATGTCATCGCTGAATTTTACAGAATTTTGAGTAAAATGCTTCCTGTTTCAAGATTCATTTCTTAAATCTTCGGTTAACTGCATCGCAAGCAAAAAATTATTGATCAAAAAGTACAACGTTTCCTTTCTTATCAATTTTTATTAATTCCCTTCAGCCTCGTATACATAAAATATAATTACATAATATTATATATTCTATGAAGAGAATTTTTATAATAAATTGTTAGGTGAATTACGACATAGAACTGATTTTTATGAGCTGACTTTAGTTGCAGTGTCCACCGCGCAAGTTTATAACAGCCACTCAGAGGATGCAGTTGCAGCGATCGAGCCAGCAGCTGCAAATAATGATTTCATCACACAAACTGTCTATGGCTTCCTGGACTTTACCACGACAATCGGCAATACGGTGATGGTCTTCAGTCCTCAAAGCGCTCCTCCAGGTAACATTTGCAAAGTTTTATTTACTCGAATGATTACATCAAAGCTGCAAAAATTGAAATTACATTCAGTTATTGCAATAATAATTAATAAAATTATAAAAATAGTAAAATTACAAAAAAATTATTTAAAATTATTAAAAATACACTATATATATTTATAGACATTTACACGTCATTATAATGATTTTGTGATATCTTTTATGAGGGTATTTATCTATTTTGTAAAACTATTGATAAGTAATTTACACTCATTATCTTTTGCTTATAATTATAACTGTAAGGTATCTATAGCGCTTAAGGGGATAACATTCCAAAGCACATAATCAATAACAATTTATCTATTTATCTTGACTATTAATCAGTACGAAAAAGAATTTCATCGAGAAGTTCTAAAGAAAGAATTCTTTGAAAAACAAATGTCGAGGGCTGTCGTAATTTCGGTAAGTAGAAAATTCGCAATTCGTAATCATGTCAAGCGATTTTGAATTGTGGATATAATGCCAGAAAATACCTTCTAACAAATGTAATCAACACTTTTATTATGCCGTGCTCGTTCATGGACTCTGATCCTTCGGTTATAATAAGGATGAATCCTTGAAATCCTTGAACTGAAGAGTACTATAGTACTGTATATACGCAAGATGAGCCTTGGCGAGGGACATCGGGTATCAATCTCTTTAGCATATCGCTGTCCGGGTTTGCGTACAAATCATGCTAATTGTTCACTTCATGACTCTCTTCTCCTTGACTTTTCAAATCGCCCACTCAAAGCTGTTTGCTTCTTTTTTATAAATAAAGATTTTACAAATAATTGTAATAAAATAATTGTAATAAAACTGTAAATAAAAATTGAAATTTAATATCAATTTACAGCATAATTATAAGTAAAATAATATAATGTATATCTTTTTTTAGCTTTAAAAGAATTATAAGAATGTAATTTAAATGTGATGGAATTAAAATAAGAAATAATATGGATAACGCCGCACAATAAAATTGAAAGTTGAGAAAAAAGATTTTCACATATCTTGAATCCTTTCTTTCTCAAAGGATAAGGAATTTGACCGAGACCTTCGGTGTGGGTGTCGGGACATGCTTTTTTAGTCTCGTTTTCGCGATTCACACATTCGACCTCACAGAAGTACGATTTTTATTCTTGTCAGGTATGCAAATGAGTCGTTCATTTTCAGAAGGAGGCATTGTGAAGAAGATCACGTCCCCCACGCCAGCGATTCACACAAAGCCAACGACAGAGCAGCAGCCGAAGAAAAATGTCCCCGACATCCAGCCCAGCAAGACGCACAAGGCCGAAGATCAGGACGATGAAACGAAGAAGCAGATAAAGGGCACGAAGATCATCGTGAATTCCGTGGTCGAGCAGAACGTAGTGAATCCATCCGAGAATGCCCCACCGAAACCGACCAAGAATCAGGTGAGAACGAAATAACGCTGTACAGGATATCCTGTCATTATATATATATTATGTGAACGCCTAATTCTTTTTTAAGGTCAACTTTTTTTTATAATTGTCTTTAGTCATTTAATACATGAAATATTCTCCGTACAATAATTTTAATACATTTATACAGTATATAGTAATTTATAGATTTTTAAAATAATTATATATTCAAATTATATACATTGCAGTTTAATTTTGTAATTAAATTATTATAATAAATTAAGTAAATAAGACATTATATATTGAAAAGTCCGCCTAATTATTTATCATAATTCGCACAGGAGTCAAATAAACAGACGAAGACACCCACACTGTCATCAGTGGTTCAGATACGTGCTAAGGATGAAACTCCAGGCGTGAAGAACAATCTCGCTGAACCTGAATATGATTTTCTCTCAAAGCAGCCGACAGAAGTGATCGACGAGACATACAAGGTATGTAAATGTAGATCACGAAAATAAAGCAAATGCCATGTAAATGCATAAATTATTAGTTCCTCGTTCTTGAAACTTTAGAATATGTACTTTTATATTATTTAATTGTGTATTATGTTTTAGAGTTATTGTACATAACAATTACATTTTACACTTTTTTAATAATTTCCTGGCCTCCTTTTAATATTTTCTAACTGGATCAAATGAATAACGGATCTGCTTTCTCTGCTAGTGAAATAAGTGGAGAAAATGACATATTTAAAATATGTGTCATACTTTAAAATATGCAATATATATTAAAATAATATTTTTCAAAATATAATATTTTTATCTTTAAATTATTAGTTTATATTTTGACATTTTATTTTTAACGATAGAGTGATATTTTAAGATTATATTGGATTAGTCATACTTTTATAGCCATATAATATATGTATATAATTGATAATATATATTAGCCAGAGCTACTCCCCGAAATTTGTCCTTTGACTTTTTGACTAAATTGATATCAGCGTGAAGTTGGTCCCCCTAATTTTTGAAAAAATTAACTTTCTACAGCTCATTCGATCACACATATATGCACATTTTGAAAAACTATCGAAACGAAAATCTATTGATTGAGAGTTAAATCTAGTTTGTTCGTGGTTGAGGAATTGAATGTGATATTAGAAATCTAAAAATGTTTTTTAATAGCTTTATTATCAGAAGTGTGCAAAATACGAAATGTGTATACATGTGCAAACAATAAAGCAATCGAATAAGCTATAGATAATTCTTTCTTTGGGGGATCAACTTTACAAGGGTTAAATCGGGTCGATAGCTTACTTTAAAATAAATTGCGAAGACAAATCTTACATTTTATAACTTTATCCAGTCTTATATTACATGAAGAGAAAATATCTAAAATATGATCTAATTTGTTAAAAATGTGGCATTGGCTCTTTCGGAATCCAGCCAACAATTTCGCGCTCGCGAGATCCGTTATTAATTCTCCACGCTCGATCGCAGAGACAGGAAATCAGATATCCTGTTTATAAAGTAACATTGATCTTCGGCGCGTGAGCAGGAACCGCGAGAAATGAAAACTGAGAATCTGAGAGATTTCATATCCCTATAATTACTGCTAAACTGGATCGCTGAAACTGGATTCAATGAATGGATGTCGTCGCTAAAACGAATTCCGCGATTGCATTCTAGTCTGAATATCCAATAAAAAATGGATCATCTAGCTAGCGGGATGAGAAGGTCATAGCAAAAACAATGCTCAGCTTTACCATAAAATTGCGCAACTGGACATCCCGCAAGCAACTTTCTCGATAACTTGCGCGCGAAGCCGCCGCGAAATTATACGCGAAATAATCGCATCGGTGTAATTTTCCGCATGCCGTAATCGATTTTCTATCCGATCCTTTCTAGCTGCCCTCCTCCCTCCGTTCGTTCCTCAGTTCTGATGATCGGCGTGAAAGTCCGATCTTACAAATACATAAATCGGTTTCACCCGCGAAGCGCGACGAACACGCTTTTTCAACAATATTTTCCAGCATTACTGCATCTCAAATATTTTATTGCATTTAAATCGAGTTATTATCATATTCTTTTATGTGTATACATAAAATTATTATTTAAATATTATTAATTATTAGGTGTTGGAATTAATTCGTAGCGTTTTACAAGTGATGGGAAGTACTTTCATTAATGTATTTTTTAATGCTCATGTGAAATAAATAATATTTTTTCATTAAAAACGCTACGAATTAATTCCAACACCTAATATTATATAAATAATTATTTAAATTATTAAATAATTATTTTTTTACTTTACTTACAGTATAGTGTATACCATCTACCAAATAAATGCTGAATGATTCTTTTTAATACTCTACAATTGTTTACTTACATAATTAATGTCATTTATCTTTAATGACATATATGACATCTTTTATTTAATTATAATTCTGATTTTTGACAGCTGATCAACCTGCGACCATCGTCGAAAGTTCATCACAAACCACGTGCCACTCCGCGAAGGGACAAAGAGAACCCAACTGGTCTGGTAACCAAGTTGGGCGGCACCATCGTAAAGGATGGACTCACCACCGTGCATGAGACTAGCGTGATCGGAACTTATATCAATGGAAAATATGCCCAGGTATTGCAGAGCTCATCAAGAATCCTAACAGCACCGGTTGCACCAGTAGCTGATGGTAAGATTCGACCCTCCAACACCAATCGCATCCTGAAAACTATTGGTCCTCAGCATGGTAAGCTCAAGCCGCAGCTGGAGCCCACTCCAACCAATCAGCAACAGGACGAATCTTCGCTACCTTTGGAGGCTCTTTTCGAACCTTCCGGTGTGTATTTCATGATAGCTTTTATAAATTTTATGTTGCGTTTAAATTTTTTTGTGTAAAATCTAATAGCAAATTTGTTAAATTATATAATATAATAATATAATAATTTTTTAAATAAAAATGTTAGTGTTTTATATAGAAATATAAAACTAATCTCATAACATTTTTCCTCATGATGCACAGAAATTTTTTAATCTTTAAAAACAAAAAATTTTTAATATTTTTTAAATTTTTTACCAGTTCCAAAAATTTTAGTTTATTTCGCTTTCAAAATAATACAATTTGTAACGTGTGATAATAATTGCAAGCTAAAAAGTATTAATTAATGACTTCAATTATCTTATTGGACTAAATCAGTGTAGTAAAGAGAAATCAATATAGAACTAAAACTCTACTCTATATTAATTTTTTTACTCTCAATAAAATTTATAACAGGCATAAAATTTTTTTAATAATTTTTGAGAAATAGATTGATTAATTTTTAAGATTGAAAACAAGACCGTTTATGTCAAATAACATTACTTTAAATACGAAGCGCTACTACTGTTGAGATGTTGAACTAATATATATATATATATTCATATAAATGAATTAATTTTAGAAATGATAATTACGTGTCGATATGGTTGTCGGATTTTCAACGCAATCAATCTGAAATATAATCCCCCCAAATTTCCCAAATTAATCTTAAAAAACTGTAATAAACTTATTGCGAAAAATATTGCCTTGGCCGGGAATCGAATCCGGATCTCTTACATTCCGTGCGAGCGTCCGTGATTAATTTTTATTCCATTAGACACTCCAGTACGATCAACACGAAAGCCGTCGACTCCCAATAATTTAATCAGACCTAAATTCCGAAACAAGATTATCGATGAATACGATAACAGTGAACCACAGCAAACGAGGACCGGAAAGAATCGCTCCAGCACGACTCGACCAAATTATAAGTGAGTGTTAATGGAATAGTACAATTCAAAAAGCAAATTGATAAATTATTTATCTGCTTTCTTTTTGTTTTATCAATCATTAATATTTTATCATGCTGTCTGTTTCTTATAACTTAAAAAACATAATACATAACATAAATAAACATAATAATTTGACATGACTATTCTCTTTTATAATCATCTCTCTCTTCAGAAATCGTCCCGCAACTACCACTACTGAAGCACCCATTAGTCGCCGTCGCAGCGGTTTTCGACCGAACAATCAATCCCCTAATTCACCCTCAAAACAGTTGACGAAATCGAAGAACAGCGATCAGCAGTCGTCAACGACGGTCAGTCTTCTGCCTAAGGTGAAGCTACCGAGGACGCAAGGTCGCTGGTCATATAAGACCACACCGAAACCAAGAATCATGATTCGTAAGCAGGTGGATGAAGAAGATTTGCGAACGTCGACTGAGTCGAGTACAACAGAATTGGTTCCCGGGGCAATCTTTGATGAGCAAGGCAAGACGGCAACGATGATCAATGTTGCTCCAATCTCATCTAGCGGCACTAATGTTGCCCAGAGGAAAGAACTGTCCTTGACGGACGACGAGTTAGATCCCAGTGAAAGCGAAGACGTGGCTAGTGTCAGCATGCAACAGGATCAGCAGCATCCTGGAGAACAGATTCTACCAATAGAAACGCTCAACGTGGAAATCTCTACTGCGGCGGATCTCGACAATGTATACTTCGAGATTGCCACTATCAAATCGCCTTACTCTTTCCAGGTAAGTTTTTTCTATTTTATTTTAATATTTATTTATTTATCTACCAATTGGACTGAATGAAATGGTAATAAATATATCCAAGAATCTCATACAAAAATTAATTAAAATTATTGGCTTTTGATTTGTATCACGTTTGCGACTTGATATTAATTCTTTAAACTACTATAAATCATAATATATAATCACTAAATTATAGATCTGATAACTAAAGATGTTCTCTCTTCAGGTAGGAACACTCCGAAACACTCGCTACATCACGGTGACCTCCACCATCAAGAAAACGTTTGCGACGGCTGAACCGAGCAGCTCAATTTCACCTACCGAACCACTCACGGAGAACATCCTAGCGAATACTGGGGCTGCCTACGAGTCGACCTTGCCACTTGACTCGTCTGTCGCGACATTACCAGCGATCTCTCTAGACGCCGCCCAGGCGACACCGCCATTAGAAACGCTGACAGAGACATTCTCAACTACTCAAACGTTGCTAAAGACGCATATGTTACCAGTGATCTACGCCGGCAACAGCACCACTCGATTGACCTTAGTGCAAACGTATAACATCGCCCGAGTGGTGACGGCAATAAAGACGCTGCCGCCGATGGAAATCTATCAATTTATTCCGAGTAAAACATTGAACGAATTCAACTCGAAGCTCGACGAAGCTGGCAGCGAACTACATCTCGAGCTCGAATTTGGTGACGATGATCGCGATGACGAAGACGTTCCAAAGAGAGTGGTAGTGCCCAACAACGATTCCGATGCCGACCTGGACATTTTTAAGTCGGCATCGCCGTCCAAGATCAAGAGCGACACTGCAACCAGCAGCAATATAGAGCCTCAGCTAACCCCGGAACAGGCCCAACAATTAGCACTGCTGAAATACTTTGGTCAACCACAACTCCAGGTCATCACTACATCCAAACCAGTAATCACCTTGGAGACGTTGTACGAATCGCACGTGATTCCTGTGGTAAACTCTGGAAATACTATCTACTCAACACTGACAAGGCCAGTCGGCACTGTACCAAAGTCAGTATCTCTTATTCCAAATACTTTTAATAAGCCAATTTTTTTTTTTTACATAATTGATATATATAAATGAAATTGGACGTTATATGCATAAATTAAATAATAATATTTAAAGTATTTAGTAAATTATATGCGTTTGCAAGTATTTCATATTATTCTATACATTACATTATATTTTATTTATATGTATTTTTTATATGCATTATATATAAAATACATAATATATAATATTGATCATAATATATTGATCATAATATATCTTTGTCGCATTTTTCTGCTTCAGAACATCCTACGAATATGGCACATCTACTTTAAATCCAGTGTTGCAACCACAAGTACAACAAGTGCCGCAACTGCCGCTGTTCCCGCAGCAGCCGCAATTCACGGTGACAAGCGCGCCCATAGTCACTCAGACTCTAGCTACCATATCTGACTCGCGAGTGCTTAAACTTACCTTCGGCGCCAAAACCGCCTACACCACTCTCTTCTCTACAAGGGTCGTGCCTACCGAACTCACTACCTATATCACCAACACGGTACCGGTGCAGCCAACGGTACCAGCGTATCCTGGTTACTATCCCGCGCCGGTGCCCTATCCACCCTTTCCCTTCGTCGGTTAGATTTCGTCCTTTGACTCTTTCGAGCTCTTAGCGGTCCATTTCGATTGCATTCAATCATCATATTTGCTCTCTTCCGAGAGCTGGATATTAACTTTAATTAACTTTATAATATACAAAAGAAGAGAGACACGCATCCTAATCCAGGATACGATTGGATATAGTCCTAATTTAGACACAAAAGTTATACTAATATTATAAGAACGTCATCATGACCTTATTTGTCGCTTATAAGTTCATTCATAGGTAATAAATGAAGTGATGATAACGCCTTATAAAATGTTATTATGACTCTCTGCTTGGGAAACAATTTTATTTAATGGCTTTTTCCTGATAATCCTTTCGATAAAAGTATGATATATTCTGCACGTCGATTTACATTAATTGTGAAAATTGAACGTTTCATAAATAGTGATCGTATAATTGTGACTTATGATAGACTAATATTATTAAGGATAGTTTTGTCCATTTTTAAAGCGATCTCACCATTTCATTTCATCCAAATTGTCTTTATTTACAAATGGCATGCAAGAAAAATCAACATGTCGCTTATGACACATTTCTCACTTATGACGTCACGATTCAAATGGCTGGAGTGAGTACTCAGGAGACATAAATTTAAAAATTTTCTCTTTTTAAAAATAAATATTAATAAATTTATTCATATCAGATTATTAAGAATGAGAATGTCAGCGCTGCAAATCTACGCTGTTCTTTAATATAGTAGCAGTTCTCTAATTTCACATAATTGCAATTCTGTAATAAATGGGCTAATGCACGTTATTACTAACAGAACATATAAGAACGCAATTTCCAAAAGAAAAAATTATAAGTAACTTCGAAATATTTGATAATAAAACGTTGGCGATGATTGCAATCGAACGGCATTATTGTAAATAAATTATTGATTATAATATATTGTATGTCGTATATTGTGTATGTATACTGCGTATTTTTGTAAATAAATAAAACAAAAACGTGAGTTACGTGAAAACATACGAAGTAATTTGCTAATAAAATATAGGTTTAAAATAAATATAAGTTTAAAATGTAATAAAATGGACAATATAACAATTTTATGAAAAATAGAATATAATTAATAATATTAATATGATAAATTAAAATGACAAAAAGTTTGAAACGGTAATAATCAAAATTTTATCATCATTGTACCATTATTATTTCTATCTATTTCAATTCCAAAAACTGTAACATGTACTTTGATAAGCAAAGAGAATAATTAAAAATTACTTAATTCCATAATTCAAAAATATCATAAAGATATTTAGTTCCATAATTATGTAAGAGAGGAGATAAATATCCTAACCCATGGTACAATTGGATACAGTCCTAAGATCCAAAAATTATAATAATATAATATCATCATGAATTTATTTGTCACTTATAACTCTTCCTACATAGCACCGAATGTTTTCAGAAATATCTCAAAAATATTTCAACCGAAAAGTAAAACACCTGAAAAAAATTATGAAATATCTGCTACATTTCTGAGACAGTTCTCAAATAGCAAAATGTCCACGATTCTTACACGTGAAACTTTGTTGAAAGATTCAAATGTCATAAGAGAATGAATCTGTAATCTTTTTGAAATATTATCAATAAGATTTCAGCCATTTCGAATGAACTACAAAAATGATATTTAAATATATAGTTGATTGATATCTCAATAATATTTAAATTTATTATGTTGAATGTTGTTTAAGTATCAATTAAATATATATTTAAATAACTAATTTTTCTGAAGTACTTAAAATTTATTAGAGGTTTTATGATTTATTTACAGATAACAAAACTTATTGAAATAAATTTAAAGTATTTCTCAAAAATAATAATTATACCGCCAACTATCTTGGTTAATTAATCGTAATGTATGTGTAAAAGAACTTATACAAAATTACTATTAAAAAATCAGCTGCAGTTTCCACACAATATCATCTGAAATAGCCAATAGTGATATAGCATATTGTGCAAACTATGCATTACATATGTTGTTATATATTTGCTGTATATTTGCTGACATCAAAATAGGATACATTATGAATATAACAACATGATTGTTTATATATGTAATCAGTTGTCAAAATTTCTAAAGCAAACTGTAAGAAATAGTGATTTACACATTTTATTGTCGGCAACAAGACAGCAACATGTTAGCAACAAATAATGAATCGTTTCAGCTTAAGCTTAATTGAAAACATGACAGAAATAGAATATATAATGATTTCTATCCGTTGCTGCAAATGTCCTTAACTATAAAGTTTTTAATTTCAGCTTGTTGTTAATAGAATGCTGACAATAAGACAACACGCGTTATTATCAAGGATATTCTTGCTGACTTGTTGCCACCAATTTGCCATCGCAAGAATTCGAATTCCATTGATGTTCAACGTGACAAACATAATGCTGTCACACCTTGTCCTGAGTTTGTCGAAATTGATTGCTGCAACATTTTCGGCAACATATTAGCAAATACAATGCATTTGGCTATCTGGAATTATTCATATATAAAATTATTCACAATTAAAACAGAAATCACAAGCCAATCATATATAAAAAAGTTTTTCGCAATTAAAGTAGAACAAGTCACAATAACATCAAAATGACATTAAACTGATTGAATTATGAACAAAGAAATTACTTTCAGTAAACATTTCAGAATCATCATGATGATTTTTTGTTCTGTTTATATATGTTTTTCAATTTATTATACATGACAGTTTCCAGAAACATTTCTATTAAAACATTTCATATGATATATTGGAGAATCCTTTCAGAATTGTTGCACGTAATGAGACATAAAAAGTTGAAACAATTCTGAAACTTTCCACAATAATCGGTTGTATGGGTTGAGTACAAATAAAGCTGTAAAGACGTCCTATGATGTTATTATTCCGTATTCTACATGAGAAATAATTTTATTTATTTAATGGCTTCTTCATAGATTTTTCCTGCTATTTCTTTCAATAAAATAAGTTATGATCGTCGATCTGCATTGATTACCATTGTGAACATTGGACATTTAATAAATAGTATAATTGTGACTTGTGATAAATTAATATTCCGTTTACTTAAAAACTTTTCTAATAAAAACATCTTAAATTTAAAAAACCTATTTTTAAAAATTAATATTAGTAAAAAGTTTTATTCACCGGATTATCAAAACTGCAAGGTTGCAAATCTATGTGCTGTACTTTAATATAGTAACAGTTCTCTAATTTCACGTAATTGCAATTCTGTAATAAATGTACCAATGCACCATTGCTAATAGAACAAACATGGACGTAATTTTCATGTCAGAGAAAAAATTATAAACGTATATCATCGAAATATTCGATAACAAAACATTGGCGACAATTGCAATGAAACGACATCACTGTAAATAATTTAAAGATTACAATATATTTTTTTTACATCGCATATTGTGTATGTTTACTTCATATTTTTTGTAAATAAATTGATCAAGATCGTGAATTATCGCGTTGCAACAAATATAAGTTAAATAGAAGAAATTGGAAAACGAAAACTAAGTAATTTATTAATAAAACATAACTATAAAATATAATAAAATAAATAATATAATAAATTTAAGAAACCGAAAATAATTAATATGATAAATTAAAGTAAGAAGTTTGAAAGAGTAATATTTACAATTTTATCAACATTGTACCATTATTGTTTAAATATCACTTATTAAACACTTTAAGGATGACAGGATTATTCTTCTCACTTATAACCTGTAGTAACAACGCAAAGTATTTCTGTAATAGTTTACGTCAGTAATATGATGAGCTGTAGCACTATTGTGCTGCGAATTGTCAATTATCAATTCCTTAAGAGAGTACACAGAATGCCTAAGACTCTTTGCATCTACAACAATTAATTTTTGAAATTTTAATTGTCTTAGCCACTTCAATTTAATGTGACAAGAAAGAAATGGAAGGCAAGAACAATATCATAATATAAAAACAAATATTTAGACAATGACCAAAGTTCGATCAGAAAAGTTATTTGCTTACTGACTGCAACTCCCTTCGGTGTTCCTATCACATGTATACTCAATTTTCTGAAACTACTTCTGTTCAGTGTATACCTTTCGAAAAATTCTCTCAGCTTATTGATATTTATGTTCTCTATTGCAAGCGCTTCCTTTTCACATCTGTCAAACATGTATTGCCGCATCATGATTTCACTCCAGTCTCTGTCAACTCTGTTTTTCAGAATATCGGTATCATCATGTTGCTTTAAAATTTTCAGTCCTTCTTTGACATCATCTAATTCTTTTTCTGAGAATTGTTCCAACACGATTCGAAACGAATTCAGAAATTCCTCGATCCATTGATCAACGTATTCGGTTGTGCATTTATCTGCCTGAGCATAAACAGTAATAGAATATCCTAAAATTCGTTTGATATCTCTAAGATCGCACGAAACATAACTGAGCTTTTCTTGTTTTCGTAAATGATTCATTAACGGTTCTTTCATTATCATCTAAAAAATGATTATTTAACAGATGAATGTGATGTTTAAATAAAATCAATCATGGTAATCGAAAATGTTATTCACATTTCATTTACTAATAAAAATAAATAAATATAAATTGAAAATTTCATGTATTTAAATGTATAAAACAATATTGTTAAATACTTACAAGCATCAGCTCGGTTAATACCAATAATTCAATCGAAGCAGAACCGACTTGATAATAATTTGTCACTACTGAATTTACATTAGTTGGATTAATATTTTTCAACTTAAAAAAAGATGTGCCTCGGGGTATCTCATTGACTTCAGTAGGTAGCACCTCTTTATTCAAGGAAGAACAATTAATTTTTTTGATAAATCGTTGTATAATACTCATCGTAAAGTCTTTCGTTACATTGCCTTGCACAAGGCATTGGAAGTACAGATTATTGGTAAAGGATTTTACAAAATCTCGGAAGTCTTCCAACAAATATCTTCGTAGAGCATTGTATTTGTGAACGTGTGTACAGTTGCCGCTCTTCAATAACCATAATTCCATATCCCTGCGAAAAAAATAAGCTATATATATGTTATTAATTGAAAATGATAAGAAATGTAATAAATATAATTCAATTTATAAAATTAATTGTTACAATTGATGTTCATCACTAATTGTTTTTTTCTACTTGTATAGAATTTTATGATTATTGCAATTATGCGTAATAAACAGTTAATACTCAATAAACGTTTCCGGTTCTATAAATTTATTGTAATGTCTCCTGAGTTGTTGTATTCTTATAATTCTAAGTAAATCCTTTGAAAAAGGGACTAGATCCACCATATAGTTTGCAATAACCATCAACCAGGACTGCAATAGAAATAAAATATTTACATTTCTTCAAATTTTACACATACACACACACACACACACACACACACACACACACGTTTTAAACGTATACTTACTGGAAGATTTTCATCAAATCCGCTTATTTGTATTGTAATACCTGTAGCTTCTTCATTGACATCGATCTTATAATCAAATCCAGCCGTTACAGCCGGATGTAATTCTTCGAGCATTAGATATTTTAATACATTGCAGTACATTTGCAGGAGAGCTGCACTAAATTGTTATTAATATAAGCTTTGTTTAATAACAAATTAATTTATAAAAATCGCACATAATAATTACAAGTTAGACATTATAATAAATATATATGAGATTAACAGACATTGTATTATAAATATTGTTACATGTTCAAGCTTTTATTTACTTTTTTGCTAATCTAGGATTCAGAGCAGAAAAAAGATGTAGATTTATATGACACATCGTCCAATAAAACTTCGGGCGAAACCAAATCTGCGACATACAATCTTCGTGTATTTTTACAGGATACTTCGAAGCTTCTGCTGATACTGATATGGTAGAGAAATTATTGGTAAGAAATTCACTGCATAATGGTAATTGAAAATCAGGCAATGGCTCGATAGATTTCCAGTGTTCGAGCGATGCTTTTGGTAACGCCATATATGTATAATTAATTTTCAATCTCGGATCGTCTATACTTATTTCAAAATCACTGTTGAAAATCATGATATTCGCTGTTTCTGGCATCAAAAAATCCAAACATTTTTGTATAGCTTCTGGGTTATACTCGAAATAAATATGCTTTCCAGTTACATAATCACGTGACGGATAGAAATGCATATTCTTACATAAATCGAACACATCATCGTGTTTACTAAAAAATCTAAAAAACCTTCAAGTATAAGTGGCATATCTTATATATTTTAATAATATTTCTCTTTTCTACATATCTATTTATTCCTAAATTGATTTACCTAAAATTATTTTTTCCAATCTTATAAACCTCATTATAAGTACTTTCTTGTGGACCCGTCTTTTTTACTAAATTTATAAAGGAAAATATTGCATCTAGAACGTCTTGCTGATGTTTTACTCCTTCATAAGTGAGTTCTACTGTAATCTCGAATAAGACATACATAGAGTTGTATCCGAAACCATTATCGTTATCACAATAACCACAGAACACATCAAAGCCCCACCTTTTTTTACGTAGATAACTAGTTAAAGAATTATTTCCTTTATGTTCAATAATCCATGAAATATATTTATATGGTTTACTTCTGTATGAATCAATTGTAGGCAAAGCCCATGTTACATGTAGCTGTAAAACACAAGTTTTATTTTTATGCATTTATTCAGTGAACACAGCTTTTTTTTTAATTTATGTGTCCAAGTTACATACGTGGGTGATTTCTTGGCTGAAGGGTTTAATATGATACATTTTTTTGAAAGTGTCAGTATTAAATGAAACGCCGTCTTTAAATTCGGTAAAATCATCGGAAGGCAGCCAATTACTTGGTATATTACTGAAAAAGTTTGCAACATATACTTCCAAAGTATCTAGCGATAATCTCGCCTATAAACGGATATATCATATTATGAATTAATTATGTTTAATAAGAAATCAATTGTTCATCGCAATTTAACATATTATAGTTACCTGTATAGCTAGCGTCATTCTGTGAGCGCTATAATGACGCTTTCTGAATTTGTGTAGCTCTTCATACAACTTATCATCATCTATATTACTGTGTAACGTTATTAAATTGCTCCAGAACATCTTATTGGGCGGATGACCGGTTCGAGCAATAAAAGATAATAATTGTTGCTTTGTATTTTTGTCACTAGATGAACCCCACCGAAACTCTATGTGAACATGGAACATTTAAAAAGCCGCAAGTTTTAGCAACAACATTACTATTAGGATTTATTTACCCCTTTGTATGACCTTTCGTTCCCTCTTGATGGCATCTTTCTTCATCAAGGGTCCAATGAAAAATTGTACAAAACGATCGAGAGCTACAAACAAATGTTTCTCTGAAATATCAAAGTAAAATCTTGTATGCTCACAATCCGTTGCGCCATCAATAGTGCCACCATGGAGACTAATAAATTCATTAAAACCGTTTTCCTGAAAATACAGTGATATTTAAAGATTTAAACGTACAAATAGTATATTTTATAATAAATTCACTTATTGCATTTTAATACTTTTGGATATTTTTCGGATCCCATAAAAACCATGCGCTGAAGGAAATGTGCCAGGCCTGGAAGTTCCGGTGGATCGCTAAAACTGCCTACTCCCACACATAAGCCACAAAATGCCTGAGTTTAAAAAATATCTATATATTTATACTATTCATGCGTTGCATATAGAATCTTAAATTAATATTATATAATATATTAAACACAAACAGTAGTGGGATGACTCGTGAATAGTTTACACGTTTCGAAACAAATCCATAAAAATTTGTTTATATAATAATAAGGAATTCACGTTTTGCAAACAAGATCTTCTGATATCTCCTGATATAACTGAGTGCTTTCCATTTGATGAAATAAATCGACACAAGTCGATATAAGTGTCGTTCTATCATTCTTGACATTCAGAGAGTGACAAAGATAGAACGACACTTGTGTCGATTTTTATCGACTTGTGTCATCAAATGGAAAGCACAAGCCTAATATCAAGCCTTACTGTACGTTCGATGACATGCTATTAGCGCTATGTTGCGACATTTTATCTTTTCACGTCTCATGAACAATAAAAATAGATCGTCACTATTGCACCAATAATGTTATTTAGAACGCAGTTTCGAAGAGATAGATTATTTTTTATAACTTTATCTCCGATATTATAATCCCAATAAATTTTTAGTAAGATTGTATAAAAAAAAAAAAAATACGTAAAATGTATTCTAAAATGCTAATTGAATTGTCATTTTATACCTTCCATACATCCGTATTAAGTCGTTTAACTGTAGAACTACCTTCTTCATAATCTTTATCGTCATAATTCGCTTTTTCCAATCCAGATATTAACAAAGCTGTTAAACCATTTTGTAGTTTAACGACTCTAAATTTGAAAGACAAAACAAGTAACAATAAGATGAAAAAATTCCTGAGGATATAAAAAACATTATTCTTCTTTGTATAAAGTACACTGTAACATTTCTCTTAAACAAATTATCATCGCAATAAATAATACATCTCATGCATGTTTCAATAGAAATCGTTTTTTTTTTTGTTGTTGAATCTTCGCCCCAGTCTCACCTATAATCGGCCTTATGATACTCGCCCGATATGTCAGGTGAATTCAGATATTCAACAAGAAATTTATTGCC
Organism: Acromyrmex echinatior; assembly: GCF_000204515.1. Next base: position 37,084 of record NW_011627210.1, read on the forward strand.
TTTGGTCTTATGTTTGATTTCTGTCATTATATCAACATGCAAGAAACTAGAAATTTTGTGGATACAATACGATCGTAGAATTTTAAATAAGATTTTTATATGTTTCAACTTTCTTTCCAGTAGACCGTGTACAGTTTTAATCAATACTCTAGCTGACACTACTTCATACCAGAGAGAATCAAGGGAGGGTGGAACGGATTCGGCCGGCAGCTGCCGTTCGATGGAGCGAGTAAGAAATATGGTTGAAGCGTGATGGAATATATGTTGCACACACTAGTATTGTACCGCACTAGTATTGTGTATGTATATATACGTACATGCATACATGCACATTTACGGAAGTGAGTTATAAATGGCGAAATCAATCAGAGAAACGTTATCCGCTCCACTCTCCCTTGATTCTCTCTGCTTCATACTATTCTGTCTTAGGGGATGCTAAAGCCTCCTGTTTTATCCACATTTGCACACGATGAAAAATCTCCGAATTGAATTTACGGATTGCAAAAGTGTTATTACATAAATTAAGTACGCACAAACAGGATCTCCGCTGCACTGGATTTCATAAGAAAATCGAAAAAAATTCATAAAATTCACTTACTTTTGGAGAGCTCGTACAGTGTCATCTCAAGTATATATTTGCTTGATATAAGAGTTTTAGAGTCCATATGTTAAAAATAAGCGTGCAGCGAAAATTACATTATTAGAACGATATATAGAAGATCTTATAGAAGATTGAAGGTCTAGAAAAAAAGTATTTTCACCATGTAGAAAATACGTGCATACAGATGCTTTATGAAGACTGGGAATGTCAACAGAGCTGAAATTCCGTGTAGCAGTAGTTGTACAATCTTGTGATAGATGGTGTTGGCATATATTAGATAAGGATAAATATATGCGTTTGAGTAAGACAGAATTACGATATATATTATATAATATAATATAATGTAAGAAATGAATCAAAGATGCCAACACTATTATCGAATTTGGAATTAAAAAAATTACTACAACTTCGATCAAATTCGGTAATCGGTTTGGCATCCCCTTGATCAATACGGAAGTCAATTATTAACGTTTACACGGCACGCTTTACGCCGAAGTTATATAACATTGATTACTAAACTGGTTATGAAATGGGTATATCTACAAATTTGCATAGTCGCATAAACGTATGCATAAAGAAAATTATTCAATCATATTTTACGTGCAACTTTGTAAGAAAATTGGATAATTTTCTTTACACTTATGTTTATGCGGCTATGCAAGTTTGTATGGACATACCATAAAAGAAGACAATAGCAATGTTTGTATACACACTTAACATATACATTGGAATAAAGTGGAAATAGAAATAATTCTATAGGCATATAATATTATTTAATATTTTAAGCATATTCTTAGAATATTAAATGTACATTTAATATTCTAAAGATATGCTTAAAATATTAAATAATATTATGCGCCTATAGGAAATAAACAGAGTCATAGGTATCCAATATCCGGAAAATCAGAATTTCGGATTCAGCAATGAACACACGAATCCATTTCTATCTATTTCAATTCCCGAAACTTTGATTTTTATCATGTACTTTAATATATTAATCAAATTATTGATATATTAATATATAATTAATGTATAAAATTAAGAAATTAATTAAAAATTATTTAAAACCAAATTTCAAATTGTACACTTTGTCTACTCTAATGTAATACCTCTTCCATGTCAAATATGTAAAATTAATAAAACTAGTACTATTTATATTCGTCAAATAGTATCATTAAAATAGTATCAATAAAAATTTGGTCAAAATCCTTTTTTAATAATAAAAAACAGATGAAAGTTTACAATAGATTCACATAATATTAACTATATATGTAGAAAAAAAAAGAAAAAAAGGAAAAATGATAAAGAACAGAAAGAATTAATAAAAAATGAGATGATGCAGGAATATTGTAAATAATATAGCTATTTACAATAATGATTAAAATCACTTGAGGTTTGACTTAGCTACGTTTTATTCGTTTATTATTCTTTTATTTTCTATTTATCAACATATTGTCGCGATAATTTTTACATTGAATATCAAAGACAATATCTCATTTTTAGCAATTATTGTTTATAATTATTGGTATTTATTCAATAATTATTAAGCAATTCATTTATGTATTCTCTTTGTTTTTTCGTGTAAATCTCTTTTAAAGATAACTTCTAAAAATATTTATTAAATTATAAATATCTACAAATTATGCAAGAAAATAGAAAAGATATACAAAATTACAAAAATGTTAATAGGAGAGCAAACTGAATGTGCTGAATACTCGATTAAAATGAAACGTATAAATATTTATCGTAAGTCAATGATAATTAAAATATAATTTAGCTTTTTACAAAGCAATGACAAAGACATGTAAACCATTTCGTATTGTACTTGAATACAACTTTAGATTCAAAAGAATTCATTTCTAAAATTTCATTTCAATTCATTTTAATACAATTAAAAAAAAAATCAAATTCCTATCTTTTTTAAAATTGAAAGCTCCAAAAATTAAAAGTTACAAGCGCAGAAACTACTTATTCCTGATGTATTTCTGATTGATGTCATCTTTATAGATTATGCACTCACAAAATTCACAATTTAGCAGAATTTATAACTTTCTATAATGATAATAAACTAATTATAATTATAAGAGACTAAATATAATTATTTTATTATAATCTATCACTGTTGCATCATTATAATTGATGCCTAACGCTTAATATAAGGACTTATAGACTCGTCTTCTTTCTTGATAGCTCGCACAAGCGTCAGCGACAGCACTGCTATGATTACCTGCAATTATCATTTATAATTAGACGAAAGATAATTAGACGAAAAGTAATAGGAAACAATAAAAATTATTATTTATTAAATATAATGAAAGAAAGCTAGAGAGAGAGAGAGAGAGAGAGAGAGAGAGAGAGAGATTACAATTGATAAAATTAGTCAAATTTTCAGTACGTTTACTTAAAGAATAATAAAGAAAAGAAAAGATTTCATCTCTTACATGAAGCATACATAACGCCATCGCCATACCGGCAAGCCATCCCGATCTCGCTTCCAGAAACCAGGACAATTCCTCTACACAACCATGATGGAAAGCATTCCCTGTGACAGTGTCCCGGCATTCGGTGGGCAACGGTTTACGCATCTGTGTATAATCTCTTGGTCCATCAGCTCCGCAGCATCCGACCTAACGCATTCGTCAAAAATAGATACACATAATCGTACCCTTATGAAAATAAAAATCGGAGCGTAAATCGGGTGTAATGGAAGAGTAACCGAAGCTTGAACGAAATTTCTAGAAAGCGAAAATTGGAACAATGAAATGTAAAAGAAACATTTACGCTTCTTTTACATTTTGATGACTCTCTCATTGCATCCGATTTACGCTCTGATTTTTATTTTCATCAGAGTAATAAATAAAGACGCTCTTTTTTTCCTGTGATAGAAAAGCTCAACGTTTACTTACAGTTTCCTGGATTACTCGCAGAATGAAGCTCGCCGTTTCATGATGGGAATTACTGATAAGACTGTACATGGACCGTTCGATGATAGGTTGAATCTTACTGTCATACGTTGAATAATCGAGAATGACTGCCGCTCCGGTTAGACAACAAATGAAGCTGAACGCTTGCAGACCCACATGCTGAAATTAATTATAAAAGTTTTTTTATACAAATTTCTATTAAATTTTTTACAATAGCGAGAAAATTATTTTTAAATAATTCCTAAAAAAAATTGTTTATTGAAAATAAATATTTAAAGTAAAAATTAAATGATCGAGAGGGAATATACTTTGAAGAAAGTATCTTAAAAACTCTGTTACTTTAATATCTTAATTTGTAGAAAATATTTTTTAGACAATATATGTCATTAATCAGTAATTGAATTAAATAATCAAAGATTATTAAGAAGGATTAATTTATTATTAAAAAATGACTTTAAAAGATCTTTATTTTTTCTGAGATATATACTAATTTACATTATTTGCAAAAATCAAATTCTTAAGTATCTTGCAAATTTCTTCGCAATTATATTTGCAAAGTATCTTTACAAATACATCTGCAAAGTGTATTTATAATTTTCTTCAAAATGCTCCAAAATTCTGATGAAAAATTGTCTTCTAATTTCTGTACGAATTGAAACAGTTTATATCTTTTCTTAGAATTTTTCATATATGTGAATTCTGAACTGTTCTGAGATTTCTCATCCTATAATTTTTAAAAAATATTTTGAAATTTTTTAGGTTCTATAATATTTTATCAGATATTATACTTACAAAAAATAATCTTAGAAATCTTATGATATTTCATAATTATATATGAAAATTTCTAAGAAAAGAAGATTTTCTGAGAAAGTATTATAGATTTTCTGAGAAGTGTTCCAATTCGTATAAAAAATGCGAAAGTTATAAAATTATATAGAAATTCTGAAAAATTATATGAAAAATTCTAAGAAAAATTTTCACCAGAAAATGCTAAGCCAATTAATAACAACATATTATATACGTTCTTACAACGTATAAAGTTATGATGTGTTCCATAAGCGCGGCAGCGCAGCCGATGAAAGAAATGGCCATGACAAGCACTGAGGTAGCGATTAGTAAGTAAATTCCGATATAGAACTCGTACATGTTCAAAAACTCCACCCACTCCTCGAACATCGGTTCAAACCGCATCCAAATCGACAGTCCGAACATTGCGCATCCCACGATCTTTTGCCAAATAACAAGAACTTTGTTAATTGTACGATAAACAAAGGTGTAACAACAATAATTCTTTCAACAAAAAATCTCTCAAACTTCTTGTATTAATCGTGATAGTGTAATAGCGAAATAAAATTGTATTTTTTAAAGATTTTTTATTTATTAAATTGACTGTAAAATTTATTAATGAAAAAAATGATGCTTAAATATTGTTCCTCTCTTAAAAAATGATAATTAATTAAAGTTTTATAAATCGTTTGGATATTCAATTTTATTTAAATTGCTCAATCAATCTTCATGAATTCTATTGTTATTTAAAATTATTAATAAAAAATTTATATGTCAAATTTATTTATAATATATGAAAACAATAATTTAATATAATAATAATCGTGAAGCATTATTTTTTCAATCTCAAACGCCAATTTTTTAATTTGACTTTAATTTCTTCTTGTAACAAGATTAAATATAATCTAATTTAAAGAACTTCTCATTATTGAGAAATAAAATTAGATAGCTTTAAAAGTTAACAAAATTATTTAATATATTAATCTGTGTTTTATACATATATCTAAAAGAATGTAATTTATTACGAAGACAAATTTTCATTAAAGGAAAATATTCGATCCTCCTACCGAGCAAGAATAGAAAGGGATTCATGCTTTATGAAACAAATTCTCAATTTAGAAAACTGTTACATCCATTATTATTACAAAAGCTTTGCTTCCTTTTTTTGATTCACAATTATCATCTAATACAAATTGCTTTCTCTTTTTCATTCGTACATTTTTTTCAATTAATACCTAAAATAAATCGTAATATTATTTCACTATCACAGTGTAATTTCACAAGTCGACGTAATTATCGCGATAAAACCACGCACACCCACCCATATTATTGCGTTTAAACAGAAAATCGTGAACTTAATGCAACCGATCCGCTTCTCGAGAACCGGTCCGGAACTCTTGGCGACCATCTCCTTGCGTCCTGCGAAAGATATCCTCCGTCGCGAATTCACGTAAAGAAGGCGACTATTTCGGGAACGATGTAACACGATAAGAATATAATTAGTCAATCTAGAACGTCGACAGGTACCAGAATATCATCACCTAACGTTCCGGCGGTTTATCACTAGCAAATATAAGATAAGTGGATAAGAGCGTCCTAGATAAAGATATAACGCATGAGGTGAATCATTTCATTCGCGGTATGTGTAAGTAAATTATTAATGATTATTATTAATCAGGTAAGTATTACCACGATGTCCATTTCATTGTTCATGTTTCTTTTTAATTTCTTCTAGACAGACACTTCTTTTAAATCTCCAAAAAGTCATGTACATTGTGGATGTAAATGAAATAAAAAATCAGAAATCACATATTATTAAACTTATGATAAAGAAATTAAATTAAAGATCTTAAACTCTTTGAAAATCTTTATTATAATCAAATTCTCAAAATTACTGATACACAAATTATTGTTAATATATGATACTTTAAAATGTACACAATAAATATCATAAAATATGAACTAATCTCTTTCCTAGATAAATGTTATTAGTAATCATTAAGTAATATCGTATAATATTTAAACAAACATTAAACGCAACGTGGAAATTACATAGTATATATGCCATATTAGATATATATTTATTTACAATATTCCTTACAATATTCCTTACAAAATTAACGATTATATAAAATATAAGACATACAGGATTAATTTGTGCGAAATAAAAAAAATTAATAGAAATCTTCCTCCGTGGCTTTCGATACTGAAGTTTTATTTTTTATCTGTTCTTGATTATTGTACATATTTGCCACGTCTTGAGCGGAAGTGGCCTGCTCGCAGGTCTTATCCTCGCGGATCCTGATAAATCGTGGGAACCTTAAAGATATTCCCTTTTCCGGATCAACCTGAACAAAATAAAGATAAAATATACATATAAAATCTGTTTCTTTTAATTAAAAAAATATTTATTGAACAAACTAAAAATTCCCAAAAAAAAAATTAATTACAGGAACATGTTTATTATCACTATTTAATTAACCAAAATAGAATTAGAAAAAATATAGTGTATTCCATGTGTGTAATGTATGCGCAAACTGTTCGATGCGAATAAAAGATTTCCGGAAATGAAATAAATTATTATGTCATGCAATATGAATTTGTTTTAGCGCAATTATGATGAATTATATTTTTATGAATATTCGTAATTTACTCGTCTTTGAAAACCTAGGAAACTCACTATTCCGATAGCCGCTCTGTGTACAGGCGAAAGGGAAAGATCGGCACACTTGATCTCCCAAACTTGAACTGGTTCAAACCAGTGATCCGGTTCATGGCTGCTATCGAAGCGATAATACGATTTGACCTGTGGTACTATGTGATCCTTGAAGAATTTGGTATGATTTTCGAGATCATCTTCTTTGAATCCCGTACCGATCTGTTTACGAAGAAATAATATATCGCGCGCGTAGTGGTAGTATCAAGCAAAAGAAAAATATAATATGATAGTAGAAACTTAATTATAGAAATCACCTTAATTATAGAAATGCTTTATATATATTTTAAAAAACATCTTAATAAAAATATTATACATAGAAATATCTATATATGGACAAAATTTCCAATAATTATACATCTCTGGTTACTTTCACAAAGTCGAAGAAATATTTCAAAGACATACCTTACAAATGCTCTGGTACTCTTCATTTTCCAGATCATAACAAGCTAAGAGGAAACCACCATAAGTGCCGGTCCTCTTTCCTTTGCCGATGTAACCACCGATTACAACTACGTCGAGCGTATCGCCGACGCCATCTAAGTAGTCCTTTTTTAACTTCAGCCAGTTTCTCGATCGCTTCGCGATCTCATAGGTCGCCTCCTTTTCCAACGTCTTTACCATCAAACCCTCGCAATTTCCCTTCACAGATTCGTCCAAAAAAACTTCCACCTCTTCCATCGTCGAGGCATCTAAACTATTAGCGAATTTCCATTCGCCTTCCACTTCCTTGAAATGCTGTTTCAACAACTCACGACGTTTCACGAACGGTTCCTTCACTAATGGCTCGTCATTTAGATATAACAGATCAAACATAAACACACATACTTGTACTTTAATGTCCTCCTCATTAGCATCCTAAGAAGAAAAATGGAACATTACTATGGAAATTGTCACAACTATAATCTTAATAGCAATTACAGTCATTTAGTGACACTAAAATAATGTATAATAATTACAATCAAAATAATTAAAATTATAAATAAATGTATAACATGTAATTACTACCTTTCGCTTTCTTGTACTGAGTATTTGGAACGGTAAAATTTGTTTCTTCTCATTATCCCAAGCGACCGCCTCACAATCCAGTATACAATTCTTCACTTCATCACCGCGACTATTCTTGAATCGCTTAATGATATCTGGATACTTGGTAGTATTGTCCTCCTGATTTCTACTGTATATTTTTATTTGACCATTGTCCGCAACATGTATCTGCCGAATTGTAATTTTTTAAACAACTTGAATCTAAATTACTAAATTCTCAGCGAATTAATTTTCAAGTTCTATGTGCAATAAAATATTTTCTATCATACTATAAAATTTTCAAAGTTACATGTGAATAAGAACCTGAGCTCTTTCCCCGTCATATTTCCATTCACAAGTAAATTTCAAACCCTCAAATCGCGTTAGAACTTCTTGAACACCTTTAGTAGGATGCGCTAACATAGGTTTCAAGGGTATTCCAGGAGTAAGTTTGCACTTGCTCGGCAAGGTATTAATTCCATCTTCCAGCAAAACAGGAATTATAAGATTATAATTCGGACATTCACTGCAAAAAGATATAAGATTAGCGAAAAGGAAGAGAAACTTAATTGAATATATTAATCTTATTTCTAAATTAAAAAATAAAATTTTTAGCAAAATATTTATTTTAATAAAATTATGAGATACAATTAAATTATTTTAAATACAATTATGTATTTATATTTTATGTACATTTTATTTAATTATATATATTTCCTTCTTTTTAATTAAGGAAAATATTTTATTTCGACAAAAACATTACTTAATTTATTGTTTGAATATTTATAATATTTTCAAAATAATCTTACCAATACGTTGTTTTCAATATAAGCGCTATTTCATCATATTTCTCTTTGAAACGATCACTCGATATCTTTTTGCTTGCATTTAGAATTTCTGGTGGATACTTTTGTTCCGGAGGTGTCATTGCGCAAGCTAAAGCCAATGCCTAAGAAAATCCAGATGTTTAATAATGTTGATCAAAACTGTATAATATCGCAAACAACTTACTTGTAAAACAGATTGTTCCGCCAATCCAATGCGAAGCTTCCCAGCTAACAATCTAACTAAATATCTTGCTTCTGTATTTCGGCACGCTACAAACAGCGTCTGAATTTTATCCAACTTTTTCGATAGAGACTGTAGAACAAAAAATTTTATTTTACGTAAATATAATACAGTTTGCGATTTATTTATTCCTATATAAATATTTCAATTTCTCGTTTAATCTTTTTCTGAAATCAAATATATATCACACAATCTTTATATTTCTCGTAATTCTTTTTTAATTAATTAAAAATCAAAATTAATTCAAATAGAAAATTTTTTAATATAAATTAATTTTTAATTTATAATATCACGCGTAGACGAGATACAGATTACTAAAGCCATCTATTGGAAAAATAATGGATTTCTTTTTACTACACCTAATATATAAACTTAAAATTTCTTAAGTCTTTATTTTTTATAATTTAAACCTCGTTACTCTGTAATTTTTTTTTAATTTTACATATTTATATTAATCATAAAAAAATCATAATTATGTTGCATGTGTTACCGCATGTCCTGTCATCTGAGCAATTTCCATCAATCTGGAGTATACATTGGGAACTGTCAATGGCGCCGGTTGAAACATAGTTCTCTGATTAGATTTACTATTTTCCGCTATAATTCCCAAATCGCCAACCTCCTGGACATCAGCTCTAATTTGCGCCAGTGTTCTCCCAGTACATTGCGCTATCGCCTTCATCAGATTCGTATCAGCGATTCCAAACTCAACTCCTAAAATTTAAATAGTTATTTTTAGATAAACATTAATTGCTTTCTTCTGAATTTTGAATAATCAATGTCATTATTAACCTTCATACGCTGGCGCTAATTGATTAAGGCACAGATAAACGCTCGGCAAAAGATCCTCGGGGCTCAGAACTATGACAGACCGGAAGTAATTTGATAGTATCTCTATTATCTTTAATCTTGCACTAGTTTCTTCGATGATTTCCAAGGTGCGCGCGAATGCGCTATATGGAGTTCTGTAAGCGAATTTCAAAGGGAGAAATTTTTAAATATCGCTAAAGTCTTACAAAATTTTCATGGTTTCTTATAATAAAACAAAATTATATTTCAGCTCACTTGTCCCCTCGTTTCCAGCACGCATCGTCTATCGGATGATAGACAGACGCGCTGGGATTGTAAGATTGGTTGGCACTTTTTCCATTGTTCACTTTGTCACCTTTCGCGTCGCCCTTTTGCTTAGACACTGCAACACAATTTCAAATAACTGTTCGAAATATAATATTTAAAGCGTATACTATTCTTTAAATTCATTTAAATCTGTATTTTAAAATTCAATCCGCAACTTTTTCAAAGTACTCTTAAACTGTTGAATACTTACTAAAAAAGTTGGGCACTTTCTTAGCCTTTTTGTTAGGAGTAGGCTCTTTCTTCGGATTTTCATCCTTAGAGGGAGTCTGGGATTTCTCGGGTGTAGATTCTTTCTTTGAACTTTCATTCTTAGAGGGAGTCTCCGAGTTCTCAGGTGTAGACTCTTTCTTCGGATTTAGATTTTTCTCTTCATTGTTTGAAGCACTTTCGTTTGCGTCATTATCAGAAGCGTTATCAGAAACATTTTTATTTATGTTGCTGGACTTGTCTACACTTTCAGTCTTCTTCTCCTCATTGTCAGTCTCTGATTTTTTTGGACTTTCAGGTAACTATAATCATTTGTATGTATAAGAAAAATTTATAGAATACTTAAAAATTTATAGAGTTTAACCGAAATCACATTTTGATTTCAAGCCAAAAACAAAACTGAAACTGAAACTTAAATAAGTCTTAAGAAAAAAAATTTTAAAGAGTTTGAACTTACAGGTAGGTGAGTCTCATCATCACTAGAATCTACCAGTTGCACTATCTTGGACCATTTCTTTTTCGCAGACTTCTTTACTTTTTCTACCTCATTAGACTTTAATTTCTTCGTTGAAAATGTAGATTCTTCTTTTTTATTTTTCTCTTCAGTTATACCGTTTTCTATATGATTATTCTTCTCTTCAACATCATTTATATTTTCAGCCTCTTCCTTCTTTTTCTTTTTACCAGGGGTATCTTTCAATTGCCTTTTTTCTGCCTTTTTTGATGCTCCAGGGGAAAGCTTACTAGGCTTAATTTTTGGGGTAGCTCCTTAAAAATAATTACAGAGATATATCATAGTTGAAATATTTATAGTTTAACAGAGTAATTACCTAGTTTGCGAGGCTTAACACTTGGCGAAGGTGTCTTGGAAACCGTCTTTGACTTTGTACGTTTAACATTATTCGAAGGTGAACTACAAAACCGATTTATAAGAAAACAAATAAATACAAACAGAGACTTTTAATAATTTAAAATATTAATGCTTCAACATATAAATTATTGAATTTAATCACCTGGAACTGTTGCTGCTATCTCTTTTCCGTTTGCCATTCTCCGTTGCATTCTGATTTTGTTTGTCTGACAAGTTGTGGCTGTTGGTTGTATGTATCCAATTAAAAACAACAAATCGAGTGTGAGCTGCGACTGCGAGCTCTAGCCGTCGAATCGGCAAAGCCAGCGAGCTCAAGCGCGAGCATGTAGTGAGGATTTTTAGCATAATCGATTATCATAAAGAAAGAGAGAGACTATTAATAGTAAAACATACCTCTCCGAATTATCCTGGCCTGAATTCTCGTTCTTGGATGATATCTTAGTAAAGAAAGAACTATAAAGATAAAGCAAATGACAAACATTTATCTATATACAAATAATTATTATCTTAATTAATCGAATCGTGTATTTATAATTATAGATTAAGTTATGTCAAATTGTTAAATAATTATTATATTTACTCACTCTATACGACGTTGCGCCATTATTATTACGCTTCTACGCCATACGTGTTTGACAGATTTCCCGCGTTTATTTCATGGCGTGACAATGACATAACCTCACTTTCATAGATCAAACTATACTATACGTAGATAGAAAAGTCTGATAGCATCAATGCCGACACACTAGCGCCAATTGAGGAAGTGAATATCAACTACATAGCAACATACAATGTATATTTCAATCGATATTTTTGTTACTTGGTTCCTGTCTGTGCTACATTCACTTTCAAATTATATACTGCATTTATACATAGACTATAATAATTTACATATATATGTATATATAGTATGAACTTACACTGCTTTTATTTGTAGTTTTATTTTACAAATAAAATTAAGATTTTAAAAAAGGGATAAATTGACTGCTGCTATAACTGAGTCTGATAATCATTGAACAACTCAGGTCCAGTTCCTGCACGAATGTAAGAACTTTTTTCTCGATTTCTTGCTATTTACCTTTTTCTAATTCTTAGAAAAATTCTTACTTTGTAGAATTAAAAAAAAAAAGAATAAATTGAACATAAATTGAAGTTAATCTTACACTTGTGGAACCAAGCCTTACAAATGCAATGTAGAAGAATCATACTCTTAAATCAGAGATCGATTTTGAAACGTTTTGGTTGTATTGAAACATAAAAATATCTTATTTGTAAATACTTAACTTTATTTAACAAATAACAAATACAAGTCAAATTATATCGAAGGTTCCACAATTAGCTTTAATTTCACTGACGTTCGAAAAGCATGTCGCAGTTCCTGTTCTGCCATAACAGCGACTTGACTTATTCTATTATTTCTACCGCGTATTAATAGACGAGCGATGCGTTTGTTGGGACATGTAATGGATACCAGTGCATTAACAGTGTCGTCGGGTGCTGAATCAAAGTGCTCTAACTTCACCAATAAACGATAAGGAACCTCGTTCGGTAGAATGTCTAGCAGCTTTGCTCTTACTGTCTGCCATATTATATCTTGGCATGTATTATCACTGTAAATATGTCCTTCATATTCCCAGGCTCGTGGTTTAGCTGAGTCTAACAAGTAAGTCTGCAAAACATAAAAAAAGTAAAGGAATCTAGATGTTACAATATTTCAAATATTGGAAATTATAATTTCTAAGAATTATGTTATAAATTATAATTTATTATCACTTGTGTCTAATTCTTTACAGTAATCACAAATTTACCCTCAAGTCGTCAACACCGTCCCCAGTCAGAGCAGATATCATAAATACATCACAGAAATCCGGAGACTTCTTGCTTTTGGTTAAAGTGTATACAAAATCTAACAATATCTCCTTCTTCTTTATTCTGTCCACCTTGTTAATGACCAGAATTATAGGAATCTTCTTTTTTATATCTTCCGTCAAAAGTTCTAATATATTTGAATCAATTTTATGTCTAGTATATATATTTTCTGCATTCTGCACAATTCCTATAATATCTGCCATATTCAAGGAGGTTTTCTGATCTTTTCTGAAGCTGTCGGCTAACTTGAACTTTTTACTTTCAGTCAGGGAAACCATACCAGGCGTGTCCATAAATATAAGCTGAGTATCACCTTCGCAATAAATTGCATGTGCTTTGGTCTGTGTGGTGTGTACTTTGCAGGATACGGGGCATATCTAACAACATAATATAAAAAGAAATATACGTATATATAT
>NW_011627210.1:50851-76538 GCF_000204515.1 Acromyrmex echinatior
ACCGCGGATACTTTTTAGATGACCCAATATATAAATGAAGATAATTACCGATCGTTTAATAAGTTGATTAACGAGTGTGCTTTTTCCGACATTTGGCGCGCCTAGAAAAGCGATCTTCAAAGACTTTTCAGCTTCACGATGTATCGATGTATGATTTTCATTGGATTGTAAAGCAAATTCTTGCGGATCATTTGTCGAAATGCCGACACTGTTTGCGAAACATCGCCGTAAATAACGCGCACTCGCGCGAATCGTGTACCTTTCGATCGTAAATAACATTTCGTGTTTAAGATCAAAGTAATTTTGAGAAATTTTATATGTACGTCGAGTAGATCTCCGAAATTATGCTTCTTTTTATTTTTTCTTATATCGTTTCATGAACATTACATCGTGGTGTGTAGGTTATATTTGCATGAGCGATTTCTTCTTTTAGATAGTTAATTTTCGAGTCACAAAATCGTAGTTATTTATTTATCAAAGATTTAATTAATTTTCTAGTGTAGGCTGTGATTAATCAATAGATTCTTGAAAATTATACACTCATGTGGCATCACTATCGGCGTGATACATAAAGGTGTCTTTTCAAGCTGACGACTGACGACCGGTGACACTCTTTAACGTCAAATGGCATCAAAACAGATTACGTGATAAAAATTAACTCTTGATACTACAGCATCTATATAATACAGATGTTTGTGCTTGATATTTGTTAATTTTACATGTGATTTATTAAGCGTCAAACATTAACAAGGGAACTTACAGCTGTTTATTTTTCTTTTATAATATAAATATCAAAATACAAAAGTACCTAAAAATATTAAAAATCAGTTTTTATTGTACAAGAAATTTTTTATTTTTTTGTTATTTCATATAATTTCTAAGTAAAATATTAAATTTATCTAATCTATATTGTTTTGTTATTTAGACTAATCTAATTTTAAGACACATTTTTAGATACTCTAGTTTAATAAAATTAATATTTTTCAAAATTAACTTTTTATTTAACTTGAGTTAATTCAATTTTAACATAATAATCTTAACTTCAATCTCATAACTTTAACTGAGTTAGCTTTTTGTTTATTCAACTTTTAACTTAACTATTTTAATTTTATAAACCATTAACTTTAACTTAATTTAGTTAATTAAAAAAAAACATTTATTTATCTAACCCTAGATATCGTTGATAAGAACCGATTATAAATTGTCAGCCTTTAGAAAATATTTATAAAACAGGACTATTTCCAGATAAGATTAGAGCAAAAGGCCGATTTGATTGGTCACGCCAATTGTTACCATCGTCTCGAATCGGCGACGATTTAGCGCGTCTCGCGCACAACTTCACGTCGTACTTCGCGCGTCGTCACTAGTGAAGCAATGGCGAACGACGACGATTTGCGTGAAGATAGATGTCTGTGATTATTTGTTATCAACGCGCGTCTATCGTAGTCTATGACTTTCATCATCAGTTTCATTGATCTTTTTGCTCCTCGCTAGAGACGCCGCGAGGCGAGAAATATTGCTCCTTGAAAAGACTGTGCGTTTGTTTGTAGAAGAGAAGGGTGAGGAAAAAAGAGTGATAACCGAGGCGCGAGGATAATGCGCAACTTCGGCAGGACGAGAACATAAAAGTGCGGAAATAACGTGAGAATATTGGATCTTAGTACTTATTTCTTGTCAATTGCATTACACCGGTCACGCCGATATTCAATGAACGAGGCTCGATCCATGAACGTTAAGGTCGCCCGTGATACGTTAGTGAATAAACACGGAGGATAAGTGAATGTCGCAGACGCCTCTTAGCAGTTTCAGCTGACTCCTTGAGAGGACCAACATGTTCTACTCTTTACTCTATTAGTTTGCATTTATAAATTTCCTTGTCCGAGAGCTGTCTCAAACAGGCAGGAGGTAAGCCTGTTGCACACAGGACGCATCAACGCATCAATAATGAATGTTCGCATGGAAAAGCAGCTTTATGTATAGCAAGAAACAACGCAATAGCCCAATTGGACTCAGATCTGAAAGAAAAGGAAACGAATCGAGCAATACCAGTTAGGGTTTATTCTCTGCGCCTTTTTCCCTGCACTTTCTGCACTTTTCTGACACAGTCGCTGTAGGATTCCCTTTACTTCAGATCGCTCTATTGGAACAGCTGGCTCCCTTTAAACTAATTTTTTTTTCACACTGTACTATTATGTTATATATTTACCGTGTGGTTGTATACATAAAGTGAAAAAACGAACTAAAGAGCACTCGATGACATTTTATTTTTTTTATATGCTGTTAGAAAAGTGGATATTCAAGAGGTTACAGAAGCAATAAAAACAGAACTGTTTATAATATTCTATATGTTTTTAACATTGATAATGATCCAATTGCGATTGAAACGTGTTTATTTATTGCTCTAACACATTATATTAACTAAACTATAATTATTTTTGTTTACTTATATTTCAATACTTGTGTTACTTATTCTACATTAACTATGTAATTGAATAATTTTTTGGCTTGTAGCCCCTTTTTTCTCGTTTTGTATCTTTTTCTATTGTTTTTAATAAATTAAATGAGCGTTTCCATCAGTTTTCTTGACTGTACTTTCGCATGTTTGTTTACTTTAAAGAATGAAAAAAATACAATTGAAAAAGACTCGATTTTATTTTCTATTTTTGTAATGATTTTTACATAAATATTTATAATATTCATAACATATTTAATTATCTTTAAATACATAAAATATAAGCGTTTAAGATATCTATTTTTTTAGAGTCATTAATTCCATTCTTTTTTATTGCGTAGCTGTATTTACATTTTTCACGTTCACTATGAGACACCAATTATCTTATCTATTTAACTGTTAAATACATGGTGCTCTTTTCAGAACATTATAAAGCATCTTTATGGTAGAACAATGCACCTTTAAGGTAGAAGATGAACTTTACCAGTGTCATTGACGACAATAAGTTTATAACAGACAATGAGTAATATACATCAAAAACTGATAGAACGCATCTATTCGAAATATATGATCAGTGGGATCTGGGATCGACCCCGACGAGCAGGAGAGTTGCAAGTTGAAGGAAATTTTCAAGAAGAATCGTGCATAATTCTTACGTCAACGAGAAATCATTGTAGAGTAAGTAGTGATACTTTCTAAAGTTTGACTCCCATAGATTGTATATGAGAAAAAGATTTATTGATTATTTTGATAAAAAACATTGATTGAAAATTTGCTGATAAAAATTGCGCATAAAAAGAGATAAAGGAAAGTCTGTCAAAATTTGTTTTTATTTGATAGAAAGTTTTCTGAGAGTTGCTAAAGAATTTATAGATTTTTATGGCGTCTTTTAAAATCTTGTTAATATAAAAGGAGATGAATGAATTTTAATTGGAGTAAAGATATGTATATTTTAAATTATATTTCTGCCGCGTTTCTTTGTGCATCAGTTTATTCCTTGATTTTTCATAAAGATATACAACAAGACCATGAGTATTTACTGAGACACAGGCTATGATTTATAGCCAAAAACTAAAAATGCTATCTTCATTAGTTAACAATGGATCTCTGAATCCGCTGCAGTGACTCCCTGATGCACTTCTGGCTCAACAAACCGCCGGGCAGGTTCGGCGGCCGATATCCCGCCACACCTATGCCCAAATCACACAGTAAGTGTATCAAAGTATAACGATATGAATCCAGTATTAGCAAAGTACGAGCAAAAGATAAAGGATATGAAAATTGTATATTACAATTCTACTTGTGTCTTATGCATATATTAAATTTATCAATATTTTATATATCCAAAATTTAGAATATCTTTATCTTTGTTATATGAAATTCAGAATAAAATTTAGAAATTATTTCTTCAGATAATTCTGTAAAATTAATTAAAGATAAATCTGATAAACGAATGAAAGAATTAACAACATTATATGAGGGAAAATTTCAATATCTATTCTTTTTATTTTTCTTATCGTTATTTTACTTTTTGTCATTTTATTTATCAATTATTTTTGCAGGCCAATGTCGGCGCAGCGGCCAACATAGGCAAATGGTGAGTGCTGTGCATCAATTCCAGGGCCTCGCAGGTAACCTCGCAGCAGGAAACGCATCTCCAGCCGGACCTAGTAATGTCAATAATTCCTGCCGGAGCTTCGCTCGTTCGACGACGTCTGCGCGAATCCATAACAACGAGAACCATCATCACGGTTCGTCATCGCTCAGCGCCGTCCAACTCGCTCAGCTGAACAACATCCCCAAGTAATTAATGAAAACACAAAAAGGTCTACACTAAGACAAAGGAGACATTCTGAGAGGAACATGCTCTTCCTATATACAGGGTGACTCACTTATACATATCTATCAGCAGAAAGATTACTTATAAATGATTCGCCCTCGATTTGCAGCTTTGTGAGTTTAGTACAAAGATACTATGGCGGTATTAAATCGTTTTTGGCTTAACGCATTGTTTGCAGCAATGTCACCGACGCTAGCAACAATCAACTAATTCTGTCTAATACGACCGGCGTGAATGGTACAGAACGGAATAGAAGCCTACTGACAGGAAGTGTCTTTGAATTACGGCAGGCTGAGTTGGCCGGCTTCCGATTGCGCTGTGGGATTTGGTCTACCTTTGCTCTAGCAACAGTTTTTGTAGCGGCTGCTAAATTCTACTTTGGTTATCGGGTAAGCGTATTTGTACTTAGAAAGAATTCTTATTTCTAGATTTTATCTCAAAATTCTGCATCTCTAAAGAACTGCCACTGTTTTGTGATCTTCTTACTAGTTTCTTATTTTCTTACTTTATACTTTCTAATTGATTCTTATTTTCGTGCTAACAGGGGCCTGGCCTGGAGATACTCGTATTTTGCGGGCTACTGATATTTCTGCTGTCCGCTTGTTTATACTCGATCTTCTGCAAGTACACTCATGAAAGAAATTACCATCACAATAGTCGGTCAGAACATAATGCTCGTATGCAGGAGGATCATATCGTTGCCCTGACAAACGCGTCCAGCATCGGCGACAGCATTGTCAGTAGAGCGACGGCGACAGTGCCGACGACGACGGTGAGGCAGCCGCCTCCACCGCCTTATCACATCGCTATCCTGATACCACCGCCATCACAGCCGCCACTTGCACCTTCGGACGAGGCGCCGCCACCCTCTTATGACAAGGTCATGCGATGAAATCGTCGACGCGGCGTAAAATCGAACTAGGACGCTTGTCTAAGAATTCTTCCTTTGACATGTTTATGTCCGCTACGTAAGGCAGCACAAATCAATTTCTCTAGGTTTAAGCAACATTGACGTCTGTGATAAGAGCGCAATGATGATGACACATCGATAACACATCGGGGATCTGATTCGGGGAAAGAAAAGATTCACGCGGCGATATTTTTTAGTGGGCATTATCAAGAGAGCCGCGCTCCGCCAATGAATTTCCGTTTGGTCGGGTAAAATATATTATATTCTAATCTTTTTATACTTTACTATATGCAACTATGTGATATATTTAACTTAGGTTTAGCAGCGCGTTGCTGGACTTGGTCGATCCATTCATTTATTCTTCCAGTTAGGACTTCCGCGAGGCGATCGCTCACATTCGGACGCGATTCTTCGATATATATAATTCCAAGAATTCACTCAATTATGTTCGATTACTTAATTGTCTTCATGATCTTATAGAACGATATACAAAGGTAACTCTTGTTACACACACATCTACTCATACATATATGTATGTATATATGGATGTCTGTACATATATATATATATATACACGCAGAGGCATATAAAAAAAATGAACTCATGAATTTGAATCTGGGTGTCAAATTTGCAAAACGTATGCATGATCGTCACTTAAGATAAGGTGGTAACCGCGTTTGGCGTACAGTTTCTGTTATCAAATAGATGTAACGTTCTGTCCACCAAACACGCTCGTTACCGAATATCATATATACGATATATATTGCGTGCTTCATGCGACATAGAAGCACGCGCATACGGCGTTTTACGATAGTTACAAGTAATACGGAACTATCAAACGACGAGTTTTCGTGCGAAATATAACACGATTTTGTATTTCTTTTTCCATGAATGCAAAGTGAGAGCGAGAGAAAGGGAGAGAAAGAAAGAGAGTACACACAAATGTAAATAATCGTTTATGTCATAACTCTGTATATTTAAGAACAGCTACATATATAATACATGGTGTGAGATCCTGTTTGGATGTTCTTCGTAACTATAAGTCGCAAATGTACTGTGATGTACAAAACTCATCGTCATTTCTAACTGCACTTACAATTTTGTTTTTATTTCAAAAATACAAAAGCAAAATTCAAATTCCCTTTTTTAAAAATTTATCATATAGTCAAAGAGATCTATCACAAATTATCTGGATATTTCTGTTTCTATATGACGAAATTATCGATTTGTTTAAAAAGTATTATGAAAAGCGAAAAATAAAATTACAGAATATGAATTTTGCTTCTATACTTTTTTAAATTTCTTTTTTTCTGTTAAGGCCTGAGTGTATACATTTATTTTATTTTGAATTATAGAAAGTCTAACAGTGCAATCGAAGAAGAGCACAAGGACCTAAGGTCTGTTTTCCTTATATCATGTCACAATTTAAAAAAATCGCGATCGATTTGCGTTGCGCACGTCATTTCGTTCGTAAAAAGCATGTTCATTAAGTCCGTTCTTATTTACACTTTAAAAAAATAAATTTCGTAAGACGGAAAAAAGAAAGGCGTGATGTTATAGTAAGTGCAATAAAAGCGGACCCAGAAATTCTTATCGTACAGAGTATCGATCATGTAACTTTTTTTTATAAAACAGAAAAGTGAAAATTTTTATGTATGCATATACATATATGGCTGCATTTTCTTATTATACCTTCTTGCATTTATACTTTAAGCATTCTTATCTTCTATTTTTTTATTTTCTGGTCGGGCATCATCTATCGCGTGGTTTATTAAGCAAGACGCTTTCAAGTATTGTCTCATTTCTCTGTAATTCATAATTTGTGATTCGTTTCGTTTTCTGGGAGGTTTAATAGCAGTAGTTCTGCTGGTGCCTCACCATTTGTGTATACTTTGTAATTTCTCAATACACAATAAATAATAATAATAATAATGTACACATATGCATACAATTTTTACTTTTCACGTTTTCGCCCTAGGGAAAAAGTTACATAATAACTCTGATCCAGTACTTTTCGCGAAAGTGTGAAATGGTTGCTACAAATATAAATAAGCATTCAAATATATTAATTTAGTTTACAGCTATACGCGAAGTATACAACATTTAGATGCAAAAGCGGACAAAATCTTTTTGAAAAGCGCAGCTACATATCGCGAAAGATGAATTCTCTAATTCTGATAATCATTCTACGATATCGCCGGTCTTAATGAAACAATTATCGAATATTTTTTTGAAAAAATTATACGATATATAATTATGTTAAAAGGATAAATATTAATAATACCAATCGTAAAACTGTAAAATATAAATTATGATTGATGACAGTAAAATTGTATATAAATATAAAAACGCGAAGAAATGAATGAGTAAAGTTTAAAATATAATTTTTTATTTATAGTCGACTCTTCTTGTCGTCTATTAAATTTGTTTAATTAATAGACTTCCTTAAGATCGACGATACATATATTATATATATATATATATATATGTATATATACACTGATACCGATTGTAAACGACGTTTACAATCTTGTATACAGTACATGTATGTTACATCAAGATGAAAGTACTTTGAAGGCTCTCGCCATGTAAAAAGTAATTAGAGACAAAGCGTGTGACTTGATGCGTTCGTCGTGTCTCATTATATTTCCATAAACATTGGTCAAAATTAACCGATGTTTAATTGATTCCTGCCTCTTTCTTGATTATTAAAATTTGATTTGACTTGAAAGAATGGCGACAACTATCAACGAAATTTAAACTTAAGAGAATCAATTTCACTAGATCTTTGTAATTAAGCGAAGAGACAAGGAATCAATTAAATTTCAATGAAGGATTCTAATGATTTAACACGTTTTTATAAGATTTCAGAAAAATTTGAAGCTCTTATAATTATACATGTTGATTTTAATCGATATATTTTATTGATATATTTTGACATTTATTTTAAAACGGAAAAAACTATTCTCGAGTTCTTACGAAAGCGTCACACTGAATCCTTCAATTTTACTTAATGTTCAGGAATGATTATACACACAATAACGAGTTCGATGACTCATCTTCTTGCGCACTGCCAATAAAACAGTATTTCAAGCGCGAACTATAACGAACCTTTTGACGATTATCTAAACCCTCTGGATCTCGAACAGCTTGACGTCTGTATCGTACCATATGGGTGGTTCGACATTTCTCAAATATATAACACCCCACATATACGTGCGAAACCACGCGGTCGTGCCGGGGTTAGCCTGATACCGCCTGATGAGAATAGGATGCGGCACTGGCAGTAATCCGACAAGGGTACCATGTTGCAGAAACTTCAGGATTTCGCTCTCGTCTGTCAGCCCCCTTAAGATTAATAAAAGAGAACATATAAATATGAAAATGATAAGTGTTGTTATGTATACGAAATTCTCTAGCGGAATTTTAAGCGCGACAACATTCTTTGATCGACCTATGCTTATTATTTATAAATAAGAATGCTCGCTCACTTGTCGATGCAGATTTTCTCAACCTGTGGAACGAGGACTTGCAGTAATCGCATGATGGTTTGCAGAGGAAGTTTGCTCTTCCACTGATACACCCAATCGCTAGACGGTACCCACTGATTAACGTTATTGACATTGTTGTTACTCGTTTGCTCAGCCACACGAATGCCACCCTTCTGGAGACAGCGAATGAATTACGATTGTCATTATTGATTGGATTTATTAATCAAATGTTCATATATCGGTCTTTGTTACTATTGAACGTCAATGGATTTTTTTCAATTAAGATTTCAATTAAGAATAAACAATTTCATATCTCTGTTCCTTACCGGTACCACGGAATTCTTGGTCACGTTCATTGATTCTTCCGCGATATCTTCCGTCTTGCTCTCTCTCTCCGAATGATTAGTAATCAATTTATTAATGTCAATACTGACTGATGGACTCAGTGGATGCGCAGATTCTTTTTCCGTCATGTTCTCAATACCTGTTAGTTTAACAAATTTATATTATTTTTAAATTTGAATTTCTATCCAATAATATTGTTATATATTCTTAAATTTAGATCTATGAACTTAATTGTTAATCTACATATAGAAGAAGATTCACCGGGAGTCTCCAACAAGGAGTACTTGCAGGCATGTGACGACGCTGCCTTTTACTAAGAGACTTCGCGATCGTATTGCAATCACTGGGCAAATTCGCGAGAGCGTGGAATACTTGTCGTTTGCGTATTATAGTATAAACTAAGTTGCTATTTCCATCAAATTGATACTGAAAATCGAAAATAAATGGTAGATCTAAATTTATATTATTTATTTATAATATAATATTTATATTATTTATTTATAATATAATAATAGTATAAAAACCACATTCCTAAACTATGCATGTAGCAAATTAATAACTAAACATTCAAATAATTTCTATTCCAAAACATGCAAAAATATTTTTCTTCCCATTAGTTTTAATAAAGCAAATCTATTAGAAAATATATAGAAATAAATTATAAAATTAATAAAGGAAAGATTAATTCTTTTTCACACAAAATTTGCGAATGATAATGCTATATAAATTACACTTTTTTTACACTTTTAAACATCTTGTATAATGAGAAAAATAGATTATATGTTGTGTGATTATATGGATGCACATTTAATCGTGCATTTTGTGAGCGCATTACCTGAATAATATTGTTAAAGATCTCGAGCAAAAAGAATACCAAATGGTGATTAGTGGGTGCTGAGAAAAGGAACCACGGTGTACTAAATGCCTCCAACAAATGTAGCAGTTTTGTGCTAGCCACCATAGACAGTGTTTTAAGATACGGCGACACATTGACTAGAATCGTTAGTAGACAATCGAATAGCGGTTGCAGTCTTTGATGACCGGTCGTGATGATTTTATGAAATACAGTGACTAAGAGATCAGCATGCGTTCCTGAAATAAAATTATTATCATTTTAATATTGATAATTTAATAATTAATGATTTTAATAATTGACTTTACAATCAAAAATACAAATCTGCAATCAAATATTACGTTTTTAAATTAATATATTTAAAATAATCTTCTGTGATTCTTAAAAACGGTAAATATAATTATTACACCTGTAAAAACGGGAATATCCATAGGCACTGTAGCTGTATAGGGTTTATTCAACCTCACTCCGAAATTGCGTTCTCCACTCAAGAGAAGTAAAATAAATACACCGATGTGCATTAAACCAACTCGTGCTAAAAATATGGAAAAGCTAAATATATACATATAATATATAATCTACTTAATTAAAAATATAATTAAAAATATAATTTCAATGTATTACTTCTTCAATCAAATTCTGAGATATTTTAAATTACGTATGTCTCCTAAAGAAATCGTCAATTACCATATGTGTAATTAAATGTTGAATTAAAGTAGTATGATATAAATATAATATAAATGAGTAAGATTAAAAACAAAGAAATAAAAACTTACATTGGTCAGCACGCGAGTCATTTAAGTGATAAAGAATCGGTACGAGAACTTCAAGAACGTCCGAGCTTTTTAGCACATAATATAAAAACTTCTTGTTGTAATCACACATCTTCCAGAAGAAAACTAGCAGCTCTTGATGAAAATGCACTTTTTTGGTCGAGTTCGGCAGATACGTTTGCATTAATGGATTATTCAACAGTCTAGTGATACCCTTTAGGACAAATTGGAAATCTGTGGAAACAAAAACATACATTTCAGTCTATTTCTATATATAATACTTATTTCTTCATCTTTCTATGTATTTATTTTTTATCTATAAATTGACATTTAATTAACCAAAAATAATATAAACTTCAGAATCTAAGAAAAAAAATTTTAATTTTACTCCTTATTTAATTTTAAACATATATTGCTTTAACAAAACTTTAAATAAAATCTAATTATACAAAAATATATAAAATTAAATATTAAAAATGTTACCTTCATCGCGATGAATTCGACTCAAATAATTAATAAACAAATTATCTCCGACTGCTCCCTCTTCCATCGGTATTCCACCAGTAGTGTCATGATCTAAAGTTACAATCAAGATTTGCAACGCGACATCGACCAGCGGCTCTAAGGAATCGGTGAACAGCAAATGATTGTATGGCACTCCATATCCGACAGGATCGTATGCGCATACCGTGTTTAAAAGCGATGTAAACATAGGTAAAGCGTGTCTGTGAACAATCGCATGTAATTACAAATTAAATAAAAAATATGATGACATATAAATATCCTATGTAATTGTTGGATTATTTTAGTGTACTATTTAAATATATTATACATATAAGATGTATTTAAATATATTGTACACATAAGGTATTCCATGATTGAAGAACTTGTATACAAAGGTACAAATAATATAACAAGTATAAAATATATACATTATGTACGGTTGTACTAAAATAATTACCTATTTTCACTACTAGTCAAATGTTCAATCCATCTGTTCGGCGTGATTGATAGATCCATCGGCGGATTGTACATGGTTTCGCTGAAGCATGTCAACAAGAGCTTCAACAATTCCGTGCGGTTGGAATCTAGAATGGGATATCTGGGTGGCGAATATGCGAAGCCTACTCCCGCTTCCCATATATATTCACAGCTGTCTATCGACTGCAACTCATCGGCTTTGTCCTGTAAAGACATTACGAGGCATAACACATTCCGTACTTCTAATACTATCAAAACTCCGATATCTAACGGAGACTCACCGGACCGGATTTTCTATTTGCAGCTACGGTAAAATCAGGACAAAACAATAGATCCTAAAATAGAAATAGATTTAAGATTAATTACTTTACAGACTATACATATACATTCTACACTACTATAACATATATTCTCATATTTTATATAAAATATTAAACATCTAATTAATTATTAAATAATATAATTTTATTACTAGTAATAATAACTTAAACACATACATTTTAGATTATAATAACAAAATTATGAAAACATAATATGTAAACATTTAATATGTCATTATCTGCTTTAAATATATCTCTTACACAAAGCGCGTTCAACAAAGAATGTGCCAATGGTAAGCTCTCTTCGTCATCTTTGCCAGGTAAACTGGACCAAAAGAAGCCTTTCCAATCGGGATCCTCAAATATGTAAGGTAACAAGCGTGTCAGCAAGCGACAGCAGTTCAAAACAATCTGATGCTCCCGTTGAGTTCTACAGCTGCTATCCACCGCCTTGACTAACTTCTCGACCGCCTTGTAGCATAATGTGGCTAAATTGGAAGGTGCCTCTTCTCTCAATACACGAATCTCTGGAGCCGGAATCAGGGTAAAAATATCCTGAACATTGGTCACATTCTCAGACCAAAATTGATCCCAGAATATATCATCCGATGCATCGATCACCTGTTGGTACAATTGCAAAAATAAAATTTATATAGAACATGGTAATGATAATTTGAAATTTTGGTAGATTCACTAATCTTCATCATTCAGTATATAACATACATTTCTTCTAATTTAACAACTGATTATGAATCAAAAATTTTAATATGATAAAATTAGAGATTCTATAATAAAGTATGAGTAAGAATAAAGCAAGAAGAAGGATATATATACTGTCTCTTTTTATATGCCATTTCATTCTGATTTATACTTTCTTATTCTAACTTACTGAAAGTGATAAAAACAATGAATCAATCAAAAGTTTGTTCATCTCGTGATCAGACTTTGTTATTTAAGGTCTCTAGGTAAAACAAAGTATATTGACATATGTGCAGAGTGAAAATCTAATTTTTATTATTATATATACACAATTTTCACAACAATTTATTTATTATAGCAGTCATTGTTGTAGCAATTCGACAAATCTTAAAATAGCTTGTATTATCATGTTTCAATAATCTCTATCAGCAAGTTTTACATAATAATTTACATGATATGTTAATCCTTTTTTTTTACTTAACACATTGACATTATGTATATATAAAATAAAAAATGCAGATATTCTGGATTCATCACAGAGACTCAGCGATTGCCAAGATTTTTCGTCGAGAAATTATACTTATGTCGGTCTACCACCGATCATATGTTATTCGTCAAGTAAACAAGCGAATGTCTGTACCTGAGTTTTCGACGTTAATTGCACCACAGCCTTTCGAAAGTTCAGCTTTGTATCAGCATTGCCCATTGCGTTCCTCGTCGTCACCAGTGGCAATTAAAGATTCGTCGTAGTCAAAAAGGGAATGAAAATGCGTCGCTGCTCTTTAAACGGACACCATCATCGCCATGTTTGCATTGTGACAGCGGGCAGGATTATAGCTGATCAGAGCTACCAACCACGTTACTTTTCGCGCGAAAAATATGATTGGAAAAAACAGGACATTCGATCTCATTACCAGAAAGCCGAAAACCTTGAAAATACTTGGGGAATCCCGAAAAAAGAAAAGGAGAGGATTATAAATTTTACATCTTTTTAAATTATCAGTAGAGGTTCAACTTTATTAAACTAAACACAATCTATTTTGAGAAAGAAACTGAAACATTTATCTTAATATATATATATATAAAATTTATTTTTGAATAACGTTTATACTTTAAAAATAAATATTGGGTCGGAGAAAAAGTTTCTTCGTATTTTTTAATTCAAAATTGTATATACAATATCTTCGTCAAAAATAAATGAAATTTCAATTTAAAAAGAGAGTTTTCAAGTTTTGAAATCTCTACTTTCGAAAGATTACTATATTTTTTCAGTTTCTGTGAGTTTGATAATTTTTACATCAAAAAAACTGCGAGCTGAAAAAGATGAAAATTTTTCTTTTCACTTTGAAGGTCTCCACGTGTCCAAAAAAAATTTACAAAAATTTTCGACTACCTATCGTAAAAGCTCGAAGCTTTTCCTACAAAATCATTTTTTAAAAATGTTCCTATGATTTTTTGTTACTGAGTTATTAAGCGAATTAAGTAAAGGAGCATTCTAACTTTGGTTGCTCGTAACTCCGATAAAAATCATCCCACCGCAATTTAAAAAACAGATTCTTAAAGCTAAAACTTTGCTCTAACGCATAATATAATTGTAACGAAAATTTTGCAACAAATGAAAAACTTTTTTCAAATACAAAAAATTTTTTTTAAATACGAAGAAACTTTTTCCCCGACTTAATATATATAGATTTTATAAAAATTAATTCTTAATAAAAAATTCTTCGTCATTTCTGTTTCACTTTCGAGTAATGTTTGTACAACTCTTTTCATTTAGAAATTACGTTTATCCTCTTCTTGTTGACAAATTACTGTTTCCCTGTGTTTTTTGTTCCACTCTTCCATCTTATCAATGGAGATCCATATATCATTTGCGAGTAACTCCGGCTCTTCAAATGCCGCGAAATGACCTCCTCGAGGCATTTTGGTAACTCGTAAAAGATTCACAAATCGTATTCTCAGTTCGTTTGGACTTTGAGTCATGATTTCGTAAGGGAATTGTACACAAGCGCTAGGAACTTTTATCGGTGTCCTATAAAAGAAAAAAAACATTTAATATTTAACATTTATACATTGCAATAATAACAACTTGGAATAACTATTATATACGATTGCAAGATCCTCGCTAAGGAAATATTCGACTTGGTATAGTGTTCAGCGTATATTCTCATGGCTGTAGTAATGCTATTCGACATCCAATAAATCATCAGATTATCGATTAACTCGTCATATGTATATTTCTCTAAAAATCCACCGTCTGCTCTATATTTGTAAGACGGATTTGTACCAGTTGAAAATTTTTCAATGATATACGCCGCCAAACCAGCAGGTGAGTCGTTTAGACCGACCCCTAAAACATATAACGCTTTGAAAGATACTAGATTTTCATTCGTTAAATATGCGCAAAATCTTCTTATACATTTAATTAATAGAATATAAATGTTAACTCTTTTTTGCGTTATTGTATGATAAGTACGTCGCATACCAACTGTATCCGGCTTCGTAGCTTGAATATGAAAATATCCAGTCTCTCCAAGAATTGAAAAACCAATTCTTTTTTTAGTTTTTTCCCAAGGCAAAAACGATTTTTTCAAAAGAGTCAATGTTTTTTTCATTAGGATCCATTTATTGAACACTAGGCACAAATTGGAATGCAAACCCAAAACGCTGCAATTTGTACAACATATATATATATATATATATTATTATATAATTACTGATGTAAAATTATGCTGGTCCAATTCAATTTATAATATCAGTTGTCATAAAACCAAATTTAATATACACAGCATACTTTATCATAACGGACATCCTCAGAATTTCTAGAAACTTCAGACGATAGGGTGTCCTCTAAACGTTCTTAAAACGTCCTTTGAATATTTTTAGGACATCCATGAAGATCTATGTTATACAAATTAGCGTTTATGCAACATTTACGTCAGTAGTTGACAACGTTATTAAACCTGATTGTAACGTGCAAATCATTAAGTACATCTTTAAAGTTAGACATCATATCAGATTTAATTGATAATTTCAGGCAATAAACTTACTGTTGCGGATATAAACATGACATAGTATGGATGACGAAGGCACCCCAATCGCCACCTTGAACATAATACTTATTATGTCCGAGTCTCAACATGAGATTCTTAAGAATCACACTTATTTGAATGGTCGAAAGTTCAGGTATCGTAGCTGCGCTAGAGAAACCAAATCCAGGTAACGAAGGCGCTATCACTTCAAATACAAAATCGTGCTCGGGTTTCGGTGAGATAAGTAATGGAATGATTTTATAAAATTCCATTATGGACCCGGGCCATCCATGCACAATTAGCAATGGCAAAACACGTTTTCCTTCCGTATTATTTGATTTCGCATGAATAAAGTGAATATCTAATCCTGTGTTAAATACAAAATATGTACATGTCTGTAACTCAGTGTAATATTGAAAAATAATAACATAAAAGTATATGTAATCAACTTTGATACTGAAATCATCTTATAGATTTCTATAAATATATAAAATTGAATTCTTACAGACCGAAAATAGTTCGAATATTTTCGAATTATTCATCCGAGTACCAGATTTCGTTTTGATTTTATTTTATTTAAATCGATATATAAAATTTTGTATAAAATATATAGTATTGAAATAAAATAAAACACATAAAATTACAACAGAATATATAATTATAATTTAAAAAATCTTATTATAAGTAAAATTATAGAATTTATATTATAATAATACAAATAGAATTACATAAATCGTATTATAAATAAAATTCTTATATAATACTAAGGATTCTAAAATCCTTACTATTACATAAGCATCTCATAATAATCTGTAAAACTTAAAATATTTACTACTTGAGTATCAATCATATAACTTTTCAAAAAACGTGACAATTTTTATGTATGTATGTACATATATTAGGTGTTGGAATTAATTCGTAGCGTTTTTTAATGAAAGAATGTTATTTATTTCACATGAGCATTAAAAAATACATTAATGAAAGTACTTCCCATCACTTGTAAAACGCTACGAATTAATTCCAACACCTAATAATATACACATACATACAAAAAATTTTACATTTCCATTGGGGAAAAAATTACATGATTGATTCTCTAATGTCAGGTTACAAAAATATTCAAAATATGCGAAAGAATACTCGCTGTATATACTTTTCTGTTGATCGTATTCTCGTACCTTGAATATTCGTTTTAAAATGCGAATACTGATTTATGTACTTCTCGCGTTCGTCAAAATTATATTTGTTCTCCCAATAGTCTAAAAGTTTGCGCAGGGCGTCGGTATTAGTGCCATAATTCCAGGCAACGTCTTTCAATGGCGGTATCAAAGGTCTGGTATGCTTCAATCGGTACTTCAAATCTTTTACCATCTACAAACAATATTTTCTATTGCATACAATGAATATCTCATTTACTAGCTTGTATTATTCCAAATTCGTTATAAGATTTTTTTTAAATCATATCAATTCGTAATAAATCAAAATCGTCATTTGACTGATTGAGTCTTGAATAAGTAAGTACTCAGTCATTCGAATTAATGTCAAATAAGTGCTCAGTGATTATTTACAATTAGTTTTTACCCAAAAAGAATAGTAAGTCACGGTAACATCAAAAGGACATTAAAATGATAATTAAAAAATAATTAATTATTATATCATTTTAGAATCATTTTGATATCACAATTATAATTTATTGTTCTTCTTTAGTACACTATTGTTACATGCTTTAATCGATATTTCAAATCTATCATTACATGCAATTACGATGCCATTGTCTATTATCTGTAACAATTAACTGTTTAATTAAACTATTTCATGAAATTGCTCTTTACACGATAGTGTCTCAGCGCTAATTTAAAACAAGCAATATATAGAAACGTTTTTTCAATCATATCGATTCACAACAAAAAAAAAACAGTAGTAACAGTAACGAAATTATTAGGTGTTGGAATTAATTCGTAGCGTTTTTTAATGAAAGAATGTTATTTATTTCACATGAGCATTAAAAAATACATTAATGAAAGTACTTCCCATCACTTGTAAAACGCTACGAATTAATTCCAACACCTAATACTTTAATTTATAAAATAACTTTGTCAATCCTGAATACCTCTTCGGAAAAAGTAACTTTGTATGGTCTGATGTCATTGTTGACAGAGTTCTCGGTACCGGGCGTCCACCAGGTCTCTGGCAATTTCGATAACTTCGTCCTATGGGACGAGAAGTATCTTCTCGTTAGGATGATTAGCATCGCCGAACTAAGGATAATTACGCCAAGCAGTAAACAATCCATTTAAACGGCACACTTTATATTTAACTCTGCAAATAAAAATAAACCGCATTTGCTAACTGATTACAGCATAACGCTACACTATCGCATCGCGATTACGAGTTGCACAACAGCGCAGTGACGTAATCAGTGATGTAATCATGTTAAAGTGGGCACCAAATCTCGAAATTATGCAAACATTAACAGGTTAAAAGGCATTCGAGATAAATAGTCAAGACATCTTGCAAAGTGTTTTTGGATTCAAATTTAGAATACCAATAGAAATATATGACAAAGAATGTTCCGTTTCTTGCATGATATGCATAATATATAATTTTATCCTTGTTATTCACTGAATATTAAAAAAAGATAAAGAATAAAAAGTGAAGGATAATAAAAATCACACATCATACGCATCATGAGTAAAACAGTTTAAGAATTACCTATTAAAGTCCATATCAAGCATGCATTAAAGGATTGCGAATTAAAGATTAAAATTCGATCAATTAGAACAAGATGGATTAAAATTAAAATTATCTGATTAGTTCAATTTTAAGCTCAATATTCCGATCTTCAATTCGTGAATTTTAATAATCTTTAATTGATTACAATTCAAATGTCATTTTTTTCCATTGTTTATAGCGTACCGTACATTAATATTTTATTGTTTACTGAAATAAAACAAATTGATAACAAGAATAAATACTTATAACTATTCAATTCGTAGAATTATCCGCTCAAAAAATTACACGAAATTAATCAACAAGAACTCAAAATGATTTTATTTCGATTAAACCGTATTCTACAATGTGCTCCGTTTCCTGTTTCTTGCTTTTTACTATTGTTTACACTTGTCTTGTTTCTTATCTAGTTTTATGTCGCTCGAGATAAAGTTAACGAACTTCGAAATAAACAAGAAATACGTAGCAAGAAATATAACATTGTCGATGAAATGGTTGCAAAAGTAACGGAGAAAAAAGCAAAAAAGGTAAAAAGCAAAAAACAGGAAACAAAAAATAGAAACATTGTAGAATGGGCTTTAACGTTAAGTAAAAAAAATTCAAATTTTGTAATAAAAAGTCATTTTTACTTTCATGACATCAAAATAAAGTTTTTAACTTTTTCTTGACTTGGTGTGTTCCTTAAGGTGCTATTTCATTTGTATTTTTTTCGTACAACAACTGATGTGTACAGAACAGAGAGGTCCTCGGATCTCTCTTTCCATAGCTAATTAACAAGCTTAACTAACATAGCAATTAAACAGAAAAATTTGTCGTACGGTTGTATATTTGAAAAATGTTCGAGTCAAATTCAAAGCCAAGGCAACCTATATCAAAGACAACTTATGCTCATTTATGCTGATTCTACAATGAGTCGGTAATTTTAGTCTTAATCGTGAAGATGACCAATCAGCCTTAGTCGTACAAGTTGGTTATTGGTCAACTTCACTAATAAGACTTAGGCTGATTACCGACTCATTGTAGAATCAGCGTACCTATTTTAATTTCCCATAAAATTCCTCTGGTCGAATTTATTCTTTCACTTATCTTTCACTTGACCGATTCTTTCATTTGTTCCGTTCGAAAGACACTGATCGAAAATTCTCAGCAGTCAGCGGGTACCTTCGCGTTCATTGTCATGACGCGCATGCGCAAATGATGAAAGTGCCGTTAATTGCGTGCGTACGTGCGTGCGTACGTGCGTGATAATGTGTATCGTGTGTATGTACGAAGTATAAAAGTGTGTATAAAAGAGTAGCAGAAAACTGTAAAGTCAGGTTCACACCTTAACGGAAAAATGGAAAGCGACATACACATGATACACACTATCACGCACGCACGCACGCACGCATGTACGCACACACAGAATTTGGAAATTCCGTATTTCACACAACGGTTATATAAAAAAAATCTTACAAGGAATAAACTATGGCATAAATAATAGAAGACCGCGATAATCATTGATAATTAATTCTATATCACGATAATATAAATATTATACAATTTAATAATTTGAATACAATAACAACGCAACTAAATTATCTGTTAACTGAGTTAACTCATAATTAGTTTTATTAATATGACAACGAATTATCGTTATATAATATACTGAAGATGGCCTAATAAAGGCCGAAACGTTTATAATTTTGTATAACATATAATTTTAGAAATATATAACATTCGCTAAGAACATCCTGCATGTAGATACATGCTCCTTTTATTTATATTGTTTAAAGCAGAAATCTTTAAAAGCGCTATCATGTCGATATATTTGCAGATTTGATGGCTTCGACCAAATTTCGATTAACTTAAACTTTTCGGTGAATAATTGTTGATGGTATAACGCACTTGCGATATTTTGCTATATTTTGCTAACAGATGCTATTTTATATAACATTTTGAATTAGATTAATTATAGATTTTTTTGAACGTATTTAATCAAATTTAAAAATGAGTGAAAATCAGGAACATTTTCGACATATTTTATTTTTTTATTAGGTGTTGGAATTAATTCGTAGCGTTTTACAAGTGATGGGAAGTACTTTCATTAATGTATTTTTTAATGCTCATGTGAAATAAATAACATTCTTTCATTAAAAAACGCTACGAATTAATTCCAACACCTAATATTATAAAAAAGGGAAGAACGTTGTGTAAGCTACAGAAAAAATTTGTCATGTTTATGAGGAGGATGCTCTAACTAGACAAATAGCAGCGAATCGATTTTGCTGATTTTGAGATGAAAATTTCGATGTCAAAGATGCACATCGTTCTAGTCAGCCTATTGTGGCAAATGTCGATAAAATCTTCCAAAAAGTTGGAGAAAATCGTCATATGAACAGCTAAGAAGCTAAACATTGATCATAAAACCATTTTGAAACACTTGCATAAGGCTCATAAATATAAAGAAGCACCATGTTTGATGCTACATGATTTGACAAAAAATTTATTAGATAGAATTTCCATTTGCGAATCGTTACTAAAATGCAACAAAATTGAGATTTCTGAAAAGATTGATAACGGCCGATGAAATGTGGATAACATATATAATAATAATATTCGAAAAAGATCGTGGTCAAAACGAAATGAAGCATCACAAACAATCGCAAAGCCCTGCAGATTGATGTGTGCTGATGGGACCGGAAAGGAGTCGTTTATTTATGAACTGCTGTCGCCAGGCAAAACGATTGATTCTGATCTCTATTGTCAACAACTAATGCGATTGGAGAAATCCATTTAGGAAACGCGGCCAGAATTGATCAATGGAAAAAGCGTTGTCTTCCATCATGACAATGCTAGATCGTACACATCATCTTTGATGACTCGACAAAAATTGGCAGCTTAGATGGAAAGTTTTAATGCACCTTATAGTCCTGATCTTACACCGTCCGATCATTTGTTTCGGTTTTGCAGCCTGGAATAAATTTGACTTCAAAAGTGACCTGTGAAAAAATCATTTATCTCAGTTTTTTACCGAGAAATTACACAGAAGTTCTACTCCGATGGAAGATCTATGCTCCGATAATGGCCCGAAAAATGGCAAAAGGTCATCGGTCAAAATAGCATATATTTGGTTTAATAAAAGATTTATAAACAATTAAAAAAATATATTTCAATTATGCTCCATTTATAAAAAGACTTTTTCCCTAACTCAATATTATCTTCTTTCAAAAAAAAAAAAATAATGTTTTGGAGGAATATTAAGAGTCTAACCAACTTCAACTGAAAATTCATAAATCTGTTATATTTTTATAATGATAAAGACGTGAATGACTATATAAATTGGATATCTGATTTGAGGAATCCATTGAATTAAATTATAGAATAACAAGAATTTTCACATATCGATGAAAATGGAGGATGAACAGCCACGAGGAAACAAATATTTAGATAACTTTTTATGTCGAGAAAGACAATTAGACATTAATCGCATTTAGCAGAATGTTCATTTTTTTAACTATAAGTTTTCTTCATTGAGATAGAAGTGTTCTTTATATCTAAAAGTATATCCAATCAGTGCGAAAAAGCTAATTACAGTTACAAAATAAAATTCTGCTGAACACGACAAATGGTAACAGTTTTTAAACATGAGTTTCGAAGGATAATTTTTTTGTTTACGTCGATCGGTATCAACCAATAGAATATATACGAAACGGACCAATAAGCGTCTAGTGTCATGTCTTCTGCGTGCCGAGCCGGTTTATTGTCGTAGGCACGTGTTGCATTTAAACTGAGAACGTGAACGCGAACGTATATCATTGTGGTGAGACGAATAACTTTATTAACATTAAGCTGTCGTACTGAGCTTCCTTTTAGGAAGTATCTTGCGAGAATCTCGATTTGTTATAATTTTCATGTATTGTGTATATTGTGTGATATAATGTGACATAATGTTTCTCATAACTTATAACATTTGATATTTTTTTTTATTGGTATGTATTAGTTTGGCGAAACAATAATTGAGTGACAGAATCGATTATTCTTGAAAAGTAGCATTATCGTCTCCTAATTAATGTCATATTAATCAATAATTATTTATATATTAGGTGTTGGAATTAATTCGTAGCGTTTTTTAATGAAAGAATGTTATTTATTTCACATGAGCATTAAAAAATACATTAATGAAAGTACTTCCCATCACTTGTAAAACGCTACGAATTAATTCCAACACCTAATAATATAAATATTAATAAGATTAACTTAATTCCTTATATTCTTAATTATTTTGTTGTCAGTTTATATTTGCGAAAAATTCCGACGAGATATTACTTATAAATTTATCTTGTATCAATATTCAAAATTTTTTGTTGCTTAACTTTATCAGATAGATATACAAACGTTACTTTTCAAACAATCGAGAGAGACTTGTTTATTATTTCTTAATCACATATTTCAAACATTGGAAATAGATAAGCCACGTTGTTTTAGAACACTATGGAATTATAAGAAATATGGATATTATAGCTTCATTTTACAACATTGTATTAATAAATGCGTACATAAAATTTACAGTATTTAAAGTAAAACAAGTATTTACAAGAAATTACTAGCTAATTTTTAAAACTATTCTTTTATTTACGATGATATATGCGTTAGCTGAGAATTTTTTTATATGCCAAACAAATTAAAAAAGTTTTAAAAGTTTTTAAAGTTTGAGAGTTTGAGAGTTTGAGAGTTTTAAAAGTTTTTAAAGTTTGCTTTTCAATTATTATTGTTATTAATGCTAAACGATTAATCCGAACAAAATTACATTCTCCATTTGGTTTCATCATTAAAATGTCTTTTTTATTCTGTAATAAACATTTATCTATCTAAGGACCTTATTCTGTTAATAATTTTTAACAACTGTAACATTATATTATTTCATTCTTTTTGTGTAGTACTTTTACTATGTACAAAACTTGCGCAATAACAATGGAATATCGTTAAGAGTTAGGTCCTTGATCTG
Organism: Acromyrmex echinatior; assembly: GCF_000204515.1. The sequence continues at coordinate 74,265 of NW_011627210.1, forward strand.
ACCTTATATGTCTTTTCAACTATCTATTTGGACGTGACGAATTCGTCAAATAGATTAGTCAATATCATCTTGATAGACAAACATTGTTACAATCTATACGACTTAAAATTACTACATCGTTAATTTTAGATGATGACGTTTTAATTATTATTTCGATAATAAATCGGTAACAAACTTTGATGACAAATTGGATCTTAAAAAAGAGTAAAAATCTTGTGTAGCTAAATTTTTTGGAGAAGGAGGCTAAACACAATACTTTCACGATGAACATTAAACGACAGATACGGAATATTATATTTGAAAATTTAAACTCTGGTAAGATAACGAATTACATTTTAAATAATTGCTCACTTTATTTATTGCTTAATCTCTTAATATTTATAAATGAACATGTTTTTTATAGATAAATAAAACTGTAAAGTAATATACGTATACACGAGAGAAGTATATTGTATTAGGTGTTGGAATTAATTCGTAGCGTTTTACAAGTGATGGGAAGTACTTTCATTAATGTATTTTTTAATGCTCATGTGAAATAAATAACATTCTTTCATTAAAAAACGCTACGAATTAATTCCAACACCTAATAACATAGATGTGTATAATATTGTATAATGATGACACATATACATATATATATATATATATATACACAGGGTTGGTAAGTTAACTTTTTTTTAACTAAGTTAAGTTAAAGTTAACAATCTTGAAAATTTAACTTAGTTAAGATACAAGTTAATTTGTAATGTAATTTGTAATGAAATTAATTGAATTAAAAGTTAAGTTAATAAAACAAAATAATTAAAAAGATAAAATTAAATTTGTTTTTTTTTATATTTTTTTATTTCATGATTCTAGGGTTTTAGTCTTACAAATAACGGAAAAACATGTACTTCATTTAGAAAATACTCTATATACTCTATTTACATATTTTGTTCATACTGTTTACATAGACTATTATATATACTGTTTGAATATTTTGTTCATACTTATTAAATTTAAGTAATAAAGCCACTTCGAAATTTTTGTCGGACATTTTTTCTCGCAAGTTATCGAAAATGAGTCCTCCCGCACTGAACAACCGATCAACGTGAGCCCACGTAAACCGAAAATAGTATTGATATGTTATATTTTAATAATAAGAAATAATAGATTTCAACCTATCAGAAACTAGAAAATACACGGTAAATATCAAAATACAGGGTTTCTGACAGATTGAAATGTGGGAGTCGGTATAATTTGAAATGAGATGAAAATGACAAAAATAAGCAAATTCATTAGAATATTTATAATTTCATTGATCAACACCTAGTAAATTTGCTCACTTTTGCAATTTTCTAAGTTAAGTTAAAATTAATTAACTTTTTAACTTTTTAACTTAACTTTTATCTTTTTAATTTAGCATTACCCAACCCTATATATACGTATAACATACCGTAATAAGAGAATTTTTTTGTATAAGATTGATTATGTCGTAAATTACATTAAAATTCCAAAAACTATGGTACCAAAATTATTATAAAATTTTGATATTATAGTTCATTTTTGTTTTTAACACATTATATGAGTTTGATTTGATATTTGACATTTCATAATAATTTTGTTATTTATAACTAACATAATCATTATAAAATGCTAATAAAAGCTAAATCTATAATACAAAATAAACAAAGATAGAAAGAGAGTAATTCTTCTATGTATATTTTAATTTATCTATACAAACCAATCATATAAGTGTATATTATACAATTTTTTTACATTTAATTTTATTGAATAATAATTTAACAAATTTAATTCATTGATGATGAACACATAATAGATTCACTTTTAAGAAGCTTATAATTAATTGAATAAAAACATTTATTTCTCAAATAAATTTTGCTAATAATGGACTTCTACTATTATCAGAATTAATGTATTAGCAATAGATAAGTAATTATTAATTATAGTTATTTTTCAAGATACTACAATATGAAAATGATGTATACATTTATTTAACAGAAAATACAAGTACGGATCATACAAATTACAAGTTTGACACTCCTGAAGTTGATACAAAGAATCAAGACCTAACATTCGAATTAGTGATTTTAGGAGTGACAGTAGCAATTCTATCAATGTTATATTGCATTTTTAAACTAAGAAAGTAAGACAACTGTTAATACTGTAATAATTATACATAGATTTTAGTTCAGCTTTTATCACTATTAGAAAACATAATTATAAATGGATTTATAATTGAAATATAAATGTCTTTATTAATATATATATATA